>JACCIB010000061.1:675000-905401 GCA_018906965.1 Philotrypesis tridentata
ATACATTATACAATATACATACAATGCATACGTACTTCATCTCTATGCACAATATTCGCACACGTACAAGTACACTTTTATTTTTATGATTGCATGATGCACATCCGTCGATATTCAATAATGAATATTCAAAATGTTGAAATTATACTGCTGGAACTGTACTTTATCATTCATTCTCACTTTCTCATAGTCGTTTCTTTAAGCGCACGCATATTCGATCATTTTTTAAATATCATATTCGCACTGCGACATCATAAGTAAATAATAAAATGCAACAAAATGAAAGAGTCAAAAATCTATCACGTAAAAATTGAGACGGCCAAGGCCGCACTGGTTATTTGTTTGGAAGAATTTTGTACCATAAGAAATGAAATTTGTTATTATTGGTGCATAGTTTATTACAACAAGTGACGATAATCAGAGCGATTCTTTGTTTTGTCGTCACTCTGTCCTCATTAAAGGCTATCTCGGAACAGCGAATTTTCGTGCACTGAACAAGTTAATTATTTATGATTAAGTAAAAAATTTTTTAGTTAGTATTGAGGAAACTGACACAAACATTTTTTGAAAAACATTTTTGCCCCAAGAAAACGACTAAAGCGCGTTTTCCTTGCAAATACAGTCAGTCAAGTGTACGAAACTTTGATGAGCAAACACATCGTAGATAGTAGTAAAGCTTATAAAATAAGTTTACCACAAGTATATTGTATATTGTTGGGCTCTTGTCTGATGCACAGTTACTAACAAAAGTACTCACACCCTTTGAGTCGCGTGTTTGTTCAAAACTGCGTAAAAAAGTTGAAGGGTCACCAACAGACCGAGTTAATCTTAGCTGGATAATATGCATTTACAGGCCTACATAGTTAACGTATATGGGTGACTCGCGCGGGCTAAAGCTCTCTCCAAAAGTGCTTTGAGAAAGTTTTTTAAGAGCCCCTTCGGTGCATTATTCCACCAAATACCCTTTTCAGACTATGTACTTTCTATGACTATTTTTATTAATTTGTAGCTCTCCTGCGGGAAACACTATTCACAATAATCAAATACATGAGCTAAGAATTGAAGCAATGAAAACCTTCAAGTTGATTTGAAAGATATTATTGAGGAAGCTATTGGAAGGATGTAGGCTTTATGTAGGTATAGTTGCGTATTGCTTATAAAAAATGCAAGCCACGTCTACAAAATATAACGTGGAATATAACATAGTGACTGGATGCGATAAAGCGACTTTGGTAAAAGAAAATAATTGTGGATCGTAGAGGCGCTGTAATATAGTATGAGAAGGTGTAAGAAGGTAGTAGGGATTGGGGGGGGGGGCGGTCAGAGTTGACCGTGCGAGAGAGAAGAATTGAGAAAATTGAGCGTGATGGAGTATATGCAGAGATGCGAGTGATGCGAGAGCAGCGTCCGATTTTGATTGCAGAAGGCGTCGTTCGCATGGTCGGAAGGCGGCGAGGAGGGTGGAGGGGGTGGAGGCGGTGGAGGTGGCGGCGGTGGCGGCGGCGGTGGAGGTGCCGCTGCTGGCGGTGGAGGCAGCGGAGCCAGCAGCGTTGGAGCGAGCAGCGGTGGCGGCGGCGGCGGCGGCGGCGGCGGGACGAGCAGCAGCGGGGCCGCAGCGGCAGCGGCAGCCGCGGCGGCCGCTGCGGCCGGCAGCGGTACCGGTGGACTGGCCCACTGGGTCAGCGTCATGGCCGAGCACATTCACAACCCACACTCGGCGAGCGCCGTCTCGGCCGTCCACCATCAGCAGCAGTCCTCCCCGCAAGCTCCTTACCCCTGGAACAATGGTCTCTCCGCGAGTGACGTGAGTCTCTTTTACTTTGTAACCGCGCGCACACACACACACACACACACACACACACACACACACACACACTTGTTTGTTTTACCTTTTTCTCCACTGCCGCTGCCGCTGCCGCTCACGCTGCACTTTTCCCTTTTTCGAGCGCGCTACTCGTCGCTCTCGCGTTAGTCACGCTTCATCTTGCGCTTTGCAGCTCTACTGCAGCAATTCACGCTTCGGCAATGAGAGCATGTAAAGCTAGGGGCCCGCCGCTATAAATACATCATTATATTACAAGAAATCAGCTCGCTTTACAGCTTCTCCAACAACAAATTCTCCAATCGAAATTTCATCAAAGTAGTCTCGTAGGCTTCAGTAAATTCACATTCTCTCGGCCGATCGCCTCCCCGTCTATCTGCGCAAGCTAATTCCGACTGCGGAACTCGAACTCGAACCAATGTAAGTTCACAAAGCTTCTAAATATAACTGTCTGTTATACGCTGGCGCGAAATTTGAATGACTTGATCGGCTCCTGCTGCGGATAGCTAATCCCTCGCGGCGCGTTAGGAGCGAGCGAGCTTGGCAGGCTGCTGCGCTACTGAAAAAAACTGTTTTACGTCTGCCTCCCCGCGCGAGCGGATAAAAAACAGAAAAAAAGCGGGCCCAGCTCAACGGCCCGTACGCGTATACTGTATAGGTAGGTGCGCGGGGATATAGGACGATCTACGCGGACGCGGAAGAGAGTCCAAAAAAAAGGAGGAAGGGCTCGGAGCAAAGATCTCTTGCATACATTTGCCAGCCCGCAGCGTCTCTCGCGAGCCTCGATTTCACGCCGAGAGCCCGGAGCCGGAATAAACGAGCTGAGGGACGATGGGGCGAGCAAAAAAAGCATCGACAACAAGACAAAACAAACGGAAACGGCGTTAAAAAAAAAGCAGCGAAGCAACTTTTTTTGCCCCTCGATCCGAAGGCTGCGCTCCCGCCGCTCCTGCCGGAGAAAGCAAATCAGACGGGGACTGCTCATTTGAATAGACTAGTCGCGCACTAGACTGCATCAGCGCATATAATGCTCGATTCGGTACAGGCCGGCTGCTGCCTCTATCTCTCTCTCTCTCTCTCTCTCTCTCTCTCTCTCTCTCTCTCTCTCTCTCTCTCTCTCTCTCTCTCTCTCTCTCTGCGTCGCGCTGCACTTTTTTTCGAGCTTTCGACCGTTTTTTCATGCGGCGACGCTCGCACCCTTTCGTCCCCTGCCAGCTCCTGCGTTTTATTCATGAATGACAGATGCTCGCAGCTCTGCGTACGTATCCGCGCGCCTATAGTCGCCGCTATATTAAGCCGCGAGCCAACTTATTGCCGATATCTTAACTGCAGCGCGATGACTGCATCCGAACTGACCGAGCTGCGAGCGAGCGGCTATTTTATTGCGCATTTAAAGTAACACGTGCGTCTAACTGAGGCTGCTTACACCTCCATTCCGCAACTAATTTTCCCTATTATTTTAAGTAACTAAACGTATACTCGCCCACCACTGCACGGAGAGAAATGTGTTCCACTAAAAATTACTAGATTCTCTTCTAATCGAGGCTTGAAACTCAATTTCTCGATGAAATGTAGTTTGTCACTTAGTATCTAGCTTGGAAAAAAGTACAATGTGCTCTAGAAAACATTATCGATACAAATGCAGCGTGTAATAGTATACACATTTTGATGAACAGTATAGTAAACATTGGGAAGCTTTGTTTCCAGTATACTACTTATTTAGGGAAGATCGTAAAAATTATACACGCGACGATTAATGCTAGGTGGCGTATCAAAAAATCGAATTTGCGAGTGCACAAATCGCTGTGCGATAATTAGTGTGTAACAGAATTGAAAACCGTTATATTCAATTAGTTCTGCGACGGGCAACACATTATAGGGATAATGCATTGAGGCGTGCGTAACTAATTTCTTCCGTGAAAAAAGAAAAAGAAACACAAGTGAACGAGCACCAACGAGCAATTTCATAATTTTAACAAAATTTGACAGACATTAAAATCTAATATGTGTTCAAATTTACTATACCGTGTGTACTAAAATTTAATACAAGTAGTCGAATTAATTGTCTCGCCATTAGCACATGGTATAGTCATTTTTCATAGGACTTCTAAGAAAATTTACCCATACATATATCTCTCCGTGCATATTCTACTTCCATTACATACTTTGCTGCTTTTAAGGGGCAAGCGCCTGAGTTAAACGATGAAAATAACAGAGCTGCATTTATTCATCTGCAAAATCAGGTTACATGATTCACCTACTTAAATATGACTTTTTATTCTACATTTGAAAATGTATATACATACATATATCATACCTTATTTTAGCACAATCAAATTGTCTATATAGTGCTTCACGGGTCTTTTAGTCAACCAACCAACCGTTTTTCACCAAAATTTTCCTCATGAATATAACGCTATATGGATATTATGGATTACTTTTTTAAAAATAATCAGTCGCTTTTATGTATATGAAATATATATATTACTATGGATATGGATAATGAGGATGGATTGTATGGGAAATACTCTTGAAGCGCATGCTCCGAGTGATTTTTCGCTCGAATTACTCGAATCGCGTGAAAAATGACTCTTCGTCCAGAAAAAACTGAGCCACTCGGCTGTTCGAGTGGCTCAATTGTCACGATCGATAGCGCTATTCACGAGGAAAAATTTTAAGCCTAGTTTGCGATGAAAAACGATTGAGTGGTTGCGACTAGAAAAGAATTTTATTGTGTGCCACAATAGAGTATGATACAGGTATGATATAGGCCAAAAGTGGCCTTATTTTGCAGATGAATCAATTGAGCGCTGTTATTTTGAAGGTTCAACTGTGAGGCCTACCCCCTTGAATCGAGATGTGAAATGAAGAAAATAAGCAGTTGCCGATAGTTGTTATTGTAGGGATGCTTGCGTCGTCTCGCGAGTATTTGAAGTTTGATAATTTTCCATTTTCGGCGGAAGAAAAATGTCTCTTAAAAGTCCATTTGATGGAGTATAAGTAATAGGAATTGTTAGGTGCAGGAAAACGTGCCCGAGGAGCAGAAGAGCTGCGGTATAATTGAGAAATAAGAGAATGAGGCTGCGCGCCAAGTATATAATCGAGTAGCATGAGAATGAGAAAGGAGTAACCGCGCGACAATGCGGATTAGGAGAGCGCGCGCCGCGTTATTCGCGGATAGGAATATCTCGGCTGCGTGTACGTGCCGAGAGCGGTGCGTAGAACAGAAATGAAAATATTCGCCTATAGCTCGATACGTGAATAATGAGGGCGCTCGCCGCTTCTTTTCTCAACAGGCAAATTAGGAGCTCCCGCAGACTCGGGTGCAGAGAGAGCGAGAGGCGGGAGAGGCAATGCTTGTGCGCATAGAGTGTAGACTGCAGCATATTTGCATAAACCATGTATATTATGTGTAAACTCTGGTATAAATTAGGAATCGGAAGCTGAGCTCTGAGGTATAGGTGCGCCACAGCGCCAGCCAAGACCTACCGAGACTCGGACAGGAAGCGAGGAGAACAATTTGTATGTGAATAGCGCGACTCTCGAAATGAAGCCAGCGACGTGTAGAACCTGCAGCTCGGCTCTTTGTCTCGCTGCTCCGCGAGCGAGCGCACACGCATAGATTTAGACATTTGAATAATCCGCGGCCTAGTCGAGATCATCGTGCGAGAGAGAAACTATACTGGCCCGCAGCCCGGCAATCGCTTCAATTACGCACCTACAGCTTATGTCGATTCTCCGCAATGCTTTCCGTATTTTCAATTTTCCGTACGCGCTTATATTTCTTGTGCGCGGATTCAATCTATTACAGTCCGTGCCCTCGATTATACGCATCACCACCTGCAGTTATCCGAGTCACATAATCCCACTAATAGAAGGTCATGACCGGATGTTTTGAAGCCGCGGCTGAAGACGAATTGTGATTGGTTGATGTTGTGCGCATGCGTCAAGACTCAAGAGCCAATATGTTCATGTGTCATGGTTCATGTGTTTCCGGTGAATGCGTTAGTTTGAGGTTAGAGCGCGCGAAGCCCGCTAATGTTGATCTAACATTCTCGCCTAATATAATGGCAAAAAGGATCTGCGTGCAAGCAGAGTGCAGGTACAAGAAATCGAGAAAGATTTGTTTTTATTTCATACACAATAGAATCGACAATGGGTTCATGAGTTCTTCATATATAGATATACCTATGCACAGTTCGATAAGAGTTCTTTTTAAAAACTGTACTTTAAAAAATAACTTTTAAAAGAGAAATAATTCTTCAAAGTTTTCAAAATAAAAATCGAATTTGATTATTTTAAGTATTTCTGAGTACTATTAAATTATGAAGAAACTGCAAGAAAAATATGCATAATAATCAAACATGCCCTGCAGTCAGTCGCAATATATATCACTTATAATATATGCAGATAATTTTGACGCAGGACCGACAGGTACTTGGCGAAAACTCCAAGCAGAGGGTAGGCGCAATTCATATTTCAAACGAACTGTCATTAAACTCTCAGCTTATCTGCTTCAGATTGCGAAACATTGAATTTCAAATATGCTAACGCCTACTCGCATAATAACTGCAGGTGTATGTATGCGATCCCTGCACGAGCGATTAAAATCGCTTCATTATATTCATTAAACGCATGGAAAGATCCGGCACGGACGCAGCAGTTTTTCTTTTAAAGCTCAAATTTTATCAGTGACGCGTGTACGGAGAATAATAATGCTATAATAATGCTGATAAGCAGCTAAGCTAATGCGTAAGCATGCGCGTACAGTGGAAGATGCAATAAAGGACGCGCAACGGATAAGGCGAGAAAAAAGTGTGGAATCGCTGCATAGCATCTATAGTGTAGTGTAGTGTAGTGTAGTGTAGTGTAGTGTAGTGTAGGTATAAGATTGGCCGAGGGGGTAAGCGCAAGGGCAGAGAAAAAAGCGAGCTGCGGGCAACTCTTTGGCTGCAGTCGCAGGGTAGAATTTTTTTGAGCGCAACTGCTTTTTTTTCTTTCTTTCTTTTTGCTGACGAACAAAGGTCGCGCATCGCGTTCTTGCGCGAAACGAGGAGGCTCCGCCGAAAATTCATTAGCCAATGTGGGACTGCGGAGCGCTTAAAGGGGGGCTACTCGCATATTCGTAGAGCGAGATGGGAGGCCGCGCCCGCGGTGGCATTGGCTTTTGGCTAGCTCGGGCTAAACAATGACAGGTTTTTTGTCCTACGCGGCGAACCGGTGCGGTGAGACAAAAATTCCGTTGCAGGCATTTACATGGGCTGCTACTGCTGCTGCGGCGCAGGGCAAGGAAAAGGGGCCATGCGCTCGTCGCGCGGGCAAAGCGGAGAAAAAAAATTGCGGAAAAAATATTTCCTACCGGCGCGCGCCGCCGCGAGTGAGAGGGGAGAGAGATGGAGCCTCGGGGCGCTCGCTGCATCCGCGCGCTGCTGCTGCAGGCTCTATTATTTTAATTTTCAAAGATGGAGAGTCTAGCGCGCCGGCACATACTAAGTATAATATCTTGAGCGCGCCGCCGCTGGAGCAGCATCGGGGAGAGGGTCCTTGCGGATCTTCTCCTTTACATAATCCTCCCGAAGGGTGCCGATTTCTCGTCCGAGAACGGAATTCTCTCACGACACTCGCTGCTTTGTACTTGCGCGGCACCAAAGCTCGTCTTCAACTTGCTCTCTCTCTCTCTCTCTCTCTCTCTCTCTCTCTCTCTCTCTCTCTCTCTCTCTCTCTCTCTCTCTCTCCGCAAATGCGCGCCTATATAGCTACGTCTCTAATACCTCAGACGCGCTGGAACATTTAACAGACTCCATTTTTGCTTCCTCCTACAGGAAGCTTTGTCATAATCATTTTTACAAATTTTAGAGCATTTTTAGAAAATTTATGCATTATGTAGGTTTATTCGAACAGCACAACCGCAGTCGATCGTTAGTACAAATAATTTTAAACACGTGATTTGCATAATCGCGAGACAACGTTAATTAAATAAGCAAAGTATGCAAATATGTTATGCATGGAAAAAAACCGATTAGAACCAAGCCAAGTGCCAGCGACTTGGCAGCAACTTTTTCTTATTTATACGAGCTAGCCCCAAGTTTAAAAATCAAAAACAAAAACCAAGCGTTGGGAAAAGATTATACTGTCAGTAGAGGGTTAGGAGAGCTACTATCACATTGAGCTTATCTTTTAATTGTTTTATCAAGTAGATTTCGAGAAAAAAATCTAATAATGAAATACTTTTCTTGGCGGGCGATCAAGTTGAAAATTTTAAATTAATCAGCGATTTCTGGTATCTTGCTGTTTTACTTTAATAATTATTTACAGCATGCTGATACTAACGAATAAATTTATGAACAATCACTTCAATCTTAAAACAGTTACGATGTAACAAAAATGATAGCTGCTGTTTTCTTTTCTCGCTCTCGATTTAGTGACTTGTGATGAAAACTCGAATTCTTTGGTGTGAAATTCGTGAAATAAATTCTGATGCTTAATAATTCATGTTAATACTTACACGTGAGGTTAGCTGAATTGAAGAGAATTGAAAAGAATCGGGCAGAAAAAGCGATGCTTCAAGACAAAACGTTTCGCACTGCTTTGCCGATGGATGCAGTGGATGCTGTTTATAAAAATGCGGGGAAAGAGCAGAGAGAGAGAGAGAGAGAGAGAGAGAGAGAGAGAGAGAGTGAGTAGAGAGGCGAGGGGAGAATCGCTGGGTTTACGCAATTTTGTTTGGGTTCGCGAATCTCTTTGTAGGAATCGTCCTAAACATCGGGCTTATAAGCGTTTGAAGGGATTAAGGGAGCAGAGAGGCGTAAGAGAGAGAGAGAGAGAGAGAGAGAGAGAGAGAGAGAGAGAGAGAGAGAGAAAGGGTTGCAGGCCGGGGCCACCCGCTGGGCAAACGAGGTCGCTGGCAATGACGAGAGATTAGAGCTTAAGTTACGGAGTGAGGAGCCCACTTTAGCTTTATAGCTGCGGAGTATAGAGAGCGAGCGATTAGACGACGGACACGACGCAGGTCGAGAGGTTTTTTTACCTGCGCCTTTTTCGGATAGAGCATAGTCTGTCTTTCGGCCGTGTCAATGACATTTGCCGACAAGAATACAAGATTGCAGCCGCGCTGCAATTAAGCTCGCAGCGCGGAAAGCCCATATAGCTGTGTAATATACGGGCTTTAGCTGTTTAGAAATGTGTTGGGACGTAGTGATGGAGTGGGGAAAGGGATGCACACTGCACAGCCGCCGTGTCACAACATTTGGGCCCGGTCAGAGTTATGAGCCGATGCATGAAGCGCCTCGCGTTTGTCAGCGACCCTTCGACTATGGAAAACTCTTTCTCGTTCAGCTGTACCTATGTTATGGGTAATGGGTAATGGTTATACCATAGTACGTATCGCGCGCGTCTATAAGCAGAGCTCGGCTGCAAACCTAAACATAGTCGGACGGAGTAGCTGGTCAGCCAAAGCTGGAAAGAGCGTGCTGCAGGAGCGGAGTAGCGGAAGAAGGACGAGTCATCGCAGTGGTACTTCTA
Organism: Philotrypesis tridentata; assembly: GCA_018906965.1. Taxonomy (NCBI): domain Eukaryota; kingdom Metazoa; phylum Arthropoda; class Insecta; order Hymenoptera; family Pteromalidae; genus Philotrypesis; species Philotrypesis tridentata. The sequence continues at coordinate 684,344 of JACCIB010000061.1, forward strand.
TACATATACGTGCGAAAAAAGAGAGAAAAAAACGGTGAAAAAACAAGTCGAATGTCCGAGGTCGAAGAAAGGCTCGCACAGGCAGAGACGCAGAGCGCAGGGAGGCAGAGAGAGAGAGAGAGAGAGCGAGAGAAAAAAGACGGGCAGGTAGGCAGGCACCCCTCGCGTACCCTGCAGGGGGAGAGAGTGTCGCGCGTGTTGCTGAGGGACGATACACATAGGTGCAGGAGGTGAAGCGAAAGGGCGCGTATGCAGATGATCGGGAAAGTGGAGTACAAAGGGCCCATAGTCTCACGCTATTGTGGGCCTCAGGTAAGATAAAGGGGTCCTTTCTCGTCGGCGGATTCTCCCAGCGCAGCCGGTGCGCCACTGCTCGCGCGGCCCGACGAGACCAGCTAAAACACAGCTAGGCCGCGCCGCGGGGAGAAAGCAGCAGCAGCAGCAGCAGCAGCAGCAGCAGCCTCAGGTGAAGAGCCGTGAAAGGATGAAGCGGTGATGTCTCTTTAATTTTTATTAATGACGGGACAATTTGAATTTCTGCATCGCTGATATGGGAACTGAGCCGAGCTTCGGGCTGCGTGCGAGAGAACATACGTGACTCGCTCTCCTGTCTCGGGATCTCGCGGCCGCCGTCCACAATATTCCGCGCGCGGTATAGCCAAGCTCTCGGAAGCAAATCAGCGCCGAGGAGGTGCGAAGCGACGCATCCATCACAATTATCCGATCCAGCAGCGGCACCCCCTGCAACTCTATATGCTCTGCCCAACCTATCGCGCAGTCCCTGTTTCCAAATATTCATTCCCTACATTAATAGATCTGTGAAAACGCAATCAGTAGGCGCGATCGAAGATGAGCTGCAAACGCGGTATGCAGATTGGGCGTCTCTTTTAATGATCCCTCGATCACTATCTGCGATGAGCGCATTTCAAACATAGTCTATGCTTCATTCCTTGAGCTAATTATAACGCGAAACGAAAAGATGAGAACACTTGCAAAAAATTAAATGCGCATCCACGTAAGCTGTATTATATATACCGATAATAACAATTGTCCTCTTACGTCAGCAATCGCAGCATATATACAATTACATACTTTTAATTCGATGAATATACGCGCGGCATTCAAATTTCTTCTTTTCGATCAAAGAATCCAAGACAAAATTTCTTGCTACACTTACTTTTTTTATGTCGTAGTGCTGCGCAGTCGAATGAAAAAAGTTTATTGTTGCAAGCATTTCGTTTGCATTTCAATGGTTCGTGCGCGAGATGACGTATGAGAATGAGGGAGGGGGCGTACTACGTAATTATATGCGAATACGCGTATAGCCGATATTTAACGCATTAACAGTTGGATGCGCTTTTCTGTTAAATTAAGCCTGTAATCGGGGGATTTGAATGGAATGAATGCACATTACAGAGAGAGAGAGAGAGAGAGAGAGAGAGAGCTAGCGCGTATCGATTCTCGAGCGGAGACGAGCTGAAATAAAAATAACGAATCAATGCTAAATATAAAAATGCACGCAGCAATGGCTGCAGAGAGCAGAGCAGAGCAGAGTAGAGCAGAGCTGGTGCAGCCCTTGCGTCCGCGTCCCTGCACTTTTCTTTCTCTTCTGCGTCATGCGTCATGCGCCATGCGTCATGGTCATTGGTCATGCATCATGTATCGTGCGCATAATGCATACCGAATGAGTTTGAGTGGAACCGGCCCGATTCATACATAACTCGCCTCCATACATCGTGTAGATTGAGTTTATGAATAATCGAAACTAAAGATTGCGAATAAAAGCTGGGCAAAAGGGAGCGATTGTTGATGCTCGAGTTATATAGTTGTGTATATAGGCTGCGCTGCGAGTAAAGAGCGCGACGGAGAAGGAGCTGTGCAATGTGCAACGTGCAATGTGCATGCGAGGAGAAAACCTCGGAGAAAACAGTGCGGCCAGTCATTGGTCCGGGCCACGTGCGGTGTAGCCGAGTCGCTGCGCGCTGATGAGAAGCAGAGGCGCCGTCGTCTCACGCTCGATTCGTTACTCATTTCCAGCCAAGCCGTGCGCTCAGCGCTATCGCTACACGCGCGTATAGCAGCAATAGAGATCGAGCTCCGCGCCGACGAGTGCGGCGAGTGGCGAGTGGCAAAAACGCGCCCGGCCGACTGACCAACTCGACCACTTTCTCACCATGCGCCTGCACCTTGTCGCCACTGCAAACAAGCTGTCGAATTAAAAACAAGGCAACTTGCTGCGGGCCGATGGTGGAGATCGGTGCAGCAGTCCGGGCAACATGGAAGAAGCGCAGCGGAGCGCAGGCAAAAAGAGCAGAGCGAAACGGTTAGCTCCCTCCATTCGGCGCTATAGTCGCGCGTGCTGCAATGCACAGAGAAAGAGTCTGCGCGCACATGCAGCCAGGCTCTACCTCAGACACGTAGGCGAGGCGCGCTGGCCAAAAAAAGAAATATCAGGATCAATATTTGACCCGGAAAAAAGAAGGTGCGGAGCTCGGCCGCCTGCTGGAACACGAGAGGCAGGAACGCGCGAATATAAGGCAAAGAGAGGGAAGGGAGTTTACGCGGACAGACGGACAGACGGGCAGACAGACAGACAGACAGACAGACGGACGGACGGACGGACGGACGGACGGACGGACGGATAGAGTGTGCTGCGCAAGGAGACGCGGGCGATCTGCAGCGCCGCCACGCGTACTTTGTTCGCGCTTCTTCGCTGCCAAGGCCGATAATGCCGATATGCACTTGTCCCCTGTCCTGCAGCCTGCCCTTATACTCCTCGTTATCATCGCGTGTCGCGCGCGCAGGTGTCGTCTCGCACGGCAGGTCCGCACCCCGCTTCAGCCTATTATGCGCGCAGCCATCAGCGCCCGGCTTCTTTCCACTCTTCCACTTGCAGCCCCCTGCCCCCGAGAGCGCAAAAACTGACAGACTGCCCACTTGTCGCACTTTTCATCGAGCGAAACGACTAATTTCCGAGGCCGTTCGTCCCGCGCGCGGACAGCAGACATACACGTGCGCATTGTGCGTATATGTGCGGTGGCGGCGTCTCGCGCAGCTCGCAGCAGTCGCAGCAGACAAGAGCAAACGCGCGCGGCCAACCCTCTTCATTTGAGTGCGCCGGTAAAACAGCCCCTTAAAACGCTTTTACGGCCCTGCACGGATCGCGGAACGGCGTCTAGACGCCAGGGCCGTAAAGTTTGACCTACTCACCCCTGACTCTCTTTCTCGCATCTCTATATATCGCGAGGAGCGTCGCACCCCTCCGGCTGCGCCCCCACCAGCCCGCGGCTCCTTTCGATCCTCGGCGACTTTTTCCTCGCGCCACCCCCGCCAGGCCCGCAAGCTCACCTATGCGCTACGCGGCGTATGCACATTGCACATTGCACATTGCACATTGCACATTGCACATTGCACATTGCACATTGCCGAGATTGCGGACGAGAAACTCTTTCTCACTCGCAAGCGATCAGCTACGCCTGCACATCTGGAAGCTAGTGGCTCGCGATGACTCGCGCTTGGCGCAACTTCCCAGCGCTTGGCTCAGTAGCACGTGTTGCGGCGCCCGACACTTTGAGCTTGAGAGCCGAGATAGCCCGCGAGGATGGGAATCGGAAGCTCGCGTATACGGCCCAGTTCTCCCCAGCAGCTTACAAGATTTTCGACTTGAATTTATCGTATTCAAGAATAAACAGCGGACTCAACGGAGAGATTGGAAGCGCGCGGTAGACGTCTCGTAGACGGCGCGTGTGTTTTTATGGCTTTCGCGAGCAGGTCGAGGAGAGAGAGAGAGAGAGAGAGAGCGAGGCTATAGCGCTGTAGCTACTGCGGCGGCGGCGGCGGCGGCGGCGGCGGCGCGAATGTGCCATAAAACGTGGAAAAGGGGGAGGTGAATATCTCGCGTCTAGGCGCGCCCGAGGAGACTGCGCTGCAGCTCCGCCGCCACTGCAAGTAGCCCGCGAGAAAGCTGAGCGGCGGCGCTCTCTCCCCCAACCCCCAGAGAGGCTGGCTGGCTGGCTGGCTGGCTGGCTGGCTGGCTGGCTCGCTGGCTGGGGGTGGGAAAGCTTGTAAAAATTTTACTGCGAATTGTCTGCAGACTCGCGCGCGCGCTCCTGCAGCCCGTGAACCGTTATATGACCGGGAAAAATGGGAAAACTCGCGGCGGCGGGAAAAGTGGAGAAAAAGCAGTCTGGGTCAGAACCGCCGCCGCCGCCGCCGCCGCCGCCGCCGAGCTCTTATTTTCGGTCCTGTTTTTAACTTAAAGGCGCTCGTAAAAACCGATCCCCGCGCCCCAACGCAACTGCAGCGGCCAGCGCGCGCTGCCCTCTATTTTTTCACTTTCGCACACACACACACACACACACACACAGCTGTACGCGCGTATTTATACGCAACTGCGGCCGCAGCGTAGCGATCCGAGGCGTAATTAAAAAATATCGTCCGATAAAATTGCGCGCCAAGAGTTTTACTCGCGAAAATCGGCAGATTGCTTTGGAGGCACGGCTTGAAGTAGCGTACGAAAATAAATAAACAAAGAATGTACATCGTACAAGTATATTCGAAGGGCGTTTCGAGTTGTCAATAGGCATAGATTACAGATATACGTGGATCAGAGAGGGGGGGGGGGGAGGGGACTGCCAACTGTTGAATTTAATGCTCACTCGCTCCCCCTCGGCCGCGCGTCTAATGTAGACCGCGATGAGTTTAGCCGCGCGCCCGCGCGCTTGGGAGCAGCATATGCGCGCCGGCGAGACAAGTCACGAGTCACACGAGATAAAAGACACATGTGTGTATGTTTGTCGTGACCGCAGACTACTCTCGAGTCGTCGAGTCGTCGAGCCCCATATAGGTATATAGAGTGTGTGTAACTTTGTGTATAGATATAGCGTGCGTGTGTATATACTATATATAGGTGGGGGATCGGGACATTCGGCCTGAAAAAAGACGCCCGAAAAATTGTACATACCATAAGAGATCTGTGGGAACACATGTGCCGCCACCGCGGCTTCAATCCTCTCGCTCCCAAACTCTCAAACTCCCGCGCACGTGCGAGCCTCAGCAGCAGCAGCAGCAGCTACTGCTCTCTCGCATTATCTTTCCACGAGCTTAGTATACGCGCACGCAAATGCCCAATTATTACCGACTTTAATCTGTCAGGCGTCGGGAAAGCGCGGCTCATTTTTCTTCCGGAATCTCGGCGCGGCGGGCGCGCTATCTCGCCCGTTTTCATCGTTCTATTGCTGCAGCAGCGACTCCGATAATATTGCCGGACGACGACTATCCCCCCGACCCCTGCTCGACTTTCGTAATAGGAGATTCATGGAGACGTATGTGTCTAATCTCGTCTAATCTCGCGACGTTATAGCCGCGCGGCGAGATTACCATGATTTCTTAATCGCGGCTGGAATAGCTGTCGAGCGCATCGGAATTTCCGTTAAACAAAGCGAGCGCCGATGAATTTGAGGGAAAAGAGGCGAGCGGTACGTAAGAGGGAGGCGATCGCGACGAGGACAGCCGACTGGCGCCTGACGTCACGGCGTCCGTTGAGCTAGGTCGAGACGTCCCGGCAAAAACTCGCGAGAACGTGTGTGGGAGTATAAGGCTGGCTGGCTGGCTGGCTGGCTGCTGCGCGCCGAAAAAAGCAAGGCTCGCAGAAAGGACGCCCGGCGTCGTGGCGCTCTTTGGCTGATCAATACGTCGCAGCTCGTATACTCGGACGGACGCTCACGCATGTGCACGATGCCGGGCTCGTTCGCTCTTTCTCTTTTCGCCTCTTTTCCTCGGCGGCGGCGGCGGCGGCGGCGGCGGCGGCGGCAGCAGCAGCGCCACCCCCTCGTCCTTCCCTAGGCTGCCGCCGCCGCTGCTGCTGCTGCTGCTGCTGCTGCTGCTGGCCGATTTTTTTTCCTCCCGTTTCCTCGGCGCTCCTGCATTTTTTACGCTCCCTCCTCGCGCTCTCGCGTACGTGCCCCCCCCCCCTCCGCCGCCGCCGCCGCCACTCTTATTCTGTATCGCGGCCGCAACCCCTTTGCCTCTCTCTCCCGCAGTCCCACCCCTGCCGCCGCCGTCGCTCCTCTCTCGCTCGCTCTCTCGTTTGCGAAAATGCAGCAGCGAACTAGAGCGAGACAGAAAGAAGGCAGCAGCAGCAGCCGCGCGATTCTCGTTACGCTCGCGCATCTATGATGTGTGTACGTTTGGCCGTATACGCCGTACACGTAGAGTCGCAGAGGGAGAGAGAGAGAGAGAGAGAGAGAGAGAGCTGCACTCGCGTATACGAGCGAAAGACGAACTTTTTTACTCGGCTCCGTTTTTTCTCCACCCTCTCCTCTCCTGCTCTCTCGGCTTCGCTCGGCAGCTCCGCTCCTCTCTCCGCTCCCTCTCCTATCTTCTTGCAGAGAGAGACTTTTTTTTCGTACACACACCCCCCTCACCCGTTCTCTCCCTCTTCTCTCTTTGCCTGCTGCTTCCACGTATGACTGTGCGAGCGGGAGAGAGAGAGAGAGAGAGAGAGAGAGAGAGAGAGAGAGATAAAAAGAGCTCGAGGCCCCTGGCGTTTCCAACGACTACGAGCCGGGCGTCGGCGTCCTTTTGCTATCGGGTGCTCTCTCGACTATCGCTCCAGCCGCCTCCCTCTTCTTCTCCGCGCGCGCACACACGGACTCGCACGGATCCCATCGGCAGCTAGCACTAGCTATACCACTCGCCGAGCACTAGTACCCACCGCGAAAAATATAATACGAGCTTCGAGAGCTGCGAGCGCGTCTAGCCAAAGGCTCTTTCTCCTCTATGTACCAACGCGCCAGCTAAAAATCTTCCTTCCTCCTTTTCTTTTTCCTTTCCGTTTTCTTTTTCTCTTTCATTTTCCTTTTCCAGCGCCAGTTATTATTTTGCCCCACCCATATACAAATTCCAGGCCCTTGCCTCGCTGCGACTTGCGCGAGTAATCAGTCCACTCTGCAGGACGAAAAACAAAAGCGCGGGCGATCGATACGCGCGCGACGTCGCGCGGGCCGCATTGCATGGCATTCAAGTGTTCGAGTAGCCGCCTAAAAATGCGTACTCGCAAGATTTTCTCACTGCACGGATGATCGCGCTCTCGCGGTATAAGAGCCACCTGTAGCTGAGTGAGTGAGTGAAGGGCCGCCACCGCCGCCGCGCACAGCCGGCGCGTCCTTAAAGTGAACCTACCCTCCTCTGCCCCTGCAGCGCGCAGCCTACGCAGCTTCTCCTGTTTCCTGCGCGCTGCACTAACAGCAGCGCGTCTCGCGGCCAGCAGTATACACTGTACAGTGTACACGACTAAACTGCGAGCACAATACGCGCGCCTCAAATTAAGAGCGCACTGCCGGAGCCGGAGCTGACCTCCTTTCCGCACCAAGCGCGCTGCACACCCTCGCCCATCTTATATGTTGCGCAAGCATCTCTCCTGCGCCGAGAGACTGGAGATTTGCTGCTGCTATTTTTAAATCGAGAGCCGGCGAGAATTCGGGATCGACTCGTTCTCGAGAATCCCGAGACGCGCCTCTCTTTGATGCGACAACAGTCGTCGGTAATATTCTCTCGGCTATAGCGTTGTTCTATTTTCGCCGTCGCTGGGAAAACGACGCGACGACCCACGCTCAACCATGGGAAATGGGAAGCCCAATCGCGCTCCCCTATATACCCTGAGCTAATTGTAACTTTTTTCCAAATCCGGGGCTCGACACTTACTCGGCCAACGCTATGTAATTCCGATGCAGCTTCATTCGACATTTCCACTACGCGCCGCGGTCCACTATTTTCGGCGCCCCCTCTGTGCCGCCTTATATATATATATCTGATATGCGATCCTCTTGCAATTTGCCGCCGCTTAATAAAAGAGCTTTTAGCTCAATGTTACTTTCAGCTAATGCACCATTAAGCTCCAATAAGCTCGAATCAGCTCGGATAAGCTACACTGCAATCGTTGCATCGCTGCATCCGATAAAAATGCAGTTGGGCAAAAAGTAGTTCTATAAGCCGTCGGCTATAAAGACACTTTTCTCTCACTCGTTACATCGGCGCGCTCGCGCAGTCTATAGTCCGGCCTCTACGTGCGCTGCTCTTATTTATCAGCTCATCGGCTCGACGCCCAGCGCTTTTTCCCTTTTGCAAACTTATGCCCTCGATGCCGGCCGAGTCAGAGGAGCTGGGCTTCGTCGTCGCAACTGTACTCTATAAGTAGCTGCTTCTATGCGCTGGTGCAGCTGACGCCGATGCCGATGCCGATGCCACTGCCGAGGCTACTGCTGATCCTTTGCTCCGAAAAAGGTCGCAATCTTCAATCTTCGCTGAGGAAATTAACCCTATTGGAAAATTTACAGCTCTTGTGCGCATTTTTTACTTTACTCCCGGGAGCTCGTCGCTCCAACTGCGTCTTAACACTGCCATCGCCTCAACTGCACTTGCACTACACAATTGCAATCTTCAATCGCATGTGCTCCACTCAAAATTCAACTTTTAATTAATACATCTAATGATACCACACGAAAGCAGCGAATCGTTACTTTTTCCAACAAATTATTCCAATTCTAAATCAATATCAAACTTACAAAAGTATTAGTAAAAAACCTGACTATTTGGCACTGTCAATTTTATAGAAATTGAGCGTTTAGCGAATGCAGCAATCGACTGCGTGTGCCAAACAACTAACCTTAGAAAATTGCAAAATTTTTTATTCAACGCACATCTACTAGACCTCTGTTTTCTGGTTCTTTAGACCATAGCGGAGCGAAAACCACTCGAAAAATGAGAAATAATTTATAAAACGGGATCCATAGATTTTTTTCGCGAAAACCATGGACTTTTATGAAAATTTCATTGCAACAAAAATGTCTTAAAATTCATCGAAGAGAATGCTCTGGAAATTCGATTACTTTGACTTTTCGAAAAATCGAAAATTGTTCCGATTTCTCATTTCTCATTTACGCGAGTTTTTTCTCTTTCAGTGTGGTCTAAGGAACGAGAAATAATATAAGTCTACTAAATTTGCCTTCGCAATGAAAAATTTTGCAAATTAGAAGAAACGAAATTAACTCATACATTATTTTCCTTTCAAAGACAAAAACAATGTAAACTGAAGGACATCTGATGATCGATTGAAACATGTGTGACGTCATGAGCATACAACTTCATTCTATGTGCTTGAAACTTCGTATGACACTGCAGTTATATACCCTTACTTGTATAAATGAAAAGTAGAAAAGAAGAATTAATTATTTTTTGCTTATCTCGAAAGACAATTGACCAAATAGAACTTTTCGTGCAAACTACAAATCTGGATGACAATATACTGCTAGAACTCAAAAAAAAATGAACCATAAAAACATGCTGACTTTTAACTTACTGTAATTAACTTTTACAATTAAGATTGCCATGCATGAAACGTACTCCGATTCATGAATGCTAGCATTCCCTGTAAATCTCCAAATCAACATATCAATAAAATAGACTCATCTCATTATCAAAACCTTTTTAATGGTTATCATTCTCGTATGATGGGAAGGTATAATTAGATAAAAATTTTTTGATTTTGCACTATAAATATTATTCTAACAAATCGAACAAAATTCACTAAACTTCATATCAGAATGACCATTTATATCCATTTATTTACGGCCAATAGTAATGAGATGCGTAAATTAGTTTAAGTAAGAGACTACTACGAGTTTATTAAAAACCGTTTCTTCGTATTCTAATTTTTTAGGTGCCAGGGTTGTTTTATCTTGGAAATTTTGTAACGTCTTGAACGATGCTTCTAGAACGATTTCACAAAACCGAAACTTTTATATGATTACAAATCTGCGTCTATAAGGCATTGCTTAAAAATACACGTTTACAGGTTGCATATTTTTCTACTTATAATCCATGCTTTTTCCGCAAATTGTAGCAAATAATCGAAATTCTCATTATATAAACAGAATAAAAATCTGTTTAACGCAGAAGCACGTGCTCCGCCGGCTTTGCAGTCTGTATACTGCGATTGCACTGTAATAATACATTTGCTAAATATATACGCTTATAAAAACTTTTTCACTTTATTATTTTTTCATCGCAAGCGTTGAATTGTAGATGTATAGTTGCATACGTTATAGGAGGGCAAAATCTTTAGCCCGTGTGCAAAAGTGCATACAAGATGCAATAGCAACAAGCAACACTGCTTCAGCTGCTTTTATTACATTATAGATGGCATATTATATACTGCGCATAATGCAATAAACGATATGCTGGTACAGTTGAGTCGAGTTAAGAAAGGAAAAAAAAACAGTGAAAGGAAGGAACAGTCGCGAGTTCATGATAATTTGTTAGCTTTTTAATTAGGGTCCGACCGTCGCGCGACGTTCACTATATGGGAGTCTTGCTCACTCTTGGCCTTTAATTTTTCAGCAATGCAACCCGCATGACAAAGAAAGCGATTACTGGGGTGGTGCGAGGGGAGCCAAGCAGGGATACGAGGTGAGTCATTTTTTAAAGGAAAAATACATAATTGCCCAATTGGCCCGAAAGTGTATCGACACATGTTCTACTTGTTGAAGCGCAGCACTTTCTGTTACAGGCCAAAATGAACGCGGAGCACGGCCAAATGCAAAAAGGTAAGACATATTTTCCATTTTCCTTCAATTTCTATAAGCTCAATTACTCGATAGTCGATAAGAGCTGGCAGTTGCTGGCGATGGAAGTTTGAGAAACTCAAAGAGACATTAATATCGAATGAGCTGGGGGAGTAGAAATAATATCAAGTTGTTTGTTTGCCGCGGCGCGGCCGCGCGCGAATAAAATAAAGTAAAAAAGAATGTCTCGTCGGACAGCTGCTGTGTGCACGCATACATTAGACGTCGATCGAGATGCTGAAAGCGCTCAAGTTTGATCGGCCCTCCAAGGCTAAAAAATGCTCATCATCGATCATAAAGACGGAGCGAGCGAGAGAAAAATAATGTGTGCAGCGTTACGTACGGCCTATTATAAGTATATGTATAGTCGCGCGCGGAGAGTTGCGGCGCTCGTGATTCCGCGTGCGACTGTATCGACGTGTAAGTATAGGTGCGTGTGAGAGAGCAGCAGGTACATACAAATAGCGCGAATGCCGCGGTTCAAACTATATCACGTTCACGTATCGAATGAATGTCTGATGAGGATTGAGGGGGCACGAGAGAGAGAGAGAGAGAGAGAGAGAGAGAGAGACACGCGCGCACACTCGGATACTCGCTTGTATGCGCAATGTAAACACAGTGGAAGGTCCAGCAGAGAGCCGCCACTTGTCTGAGCGTAGAACCGGTTGTCGCTTTGCATCCGTGACGTAAGATCGCCGCGCGCGATTAGGCGCGCGCGCGCGAGAGACAGCGACAAGTGGCGATATATCTGCCGCCCCGCCAGGCGCGCGAGCCGCAGTGAGCGACCGACACCGAGAGCGAGCTCGAGCCTCCGAGTCGCAGACCTACTGGCAAAGTGAACGTATACTTATAACTTGAGTATCTCGCTGCGCAGCACAATCTCTCCACTGTCCTCTCCGGCCCTGTCCTGTCCTGCCCGCCAGCTGCTGCCGCTGCTACTGCAGCTTCTAACTGTATTATCAACGCCCGCAACGACCTCTCAACGACCGACCAAAAAATCCATCTCCCGCCGCATCTTCCTCTTATCGGCAGCTCTCGGCCGCAGTACGCGCTACATTCACATACTTTATCCTAAATAAGCCCCCAATTGCCGCTATCCTGCAAACAAGCTTTTTCAGCTGATCACTTTCTTTCCATAATTTCTCACTGCGTATTGCAGCTCGATCTGCGATTTTACCCGTCTACGAGAGATTAGCAGGCCAGCTTATTGCTCACAAGATAAAAGCATCCCGTTGGAAAATTAAAATGCGAGCAGAGCATTCAAAAAATGAAGCTATAAACTTTTACAAAATCTCTGGTTACGCATTTCATAAAGTTTCAAGTCTATTCGAGGGCCAGCGAGTGGCATAATGGATATGTAATATAATGATATAACAGCTGGCTCCGGCAAATTACTCACTTTTTATATACCGTCAATGCAAACATAATGAGAAAAGTAAAAAGAAGAGAGGGAGGAAGGAAATATTTTGATAGATGATCGTACAACTTAAACTCCTCAAGTTATATATTTGTTATAAGTTATTTGCCGTAAACGCAAAGCAAGAAACATCAGAAGCAGCAGCAGCAGCAGCAGCAGCAGCAGCAGCAGCAGCAGCGGGTCACGGAGTATAGAAATACAAAAAAGGAGCAGCGAGTCGCGTCGCGTCGCGGCGGTACGAAATAAATCGTTAAGTAGGAGGAGGAAAATAACCTTGAAGGCTTTTTTAAGCCCAGACAATGTTAAAGAAAACACGAATTACATGGGAAGAGGGGAAAAAAGTGCGCGCGCGCGCGCGCGCGAATAACGAAAAGTAGCAAGGTCGTAGAAAGGAGGAAAGTAATGGGCAAAAGAAGAGAAATTGGTGCGACTCCCGGCCCCCATCGATCCGTTTTCTGCAGGCGCACTTCTATATGTATATTGTATATTGTATATAGCTGTGTGTAATTGTGTATAGACTACTTACCCGCGTAAGTATATGTATATTGTATACTGTATGTAGCATATAATAGTATAGTAGGGGCCACGGCGAGCGCCGGCCGGGCACTCTCTCTTTCTCTTCCCGCGAGCCGCTCTCGCGCTGCATGTTAGTCGTGCGTAAGTATACTTGCGGAGCTGTGTCGCATGTGCCGATCAGTGCGCGCCCGTCTATATAGACATAGACACTCTGTACACTGTACAGTTGCTCGCGACAGCTATTGAGTAATTGGCGGTTTTCAGTTCGTAAAAGGCTGCGAAGCATGTTTCCATAAAAAAAGAAGAAATTTACTCTCGATAGCCCACACGCGCGCGCACGAGAGCGGCGCAACTGCACTTGGCATTAAGTAATCTTAAGCGATGGCCTGGAAATAAGGAAAAAACTCGTTTCACCTAGAATTCCCGCTTAATTAAACTGACAGCTGAATTAGCTCCTACACTCCAGCTAATAGATGTTCTTCCGAATTCTAACTTCTCCCGCGGCAGCGCAGCTATTATCAATTAGACCAGAGATTACACGACTTACGAGGCTCGCTAGCTCCCGCTCCTTTTTCACTCTCCACTAATTTCATTTTTATTCTCCTCGCAATGCGCATCCTACACCTCGCACTCAATTCAGTATCAATACTGCGATCTATATACGACTTATGCGTCTGCCCAATTGTCCCCAACCCTACTTCCTCGTCACTCATGCAGCTTCAATCTACACAATGCTATACATTCTGTACATTCTGCAGCATTGTAGAGGCGGCCGAGCAAATCAATGATTTCTTACACATCTCATTGGCATCACCGCAGTCAAAACCAACATTTTCCAAAATCACTGTCAAACATACAATTCACGCAAGCACTTGCAAACTTTCTTTAGTCAGTGATGAAAGTATCATCCGGATCATACCAATTACTCAATTTTACTCGTCTTATTTAACTAATTCATAAAATATACATTTTCAATAACTTATTGCTATACCAACATGTGAAGTAACAGATAGCATAAGCATATTTGACGTCGCATCATTGGTAATTATGTTATCATCCATAATCCATATATTATAATACTTCCCATTACTGCGACAATATGAAAGAGTTTTTCTGTAAGGGACTTGAATTGACCAGACCTGTATACGCAGTTTTCTGCTAAAATTAACTCTTTTAACCGCTAACTAAACTCCAACATTATATCCAACTCCAACAGCTTTATGATCGCGTGGCACTAATCCGGCGCGTATGCTCGCATACACGCATCAGCGAATGTATACGCACTATAAGTATATGTACACCGTTTGCCAGGCGATCTACCGCCTTGTCCTTGTATTGCCTTGGCGTGTGGGATCTCGAGTCTCGAGCGCTATTCCTTTTTGGGCCTAAGATCAGAGACGCGATGAACTTGTGCAGTGCGCTGAGATGAGAGCGCGAGGTGGCTAATGCAATTAATGAACTTGTTGAAGCCTTGGCTTTTCTAGTGTTGGCTACGTAGCGTTGGCTTTTGCAAAGTTACAAACTGTTTATGAGAAGAAAATGCGCTGCTATGGTAATGGCGCGTGATACGAAAACGCGCTCTAGTTGAAAATAAATGCGTGCAGTGTAAGTAAAAGTGAATTTTCATTGCTCGATTGTGCGGAGCTGATGGAGTTGGTTCGCGCAGACTGCATCAGTTGTTACAATTGCAGGCGAAGGAAAGATCGTTACATAAGTATAGTATAGTAGACGGTATAAAACTGGAATTGAAATTCAATTAGCAAACCGTACGGCGCATTTCATTTACTCAGTATAAGCGCAGAAACGCATGATCACGATCTTTAGGCGGGAAATGTTTAATATTTCAAGGTAAAACAAATCGGTCGGGCCCGTTCCTACGTATCATATGATACATTGACGCGATTTGACGTAGGTATACAGTGGGTACAACCTGCAGTCGATCAGCTGCAAAAGAGTTTATTAATTCTCGAGTCTGTAATTGGTGGATCGTATAGAGAGAGAGAGAGAGAGAGAGAGAGAGAGAGAGTCGGATGTTTGGGCAGCTCGCGCTTCCTCTCCTTTTCTGTCCTACAGTCTCAACTGCGCGCGCGTCTATGATGAATATTCGTGTAGGTTGCGTAAGAGCCCGCGCGCGAGAGCGTGTGCGGGACTATATATTATAATGCATGTATATATATATATAGCTGGTACATTATACATGTGCTCTGGGCGCTGGCAGAGAGCAAAATCTCTGTGGATCGAGCTGCGGCGCGCGAGAGTGAACGTTAAAATGCACAGATCGCACGATGCCCAAATCCGTCGTCCTTGGCAGTTTAGAAGAGTCGCTCTTTCTCGCATAATGCGCGCATGCTACATCTCATATACAATATACATCTGTCTGCCACCGCCGCTGCTACATTATGTAAGTGCGCTGCGGAGCTGCGGCGGCCATCCTTGATCAGCTGCCTTTTAAGATATAAATAGCAATAATCGCGCGCGTCCTTTTAATACACACGCGCAGCTCTGCACAGCACGTATTATAACATAATCTCGGCTGCTGCTGCTGCTGCTCCCGCGAGTGATCTGCAAAGCTCCAACTACACGCGAATACAACCGAAATTCCAAGGATGAACGCTTACCTGCGTGTGCGCGCGCGTCTGTGTACGTCAGACATGTTTCTCGCGGCTGTCCGTCGGCAACTGAAAATCGTTATTCAAACGTCCGCCGCGAGAGGTTTATGATTTCTCGGGATGATTAATATGACACAGAGAGCCAGCGCTTACGCATAGATATTCGAAAATCTTTATGATCGATTGCAGCGAGTAGCCTGCGCGTATGTGTCTGTAAATAATGTTGGCTTTGCCGCAGCTATAATACGAGTCTGAAGAACAGAGCATCTAATAATTGTCGGAAAAAGTATTCCAACTGGATCGAAAGTCCTTTTCTTCGCCTCTTCTCTCCTAGCTCTCGCCCCGAGATTCATTAAGCAGCTCATTTTTTAAAGCAGCGGCGCAGCGAGCCGCTCGGCTCTGTAATTTCCGGTGGCGCGCGCGCGCGCGCGCGCACGAGTGAGAGGACCGCAGCATCAGCATCAGCATCGGGAGCACGAGCTGGCCGCGCGGCGCGCGAGCCCAAACCATTTCAGCCGATCGGCAAAGTGATTTTTTATCCTTCATCCTCTCTCGCTCTCGCGCGTCTATGCTTGATGAGAGTCTAGCGTCCGAGGGAGAGCCCGAGCCGACTCCTTACATTGCTGTTTCGTCACTCCGTATAATCTGTCTTGCGAGAGCGGAGCTTCTAACGATAATTATCAGTTATGACGAGTAACTGCAGACAAGTGTGCCTGATGTGCGATGCCGGCCTCTCTCTCTCTCTCTCTCTCTCTCCCTCTCTGTCTCTATACAGTGTGTGCCTTACACACTCAAACCCAAAAAGCCAGCTTCATTCCCCTTCTCCTTTTCAATTTTCACGCGTCAGATTAATTGTAAGGCCGTTTCGGGAAGTCCCTGTAAACAGCTTGATCGAGCGGACTTGCCCTCTTGCTTGAGCAGCCCAAAATTTTATTTGTCGCTCGATTCCGCCTCTTCGACTTGCGTCAACAGATGGCGCGCTCGTCGCAGGTCTCAAGTTTTTCCAGCGGCTTGCGATTTTCTCGCTCATTAAAATTTCATTTCAATCTCGTCGATAAATTGGCGAGATTTAAATGTGAACATTGACGGAAAAAGTCATAATTCAATTATTTGAATTAGCAGTGCACGTACGAATCAAAAAAGCTTTCTGTCCAAAAATACGGGATGCACTGGTGTAGCTCTAGTCGTGCAGCATAATCTTTAAAGCTGAATAATAGTTTTCGAGTATTGTCGAGTTGTAAAGTGTATACGCTGTACGGCTGTATAGTATAGTTGTGAAGGAGTAGCGGCAGCAGAGTGTAGCGACGTAATAGCTCGGGCATGATGACACGGTCTCGTTCGGGCAGTTGGCGCTTGGCGCTTAGCGCTTAGCGCGTGTGCTGAATTCTCGCGCATGACAAATGTCACTTTCGTTGCGGCCGCACGTCACAACATCCAAGTATCCTGCAAATGGCGGCTGCTGCGAATAAAAAATTACGCAGAAATGCTTAGCGATAAAAAGTAAGAAGCGTAATGTATGCGCGCGCGCGCGCGCACGGCACTGCACTTATCTTCATGCTCGTTCGGCTTATTCTACTGAAATCAAAGTCGACTAATAGAAATTTACGACATAGGCGAGTGAGCGTTTTGACAGGAAAGTACTGATGTTAAAAGGAGCTATAAAAATCTTTAAGAAAGATGCATAAAAAGCAGCCTGCCGCGCGATCAACAAATAAAATGTCACGAGCAGTCAAGGCGACTGGGAGAGAGAGAGAGAGAGAGAGAGAGAGAGAGAGAGAGAGAGAGAGAGAAGCGAAATACCTGTTACTGACGTATGCTAATGACGATTTTGCTTACAAGCGTTTTCTCCCCAAATGGCTCGCGCCTATGCGAGAATAATATTTTTATTGAAATCCCGGGAAAGCCCGACAGCCTCCTCGCATTCATCATGCTCGCTCGCGCTCGGCTCTGCGCTCGGCTCTGCGCTCGGCTCTGCGCTCGGATTTTCCGCAGCGAAATGGAGCAGTAGCTGTACGCGCGGGATACGTAGGATCGATGCGTGCTCGATGTTTACCGCTCGCTGCTCGCTCGCGTCGCTCGGCATAAAACTTTGCAATTAGTGCAGCGTCTTTAATAATGTTAGCACTCGTAAAGCATCGTAAAGGACAATTAAGGGGAGCTGCAGTACGGAGAGTCGGCGTGCGTGCGCTCGGTGCGCGTTGCGTGGCTGGGCGAATCGAGGGGGGCCAATAAAATGGCAGCTGATCGAGCAAAAAGTGAAAAGCCACAAAATGAGCGCTCTAATCTCGTAAATTTGACTTGAAACGTGACGAGGGTCATCGCCGCCGCCGCCGCCGCGCGTACACCTGTTGTATAGCTGCTCCGCGCGCAAGTAGATTAAGAAGACAAATGCTGATGAAGTGAGAGGCGCGCATTAGGATGGAATGACGAGAGCGCGGAGCCAGTCGGAGGAAAGTGATAAAGAGTGAAATCTGCAAGCGTGTAATGGGCATGAAAAAGGCAATGAGCGCGGCGTATGAGTAATAAGCGCGGCGGCGGCTTTTCCGGATTCGAGCGTGCGCGCGCGCACTTGTATCTCCACTGCTTCTGCTGCTGCTGCTGCTGCTGCTGCGGCGGCGCGCGCGCGCGTGCGAGCGGAATAGGTAGTCGTCGTATTTCATGTTTTTGCCGAGCGCGCGGCAAAGTTTACTGCCAATTAAAAGTGCACACGGCGGCGGGTCTTCGTCTGCCGCCGCCGCCGCCGCCGCCGCCGCCGCCGCCGCTGCTGCAGAGCGGCCGAGAGAGCCGGTTGCAGAGTAGCCGGTGGCCGGTGCGTGCGTGCAGCCGCGACGACGACTGACCCCCGACCGCGACGCCGCTCCACCAGCAGCAGACCTTGCGCATAATGAGCGCGGCGGACTATGCGACGCGATCGCGACGACGGCAGCAGTCGAGGAATCGATGATTGACCGGTGCCGGGCCGTTTTTGCGCGCGCTCCACGGCCGATCGATTTGGCAAGTAGTCGAGACCGCCGAACATTCCGACTTGTCCCCATATATATTGGTTTATTCCTCCCGGCCGACGGGAGACGTGCAGCGAATCCGCACGATCTCATTATACGCGCGCTCATCTAAATCGCTCGCTGCCGCCGCCGCGCAGCTCCCGGTCGCCTGGACCGAAAAAATTGGAATACGATTTCGCTGCTAATGCCGCGCCGCCGCCGTGCGTCATTTACTTCGTAGAGTCCCGAGCGCTCGTTAAATTCCACATACCCCGCGCGATATCCACAGCCAGAGTCGTATTATCATTATTGTATTATGACAAGCTGAATCAGGAGTCTGCCCGCGAGATATCATTTCTTCGGCCTCTCGCCGCCGCCGTCTTCTGCGCATACTTATGTAACGTGTGCGCGCGCTCTGCGCAGACACCTCTTCATCTTTATTCCCCGCCACCGCGGAGACAGCGAGCCAGCGGCGGCGCGCAAAGCGCTTTGCGCGCTTTTTTCACTCGCTTCATTTCCTCGCGCCAACCGTTTCACCCGAGGTTTCACCGCATTTCACTTATCACGCCGGATCGACAGTGTCGATTAACAAATCGCCCGCGCTCCTGCACCCGGCTTCTATACAGACTGATCCATCTCCATACATACATCAACAGCCAACAGAACGGGACAGTTCAACACATTTCAAAAATTCGGCAGACTGATCAGGAAAGAAACATTTCTTGTCACCAACATCTGCAGTCGACGATTTTTCAAACTCTCGATTCGCCCTCTTTTTTTAACCAAATCTCTTTTTTGTCCGACCCTTAGGCCCTCAAACAATTGCTACATACCGCGCTGAACGCAAGACTTACTTTTTGCCTCAATTGCTCAATTTATCTTGGTCAAGATCATTTCGAAATGTATAAAACTCTCAAGTGCGTATAAAATAGTGTCACGTAGTACTTTTTTGTTGCTGTTCCTCTGGATTTTCTCACGGCATACGATTTGGTTCCTTCTCTGTACTTGCGTACACCGTCTATCCACCGATTTTTTCACGAACAACGTGTATCGATCGTATTAAAGAATACGCAGTACACACGCATTAAAGGTGACCATTGTGCATTCTGCAACTTTATTCATTAAATAAAGCCCCCCCCCTCCCTCTCTCTCCTCTCTCTCTCTCTCCCTCTCTTCTATCTTCCGTTTGGCAATAAGTCTAATTTGGCGCCGAGACAGATGAATCGCGCGTCGCGACGTCGAAACATCGGTAGGGCTATCGCCCTTCTTTTACGCGGCCAGTAGTTCACTGATTAAGGAAGCATCGACAATGCAAACGACGTGCAACTTGCAGTCAAAATCATTTAAGTTTCTTTTTGTTAATTAGCATAATAATCCCTTGATTGAAATAAAGTTGAAAAAGCCAAGTCTAGTCGACGCATACTTGAAATACGCTTCTTGACAAACTTTGTAAAAGTGCGTTTGCCAATGTTGGACCATCCATACTCCACGCAGTAAACAGTAAAGTCTGAGCGTATTATAGCGCCTTTTCTATACAAATAGATATGAGCTAGAGCATGAATATTGCGTGTAAATCGAACTTGGTATTGCGCAGAAACGGCCTAATGTAATTGTAAATTATTGCTCATTGAAAACGGTGAACCTTTTTATCAGAGAAGTATCAAGCCAGCAGTACAAAAATATGGCTAACTGCGTATTATTCGAAAGTTTATAATCTTGACGAGTTTCGCATTCCACAGTCGAAAAATGTACTTTTTCGGAGTTGTAAATTTATTAGAGACAGAAGATTGTGTATAAATTACAGAAGCAGGGCGATATTGCAATTGAAATGTTATGGCATGCAGCAATCCGCAGAGTATTGTACAGCGAATACGTATACTTAGCTCGCAATGATAGGCTGAGACATTAAGACATTTAAGAGCAGAGCGCGTACTCATTATAAGAGCACCTGCAATGCTCACAACCAGTGCTATTTTTCCCATCTCCAATCTTCTACTCAGTAATGTATATTTACACCCATAAAGTGAGCGCGATTTTTTCCCCGCTTACCGCGTTTTAAATGAAATTCGAACAAAGAAAATGCTACGTATTAGTTACACAGAGTCAATTTCAACTCCTTCAAATGTTTCTGCATTTATTAGTGAGAAAGGATACGCTTCTATCAATCAATAGTTATTGCTTTTCACTCTTCTCAATCAGAATGTATAATTGCGTATAGCTATATAGTGAACCGGTGCTATATAAAGAATGCGAGAACTTCATCCACAAGCAAACTTTTTCTAGTCGTTGGCCGAATAAATTACACACTTTTATTCAACTAATAAATAAAAGTCAATTTTTTATTAAACTTACTAACGTCGATGGTAACGTGGATATTTTTTCCTGTACCAGACCTGTTTTCATTACAGGTATGACAAGAAATATTTATGCCAATGCGGATCTTTTATAAATATCGCATCCAGCAAAGGGTCAGAGGTATTGACGTTTTTTTATTTTAAAACTCTGACTTTTGCCTACTGTGACTTTAATCGAGCACTTCTGTTGATTGTTATCATCAATCTCTCTCTCTCTCTCTCTCTCTCTCTCTCTCTCTCTCTCTCTCTCTCTCTCTCTCTTTTGTTATAAACAAACATAAAATATGCAGATGCACTATCCCGTCACTCAAATTCAAAACTTATATTACATAATTAAGTTGTACCTCAAACATTCAAATTTTGCAAGTCCACGACCACGTCGAAATAATTTAGGATTCAAAGTCAACAAATTTTACGCCAGATTATACTTGGATGGAGGCTCCTTTATCTTGTTCTTTAGTAATGTATTCTGATCGAGAAAAAACTTGTTAAATCTTTTTCGTAATCAACATGATCCAGCGCACAGAAAATTATGAGAATTTGAACGAAGACACAAGCGAAATAAGTGGCAAATAAGACGCATGAGCTAAATCATCACCTTCCGCACCCGTATCGAAATGTACTATAGTCAAACAAGAGAAATTCGTTGCCTTCATACATACAGAATGGACTGTAAATTATAACATAATTTTTTTAACTTCCTGCATTTGGTCGAACCAATCACAAATTTTCATTACTTTGATTACTGACACGACAATGTATTAATCAGGCCATTTCCCTTAAATAGAGCAAAAAAATAGTATCTCGAGGATAATATAGTCAAACTTTTTGGAAAGTTTAAGGTTTCTTCCAAAACAAAACGTTTTAAGGATTTGTAAAAAAAGATTGCAACATAAACACATAACGTTTCGTTTGAACAGCATAGTTCAAATGAAAAATGGATTCGAGAACATTATATAATATTCACGGAATATATAGTAATGAACGAATGATATTAATTAGGCGAAAAAGTGCAAATTGTTGTATGGATTTTATTTTTTAGTTGTACATATGAAAAAAAACATGCAATAATGCGAAACATTCCAAGAATTAAACCCAACATTTTCTTATCTTCTAAAGCTTTGAGAAAGTAAAATAATTACATGCTAATCGCTAATAAGAGTAGTGCATGGCAACCATTTCCATGTGAATACTAATATTTTCCAAATATCATTATAAAATTGTTTACCTTAGAGCATGTAAACATCCGATTTCGTTTAGTTAAATGCATGATGATCTTATGTATATATTTATACTTGAAACTATATACACAACCGCTGTTCACAAATGTCTATTAAGTGATCAACGGTGCGGTTATTATCATTATCAATACTGGGAATAAGGGAAAAGTCGAAGCATATGTCGAATTTAAGAAAAAATGCATTCTTTTGGTATAGAAACCGAAAATTTTTTTTCAAATCTATAGAGGTTTCGGACCAATCAGACTTTCTTCTGTTAGCCGAAAGATAGTCAAAAGTGCAGAAGAATATGGGAAAAATACTGGAATAATAGTAATACTAAAATAAAGTATTACAAAAGAGCTTTAAAAAAAAAAATTATGCCCAGATGCTCCGATTAAAAGCTATGCCCGTTACAAAAAAAATAATAAAAATTCTTTCTCTCCATATGCGTCCCCAATTCACATGTTAAAATACGTTTTCACATTTTATATTTCCCATGTTCCTCGGAATTTTTATCATCTTTTGGCTTACAGAAGAGAGTCCCATTGGTCCGAAGGCTCTAGCTTAAAAAAAGAAAAGTACATTTAAATTCGAGATTCTATTGAATGATGGGATAAGTATGTATAGAACGATATATAGACGATTAACCAAACTACGAGAATCATGGATATTTGCAAAAGAATTGAACTCGCGCGAGGGTAAGTCGACTTTTTGGCGGTTGCTGTCGAGGCTGTTGATGGGTGCGCTTTGAAATTGACAAATTTATGAAGTTAAATATGGAGGTTTGGAAAAAGTAGAGGAAAAGGTGTGAAGGTTGTAGAGTATTTGCCGGCCTATAGATAGGCGCGGACAGACTGGCAATGAGTGACTCTGCGGAGGAAGCAGCAAAAGTTTGTACAAGCGTGTATAGGTATAGAGCCCGTAGACGGGCGCAACGCAGACAGGTGTAGCGGTAATAGGTGTATTAGAGAGCAGTTTATGAAAGGCAAGTGGTTACAAGCGGTTTGAGAAAAATCCGAGGGAAGGGAGCAAGATTAGTCGCTGCTGCTGCTGGAAATGGCAAGCGAGTCAAGTATGCGTGGAGTGCGTTTGTTGGACTGCAGCAGCAGCAGCAGCAGCAGCAGCAGCAGCCGGGCGGCGCGTATGAAAGAAATTCATCAGCGCTGGCAGTGCTGGTAGCCGACGAAAAAGATGCTCGATTCGATAAAAGTTGCAAAGACGCCGCGCGAGTGACGCAGTGGAAAAACAATGTTATGTCTACAATGGTAATAATTGTCAAGTTCCCACGATCATCTGTGGGTATAGGCGCTGCTGCGCTTGCGAGGCCGGACACCGACACTTTCGCGCGCTCTCTCTCTCTCTCTCTCTCTCTCTCTCTCTCTCTCTCTCGAGACATATTCGCGATCTACACCTACGACGGCAGCTCGCTTTGCGGCCTTTGCAATACGCATAGCCAACACTGTTTTCCAGCGCAATTAGAGGCGTCCTGATTTTTTAATTCGCCAATCGCCCCGCAGCAGCGCAGCGAGAGATCCGTCTAGCTGATTCGCCGGCCGTTGAAAAGCCGCCGCCGCCACGTGCGCGCGTATCCGGAAGCAGCTCTAGTGCACTCGCTATCATTTACACATAATTACATCAGATAAGTTGCCTACTTGCTTGTTGCTTCCCAAAGCGATCATCAAAGTAGATACTTTTTTCCTCTCGCCTCCTCTATATAATTATCATATAAAAGCCACTTGCAGCTCGCTTTTACCCTTTATTAACAATGCGGCGTTATGTGTAGAAGATGTAGATTGTAGAATTATAGACGCGCGTGATAGTTGTAAGCGCGAGCAGGCAGCACTCGTCGCAGTATCATAAATTTTCGAAAAAGTTTGTTGAAGCGCGCTCAGCGAGCGGGAGATTCTATCGACGAGGTGTATTTTTAAAGTTTCGAGTTATTCATGTGTGCAGCGGCCGCAGCGCCTTGGCGTTCGAGTTGGCGTTGGTAATGAGCAAAAGAGCGTTAGAGGCTAAGCACGAGCAGCAGCAGCAGCTACGACATTCACTCGCGGCAAACGCAAAGCAAGCAAGCAAGCAAGCAAGCAAGCAACGACCTTGCCGGTTTCTCTCGATTATCCCGAACTTAATTTAGTGGTAAGGAGGGTGAAGGTTGATCGGCTCGACGTCACGCCTTGCTGACTGCTAGAAAGTTTCGCGCCTCGTTCCCGCCGCGCGCCTGTACAGCTTTGGAAGCTACAGTCGATAGGAATAGCGTACGCGCACTACGCACGCTGCATGTTTAATGCATGCAGCCGCTGCGTTATATAGCCGAGATTGCATTATTGCAGAGTCTGTCCGCGCTGCATCCCTGCGCGCGAGCGCATTGGCCAATCGACCTCTTTCCACGCGACTCTTTCATCTCTCTCTCTCTCTCTCTCTCTAGCGACTGATGAAGGGGGTAAGAGCTAACGAGCGCAGCTAAGATCCGGACGGCGGCGCCGCGGATGAGCCGATGAGGCAAGCTATGCAAATCATAATGATCGGGGGAGCACCGAGCGCAGGTTCCTCTCCTGCACTCACTGGGCCGCTGCACTGCGCTACAGCTGTAGGAAGCGACGAGAGAAATAGGATAAGACTTGTTAGCGAACAGCCGCAAGAGTGACAATTTTTCCCCGCAGCTCCCAGCTGTAAACGAGCGGCGGCCGCGCGCCAGCACATAACCAACGATTTGCTGACCTCGAGATAATTGTCCCGCGCTGCTGCTGCTGCTGCTGCAGTGCGTGTTTCGTAGCTGCATGAATTATACGCCGCGCGTCAACTCACTCGGCTCCATTTTTTTCCCGCTTCTCATCTCAGATTTGCTTCGTTTATCGCTATGATTTGCAAGATAAGATGAGTGCGAGAGAGAGAGAGAGAGAGCTAAATGATAACGTAAAAGGACAAAAAAGCAGAAGGTGATTGCTTAAGTATGTCGTCTCTCTCGCTACGTCTACGTGTCGATGTATCGCCAATGAATTTGCACATTTTTTCCTCTCCCTCTCTCCCCGATATTTCGCGTTGCACGCTAATTGCAACGCCTATAAATATCGAGCCCAGAGATGATGCCAGTGAGCTGCGGCGGCGCATGCGACGAAAACTAGCCATGGGAGAGGCATAAATTACCAGCTCACACTCGTCGCAGCTAATCCAATTACAAAGCGCCAAACGAGTTTTCTTAAACAAATCAATTACGTTCGATGAAAATTCCATAGCGCGCGCGCGTGGCGGCGGCGGCGGCGGCGGCGGCGGCGGCAAATTGAAGCGCAAAAACGTGGACATAAAAAGTGCAGGGGAGCCATTGGCTGGATTACGCATTCATAAATATCCGGCGTGTGCGAGTGCAGCGGCGCAGCAGTGTCGCGCGCTACTGGTTTTATGGCGGCGGCTGCTGCTGCGAAAATATGCAAAGGAGAGCTCGATCCGCCGGTCTACTCAGTCTTGACTCTACTAGAGTCAGCTGCTGACGCAACGCGAGACAACGACGAGCTTCGAGGGGGCAAGGATCCTCGCCACGCAGACGCACGCTTAATTCCTTTCTTCCATCGATTCCCACCTTTTTTCTGTCCCTCGCTTCTATATACTTCTCCACGTCGCGGCGTAGCTCACCGCCGCGCGCATGTTTATTCATTTTCATCCTCCAATCTACGCTCGATGCGGTGCAGCTCTCATTTAGTAAGCGCATTGGCTCACTCGCGCGCGCTTATGTAATAAATTACATGCGCGCACGAGCTAGTTTATGCGATTTCATCGACTCTCCTCGCATCGCCAGTCGCTCCTAAGGTCCACTGCCGCTCAAATTATGCGTCCATGACTCTCTCTCTCTCTCTTCGTTCAAACCAATTGAAATGCATTATTTATGCAGTCTTTTCACTCGCGCTAATCTCATGGCTCAAAGTAATAACTTGACTCCAAGTTTCTTTCTCTGTCCCGCTTAGTGCTAAATTTCACAATCTCCACCGACACGCTAATACATGGCATCTTGACATCTTACCATCTTGTCTCGCCGCCTCGCGCTTTACTTTTTATTACATTTTCTCTTCGTCGTATATTCTCCCTAATCATGCTTGCTTACCTCCTACTCCTATAATCAGCTACAATAATCTATTCGCTCATTCTCAGCTCATGACGAATTTTAGCGTTAGTAACAAACAATTTTCATACATCTCAATCGTTTCGCCGTAATTCGCCCAAATCACCCCCGAAACATAAGTAACAAATATTCTCGTTGCAACTTTCGTCGATGAGTGAATTTTCAATTACAGGCTCCACGCGGCGTCATGCAAATTCATTAGATTTCTTCTATAGTATATGACGCGCACAAAAATAAAAACATTGATAAAGCTGAGAATTCAAATAGCTGTGATCTTGCAAGCAAAATGTTCCTTCAAATTCCGTCTACAGAGATATTTAAATATTGACTTCAAACTTCGTGAAATGCATTAGATAATTATACAACGGAATGCACATACGTCTTCGTTCTTATCATTTTTCTTCCTTTTTTTTAACATTTATTATCAGCAAGCCAGTTATTTTTTTACTTTGCTATACATCATGCTCACTGGAAAACACGTGTATTTTTCAAAAACATTACAACTCCACAAATAAATGGTTAATCACCCTGTAGCCAATCATGATGATGCAAAAAAGTAATATTTACATGCTGTTAAACTTTCAATCCATTTTCATATTTTCCTACTTATTTGTGAAAGAAAAACAAAAGTTCCCTTTATAGTTCTCAATTAGAAGCGCAAAAAGCCGTAAATCTACATGAAATTTTGAAAAAATATAAAGTATATAGATTGAAAGTAAATTACGCAAAACAATATTTTTATTACTATCATCATTGTATTAAAATATCTGGCTTTACGTTTCACGGTTCAGGTAGTCGTCGTGGCGACGCGCGTTGCTCTTATCTTTTATATTTAAATAATATATTGTTTACAATCGGAGCAATACATTATTTTAGAGAAAGTGTCATTAACTATGGATAAAATAATTTTTAAAATAATTTTTAAAATTTAAGTATTCAAAAGACTATATAAAACATGAAACCATATAATTCGAAGATTAGTTTCTGTCATATTGGATTTCATAATCATGAAACCCAATTTTATATACTTAATAATAATAATAATCCTACGTTTATTAAAACCTTACAGTTGTTACCTGTTAACTAAAATCATTTTAAATATTACAAAATTAAAAATAATAACGCAAATCAGAGTTTGAGTTAATACCGATACGCGCGAGCTTAATCGAACGACCAATCAAAGATATCTTCAAAATGGAAACTTTTCGGTAAGATTTTAAAAATAAGTAATAGGTTTCGCGACTTATAGTCAAACTCTGATGAGTTTCTTATCCGATAATTCAGAGTTTTAATAGCCGAGTCGATTAAATCGACCATGTAGGCTTAAACACTAAGAAATAAAGTATTAATTCAGAACAAAAAATAAACTGTCCAAGAGCAAATAACTTTATACTTCTTTTCTGTGCTCTTAATTACTATTAACCCAAACGATAAGTTTAAGCTGAGAATGGAGTAATAAGTCGTTAGAACGTAAAAATAGTCGATTAATATTCTGTTTTAAAAATTAGCGGTCGATAAATATAACATCGAAAATTTCGATTACTAAAATTTCCGGTCGCCAAAAATGCGAATTTTCTCTTTTAGATTTAAATCTTTTTTTTATGCGAGTTGTAATATTCATAAACAAACATTACGAGAAAGTGAAATTTAACCTTAAGTCGTCGACTACCATAGAACCTTTGATCTATGATAAATTAGCATCCTCATCGTGGCTTATCGCCAGAGCTGTCACAAAAGTGCACAAAAGCTTTTTTGTCTATGATTTTTTTTTTAACACAACTTCATGATTTTTTTCTCAAGAAATATGATCTTAAAGACAACATGTTGTAGAAAAAAATGCTTAATATTACACAAAGAATACGTATGAATTTTTTTCGAAAAGTTAAGATTAAATTTCGAATTTTTTCAATTTTCACAATTTTTGAAAAATTAAGAAATGGCTCAAACATTTTTGAGAAAAATTATGCGTGTCTTTGAATGATTCGAAGAACTTTGAACTCTATAAATTTTTTTTGTAATGTTCATTTTTCTCGAAAAAAAAAAATTTATGATATTCAAAAAAATCATGAAGTGTAAGATTATGCTGTTTCACAAAAACCGCCGACCTTTTGTTAGAAAAATCATAGGTTAAAAAGCTTGAACAATTTGAAAAGCTCAGATATTTTGTGCACTTTTGCGCACATTTGCGACAGTAAAAATAAAATTGCTTCCCCCTCTAAATTCGGAGTGAAAAGAAAAAAACGCTGAAAAAACGAATTTTTTATTTTAATTCGTTAATTAATTATTAATCAAAAATCAATTTAAACATTTTTTTTAACGATTGCATCGTGTAGAGCATACCCGAAAATGGAAATGACTATTCCCCAATAAATTTTTCGTTGCTTTCGTCAAATTAGTCAAGCTCAAATGTAAGAATGAAATTTTTGCAATTTGGGACTTAATGCGGGTTAACAAAATGGATTGACATTTCAGTAGTTTATATACGTATTTTTTACATAGGAAAATGTTTTCGTTCGAAAAATGGAAAAATTAATGTTTTGAAAATCTAATGATTTCCGTAAAACAAAAATGCTCCTGCGACATAAAAAATATATTTTCTTTTTGAAGTCAAAAATGGAAACAAAAAATAATAAACTTTAACGAATTAGCAGCGCTGCCGGTAAAGTTTTTGAGATATTGCGGTAAACGCACACTCTCTCGCGTACAGACACACACCCAATCGTGCAGCTATTTCGTAGAATCGCATGATTCGAACATCCAACTTTTTCAAACGTGTTTCTAGAGCCATTTGACAAAAAGTGAAAATTTTGTTACGACAAAGCTTCCTCTTTGAGGAACCAAAATTTTCTGAAATGTAATTTCCGAGTCTTGTTGCATTCCTCCTCTAAAGGGATAACATTTGTTTCATCGTGTTTTAACTCTATTGATGCAAAAATTAATGGAAAATGTCATGCGATAGAAAAAAGCATTGAGAAAGTGAAAGCATTAGTCAAAAAAATTAGAGGGGTACAAGATTCATGAGTTTTTCACGAGGTTTTTCAGGGAGATTCTTTCCGGCTGCCTGATCTGAATCGACAAATTTATTGCATGAAGTGCATATTCAAAGTAAACTGGCATGCAGCGGAGTAGCTAGATGAAAACAAAAACATAATTCTTTAAACAGAGCGAGAAGAGTGTAATAAATGAAAACTTGAATTAAATGCTACTTGAATATAATATGAAATAAAATAAATGTCTGGAGTGTATTATGAATTAGTGAATGTGACATAACAATAATTTGACGTTTGTGAAGTAGAGCAGTAGTTGTCTACGCACTGGGCGCAATGAACATGCGTGCGAAATGGAATTAATTATAAGCGCATCGTTACAATAAATTGAGCGAAAAAAATGAAACACGTGCGAATGTAACGAATAAGCATGATATAAGACAGAGTATGATAAGAGAGCGAGACCGTGTATAACGTATGTATGTATATCGTATATAATAGGACGAGAGTGCGCTTGCGGAATAATTGAAGCGGTAAATGAGCGCGATCTATAAAATATTTTAAGATGGAATGTAAAAAAGCAAATGAGTTATAGAGTTTAAAAAGTTGAGAAGTTTTTATTCTGGCTTTCCGACTGGTCGTTCGTTTAAGCGCGGCACGCGCGTTCGTTACTTTAAAATCTCATTATCGGAATTTAAGATTATAAAAGAAGAATAAGTCATGCAATAACGTACAAGCGATGCGGTTTGTAAGCTATTATTTTCCAACTTTTACGGGAGTGGCATAACAATAAATTCATTTGTTCTGTGATAGCTATGGTGGTTGCTTTTTTGCTCGATCTGCCTACATAGATATATATAGAGATACTGCGCAGCTATGATAAATATACTGCGTAACTAGATTTTTCCGCTCGTCTCTCGTCTGCACGCACGTACTGCATACCGCGCATTATACATTATTTTGGCTCTGGATATTTCTGTGGATGCCTAATAAAGGCATGGCTGAGCAGGATAATGATTTTGAAAGGCACGTGTCGCCTAAATAAGCTGCAGACGCAGAGATATAATATAGACGAGGGCAGCTATGAATTGCAGGATAATGTAAAGGCGTGAAAATCGTGTCGTGTTGACGACGACGACAAGAAGAATAAGGAATGCCCGAGGCGATAAATGGGCGTTGGTCGAATTTGCGGTTGATAATCGTAAGGTTGATTGGTTTGGTATAATAGGCAAAGTTGTATAGAGACTAGAAGTGCGGAGTAAAAATAGAGCTGGGATTCGTATAGCTTGGGAGATAGAAATCACACGCGGATTTGCATGCGTTATTTGCATAGGCTGCGATAAGTTAAAGAAAGGTGTATTCGCTGTTGCAGGCGACGATCAATATCGAGGAGCTGGTGGAAGCAGCAGCGGAAGCCCTCCTGCCAGTCTTCTGGTGGTGCCGCAACCCTTGACTGTCAAGCCGTCGCACCCCTCGCATCTAAATCCTCATCTCGGCGGGCCCCACGCTCATCCACCGAGAAAGTACCAATGCAAAATGTGCCCACAGGTGAGTCTCCGCAGTCTCCGCCACATACTACATTATACAATCTACAGTATATACAACAATATATATGTGTTATATATATATATAATATATATAGGTGTAGGTTGTAGGTATAGGCAGAGGTATACATATACCGATATACGGCCTCAATACCAACCACACTGCATCTCTACCTGTGTATAGATAATTATGTATGCCTGATCTATATTATACAGCAGTGTCACACGCACCTATATACGCTGCAGTGTGTCGTATAATGCGAAAATCCTATAGGTTTATCACAACACTCGAGCTCATTCTCCCTGCCTAATGATGCCTGCAGATTATCCTCGGATCCTTCGCTCTCTGCCCCCCGTCTAAGTGTCTGTGTCTACACAACACGGCTACTACATGCCTCCAGTTGTATATACCTACTTACAGCAGTCTAATGCGCCTATAACTGTCAGTCGCTTCTCTCTCGCTGCAGTAAGTATCGGCACGCACGCTTGCTTTTTACTCGCTCCAGCCTATAACCCTTTTACGATACTTTCCCTACTTTCAGCGATTCCGCACGATCTGCGTACGCTGCGCAGCGTTCAAGCAAAACGAGGAACGTCGCCGGGGAAGGGAAGGGCCAGGGCCAGGGGCGGGGGGGGGGGGGGGGCTACCACTTACTACCTACTACCGTCCGTGTTGTAAAACACCTTCCATTCAGCAGGCAACCACTTTCTTTTTCTCGTGGTGTGTAATATAGAGAAACCCTCATCGGGCTGCACTAATCCCCTTGGGACTCCCACAGGTATAGCGAGAGACGGTGCATCGGTTGCTTCTATTGCTATCTCGTTCTCTCTCTCTCTCTCTCTCTCTCTCTCTCTCTCTCTCTCTCTCTCTCTCTCTCTCTCTCTCTCTCTCTGCAGCGCTTATTACAGCTTGGCTCTGCCGTGTCTTTATGCCGCTGCTGTAGCTGTAGCTGTCAATCGGCAAGGGTTGAAACTGCAATATTTTTCCTCGGCTATCCTCTTTTCTTTCTGCTTTATGGCCCCGATACGCCTCGAGGAACTTGGCCCGTCCGCGCGCGATTGCTTCAATAAATCCGAATCTTAGTGCGCGCGCCTTGCTTTTTCCTAAACAAATTTTCTTTTGCGAACCAAGACGAAAACTTTGTACGATAATCAATAGCGCCAAGCTCCGCCTGTAATATAAATAATAAATATAGTCTACGGGTAAACGTTCGAGAGTCACGGCTGCAACAGTACAATATTATGTTGGAAAAAAGGAAGGAAGATGAAGAAGAAAAAAGGTCCAGTGTGACTAGTGCAGCGTGACGACCACGAGTACTTATATCCTGCCTTTAGTCTCCCTCCCCCCCCCCCTCTCTCTCTCTCTCTCTCTCTCTCTCTCGATCCCGCTATAGGTATACATTATGTACATATGTCTATACGATCTACGTGTGGGTGGTTCTCCGTCAGATTGATCACCGACTCCAATTTATTTTCTCTTTAAATATACTTGTACATTTTTTCTGTAATATCAAATTTGTATTTTATTTTCAGTTTCTTCATAAAAAAGAATATTCGTGTTAGTTTATGTTGGAGCGTAAAAAATCTGGCATAATATATTGTACGAATCGACAATAAAAGAGAAATACAAATAAGCTGTTTCTACGGCAAAAGAAGTGCAAGAATTGATGAATCATGAATAAAAAATGATTTATTTTAGGACCATGCGTATTTATCGTATATCCTTGTATCGGTCCCTACGAAGATTAGCTAAAAAGTGTAAATATTTGTAAATTCGCGTGTCGTAATGAGAGAAAGGATGGCTTGGGTGATATATACATTATACAAGCTATAAGTGCGTGGATGGAAAATTGTATTGTCGCCAAGTTGCTCGGCTAGAGGATAAAAGCTCGGGAGTGGGATATGGTATAGCTGTGCAGTACTACAAGGTAGCCCCGTTTGTAGAGTGCGGCTGGCGAGTGAGAGAGCGGAGGCCCCTTTTTCGCATTTTTTTTCGTCCTCTTGTTGCTCTCGCGTCCTTCTTCCTTCTTCGTTCATGCTCCTCCCCATCAGTGCAAGCCACAGAGAGCTCTTGTCCTCTCGTCACCGCTCCGCTTCATCAACCGCGCCGCTACTTCCTTTCGCGTCTTCGTCGAGCTCGTGAATCAGCGACTTCTCGCTCTTTCCTCTCTCTCTCTCTCTCGCTCGTGTCGCTCCTTCTCTTCAATTTTCTTAATTTCTCCAAGGTCTGCCTCTTCGTTTGCGAGACTGATGTGCAAAGACTTCTTCTTCTTCTTCTTCTTCTTATCTTCTTCCTCTGCTTCTTCTGCTTCTGCTTCTGCTGCTTCTTCTTCTACGCTACGGCAACTGCCGCTGGCTTTTATTCTCTGTATCCTCTTGCGCGCGCGGCCGAGCTCAGCTCTCTCTCTCTCTCTCTCTCTCTCTCTCTCTCTCTCTCTCTCTCTCGATACTCGCTCAAGCCCATTGGAAATTATTTCCTCTCGAGCGTTCTTACGTGTTGTGAGCCAGTTGAAAAGCATACTATATCGATCGCTTGGCCAGACTCTGCAGCAAGTGCTTGTCGACTAGTTTAATTGCAGAGCAGTTTAGCATATCAGCTGCAGTAGGCTAGTAGATGCGCGCGCGTATTGCGAGTAAGAGTATATAGGACGAGGAGGTGCGATGCAGCGCAAAGCGAGGCGCAAAGCTAGATGTAATGTTTATCTCGATTCTCTCGGCGCGCGCTCGTGTTGGATCCAGTGCGGCGAGCCAGCTTCCGATGCAGAATTGTGCTGCAGGATTCAGGAATAAGATTAGAGCGCGAGCGGAAGGGCGAGACGAGCTGCGCAGATGAATGAGCGAGTATATAAGCGGCGGCGGGGGGAGTGGCTGCTCCTTTTCGCGGCGCGTCGTCCTCATCTCCTGATGCTCTTGCGGGCCGAGTGGCAGAGGCAGAGGCAGAGGCCGAGGCCGAGGCAGCGAATTAACTTGTTTTTACGAGTGCCAGGGGAGTCGATGTAAATTGCGCTGATTCTTATGACGTCTTGATTTTATGACGCGATCCTTTCATCTTGCAGCCAGCTCAGCTCTCTCCCTCGCGAGCTTTTTTTCTCCTCGCGGCGGCCGACGCGCTCCTATATGGTATACGCGGCCGGCGTTTCGCACATTGATGCTGCAGGCCCGGCTACACTCGAGCTTACTTTTCATTAGCTGCCGACGCGCAGCTACTGGGCAGCTCGCTGCCTCGGTCTCTGCAGCGCGCAGCTCCGGGCAGAAAACAATCTTACGAAGAAAGCCCTGCACGCAATCAGCAGCTATCCGCTGCTAATTTAGCCGCCCGCTCGCGCCGGATCCGCGCAGCTTCTTCTCCCGCCGCAGAGCAGCCCGCGCGCGAGCGGGCCTCCTCGATTCATAAAACGAAAATAACCGACGCCTGCACTCTCTAGCATATTCTTATACTATCTATACAGTCGTTCTACACATTATGTACACGTGAAACGTAGGCAGTCGAAAAACACTCGTCATTATTTTCTGAATAATTGAGCGCGAGCCTACGTCGCGCGTATGTTAAGTATAAATCCGATGAATGTTTAAGCCGCGAATGCATTCTTAATTTTGTTTTTGCTTTTCGCCCCGGCGCGCAAGTCCGCATCGAGAAAGAAATGCCGCGCCGGCTCTTCATTAAAAAGCCATGGGCCGCGGGGATATATAGGCGCGTGCGAGTATAGGAGCCAGCGGAGCTGGGGCCGGAGAGCTGAAAATAAAAAAGGAGAAAAAAGAGTAAGAAGAAAAAGCGGCTGGAAACGGAAGCCCTATATACGCATTAATAAGCATTAAGCGGCAGAAGCTGCGAGGATGCGCACGAGGAAGTGTAAATTTGAGGCGCTGCAGCCGGAGTAGGTGTATAAGCCGCGCGGCGGATCACCCGACCGCTGCAGTGCGCTACTCTGAAGTGCGCAAAACTGAAGAAAGAGAAAAATCACGTCGATTGCCGCGTGTATAATAGCCCATAGGTATACGCGGTAGCTACTGGCCCGTCATTTTTTCCCACTCGAGTGAGAGAGCTCTTTTTTGTTCGCGGCTCGCTGCTCTCCTCCTTTGTAGGAGCGCCCGAGCGCGCGCCCTATCTTCCCCTCCTTTCTCGAGTTCCTCGAGTTCCCCGAGACGAGCGAGCGACGCCGACGCGCCGCGACGCAAAGGGAAAAAAAGGCAGGAGATGAGAACGGCGCGGCTCTCGTGCCCAGCATCAAAAAGGAGCTCGGCTGCCGCCGTCCCGAAAACATCGGGCCTTAGATCTAATTTTAATCGAGCCAGCTCTCTGTGCTCGCGTCCTGATGCCTTCCTGCGCTCACCTCCGCGCAGCGGGCCCGCAGCCAAACTCCATTAGCCTGGCCCACGCTCCGCAGCCAGCATATATCTATCATCTCCATTCTCCATATCTCTAGCTCTACGCTCGGCAGCTCCTTTATACCCGCGCGGTATCATTCTTCATCCGCGCAGAGCCGCCGCCGCCGCCGCCGCCGCCGTTGACGAATTTCGCCAGTGCAGGCATTCTTTCATACAAAAGCGGCTTTCCCCGCCCGCACTAATTGCGCAATTCTTACTCGAGTACGTCCGTGAAATTGTCGCGCGCGGAGGGCAATCGATTATTTTTAACGCCGCGGTCACGGCAACTTTGCATTATCGGCTACGGCGTGAGCCGCTACTGCGGTAATATGCTCATAATGCTTTGTTCGCGCTCGGAAAAAGAAGGCGGCATACGCTTACGCGCAGCAGCTACTGTGAGCGGCGGAACAACGAGTCCAGAAAAGAAAAACGTCAAAATATAATAGCGAGAGGACGAGTAGCCGAGGGGAAGAGAGGAAATTTTGAATAGGTCATGCGTATATAGTTAAGCAGCGTGTGTGCGGACTACGGAGGGATCAGGTGCCTCGCCGCGACTCGCGCGCGCGATCGCCAGCGGCAGCAGCCTCCCACGCCGAACAAAAGTCCTTAAGCCTTAGCTCGAACATGATACCCCGCATTTATACAGTGCACTAGCGACGCATTTTATACAGCGACACACTGCCTGCTCCATACCTCCAGCACCTACATGGCTACGTACCTTTATTCACAATGCTGCCGAGTTATGCGCCCAACCGTCCATCGCATATTATACACGCATATACTATATATACGTATATATAACATACACAATATATAATATATATATAGCTGGTAACAAGTATAATACAGAGCAGCCGAAAAAGCCTGCCCTCGATCGCTACCACCATGTCATAGCAAGCCCAAATCAGTTATCTGCACTTGACCGTCCCTATATCGAAAATCTGTCTTCTATTATGCTGCAGTGTTTCCGCGTGTTATCATTGCAGCTTCGTAATAACTCGCTTACCGGCATATTTTTCCTCCAGATCGAACGCAAACTCGAGCCCCAACTACTGCAAAGCCTCCAGCTTTTACCTTTCGTATCGACAAATTTCACCCGCGGACCTCTTATACTTTTACTTTCAAAATTTCTAATACCTATAACATATTTCACCGCAATGCTGCAGCGACTATGCAATATGCATTGATCCGATAAATCCTACCTCCAATAAATATAGCACGAGATTCATATAGAGCTAAACTGTATAATAATATGTAGTCTTTGTACGGGAAGACGATATAATCATAAAACCATAACATACTGGCTCACTACAAATTCATTTTTCTAATTTTTGCGTTCCAAGCACGGATACGGTCAGAAAAAGGTACGTGTAATCTCAATTAATTACAATAATAACATTTCGCAGCTGCAGCTGGTAATTCGTGCATTCGCAAGAATTATACCTTAAATAACTCGCGCGCATTACATGTGAATTCCAAGTCTGCAATAATTATCTGCATGTATTATAATTATATACGACAAGAATTTTACGTAAACGTATATAGTTATACGCTACGAAGAAGACAGGAAAATAAAGAATCAAGCGCTATATAGTCTCTATATATCTAAGCTGACTGCCTGCTTAAAAGAAATTATGTTTGTAAGACGACGCGATAAAATTATATGCTAATTTATTGCACCTTTTTCTACGTAGTTGTCGATTTAACATGCGTTCAAAAAAACGCGCGCCTGATAAAAACATGTGATAAAAACGCGTACTATAATAACTTCCCAGCTCACTGTTAAACAAAATAAAATTTCAAAACAGCTCCTTTGTTATAATATCTAGATAGCATCGGCGGCACTACACCAAGCGGACAGCAACATTAAAAATAGATCGCGTATTAAATAATATTGCACGAAGCTATACGATAATGATAATTTAAAAGTAATTTCAACTCGCGTATATGATATTTTATAATTCTAAAGAAATTAAGTGCTGCAAGTGTCTTTTTCAAAGGCATTGAATTGACAGAGTGGCAAAGAGCAAAAACCTATAACAAGTTGCATGCGGGAATATCGCAGTCGCGCTTGTTCTTTACTCCCTGTGTTCTGCCTTCCTCGGCATCAAAAATTTTTTTCATCGTAAACATGCAGTAACAATGCGTTGATCATTGTTCCGAGATAGTCACATTAACGTCTACCTGCGGATAACTATACAACTATCCTATAACGTATTAGCTAACTTTTCTATTTGTGTAATTACAAACTGAGGCGAAAGCGGCGATGAAACTGAAAATCTGCAGTAGGATGATTTGTCATTTTCGTATAGAATATTTGAGAAAAATTTTTTTCTGATTGAATCAGCAAAAACTCGTCCGAGTCTATCGACGCGCGATTATCAAGGCGATAATCAACAATTAAGAATTTGATTTTAGATGACATGAAGTAACTTGTATTAAAACATGATAACTATATATACGGCGTAGAAACGAGTAGACCACGATCAGTTGCGATGGTTGCGGTACAGCTCCCTTAAAAACGTGCTTAAGGAAGCAGATACGAGCTATAGTGGTATAATTAATTCAATAATAAAAAGAAACGCGATGCGCGCGAGTATAATGAGATGGGCTGATTTAAAAACAATTTATTTGAATAGTTGATAAATAATAGTACAGTAGATAGGTGGGGTACTGTATAGATATATATAAAGTTGTAAGGTTTTGATGAAATTTCTTTGGGCTGCAGGCAACGGGACATTTCCTTGTATTAGCTATGCCGCGCAGTGCGGCCGCGGCGAGAAAAGAGGCAAAAAGCGTTTGATTAACTTTATTGTGTTGAAATACATCACGCAGGTAAAGAAGGGGGAAAAAATTTCACAGGAGTTTGGAAAGGCTGGCGCGCGCGAGTGTCTTTTTCTATGGGGGGCACAGACACACAGGCACACATTGCGGACGAGGGGAAGAGCGCATACAAATAATGCAGCTCGAGTAAAATTAAAAACAAGAAGTGGCCGGTAGCAAGTTTTTGGGAGGACAAAAAACGCGCGCGGAGCGCACTTAATTGCAGCAGCAGCCGAGAGTGAGAGAGGGGCTGGAGAGCGGGGGGATCGAGACGCAGAGAAGCGGCGGTCGAGAAGCAGCGTCTCGGTTCAGGGGCCTCGATTCCACGTATACTTCATGGCATGATAACGCGTGACAATTCGAATTAGCTTGCAATCACGGGAGCGGCTCCCGGAGCTCCTTGCGGCAGAAATGCCGCCAAAGTACCTGCTGCTGCTGCTGCTGCTGCTGCTGCTGCTGCTGCAACGCACTCTTGCCAGAGGAAGCGTTGGACTTTGAAAAAATGTCAGTCGTCCATTTGGCTTTTTTGGCGGAGCTGCGGCCGCGGTACGTCCATTGTCATGCGCGCGCGGAATCTACATTCTGTCCAGCTATTTGTATTTCTATGTGTCCATTAAAAGGCTGAGCTGCAGAGGTAAATATAGCTGCCGATGCGGCGGCAGAGGCGAGAGAATGAACGAGTGAGAAAAAAGTTCTGAATGGAGTCGCAGGTGACTTGTTCCTTTTTGCGGTAGCTACATAATTGAAGTATTTAAAAACAAAGCGTTTTTTTTGGTTTGTCGCGCAAAAAGAAGAGCGTCCGCCTGGAGCGGCGCGCAGTCGGACGGAATGAGACTGGGTAAGCAGTAGCTGCGGCAGTAGGTGCGCGCAGGGGGAAGGAATTAAATGGACAAAGGAGGGGCGCGTCCTTAAAATTTTTTTATTAAAAGTCTCGAGCGAAGGAAAGGGCGAGGGGAACAGGTCGCGTGGCAACTGTGATGAGCCGCCGCTGCGCCGTGGCAGAAAGCTGAAAGCTGAAAGCTGAAAGCTGAAAGCTGAAAGCTGAAAGCGAGGGACGCTGGCTTGTAAAAAGTGCAGATTCGGTAGCCGGCTCTCGCTGCGGTTCGTTGAGGCTCACGCTCGCACTCTGCACGTGTGTGCCAGTAGTGTGTGCGTGCGCGCGTGTGTGTGTGTGTGTGTGTGAGCGCGGAAATTGGCCGCGGCGGCGGCTGAATGAAGGGAGTTCGGAGCTGCAAAAGAAAGAGAGGGACAAGAAACAAGAGATAGGGAAAAAAGAGGAGACCAGAAGCCGAGAGAGGATGAGAGAAGGTCAAAAGGAGGAGGTGTGCGCGCGGCGCGCGCGCTCGGGAGAGATGTGCAAGAGCAAAGGGAAGAAAAATTGGAGCGAGCGGGAAAAAGAGTAAATAAGAAGCGACCGGCACACACACTCGCAGTCGTAAATCTGTGCAGGCGGCCAGGCGGGGCCTCGTCGCCGCGACTGAATATTCCCTCCTGCACACTTGCTCGCTCGAGATCAGCTCCGACTACGGGCGATACAGCTACAACTATATAGATTACCGCGTGTCGTGTGTATATACGGGGAGAAGAAAGCCCTTGCGCCTGCAAACGAAAATGGGCTCGCTCGGGAGCGAAGCCGCGCGCACGGTAGCCGATTCCCCCGGAAATTGAGGAGCTATAAAATTAATTATCCGCTGTACTTTATCGCTCCTCTCACCGCGGCAAGGAGGCCGCCGCCGACTCGCTCGATTTGCCTCCTCTTGATTCCCTCTCCCCGGCCCCGATGCTGCAGCTGATGCTGGCGACTCTTTCTTTTTTCGCCCATCACGCAGCCTTCCTTCATCAATTCGCATCTCGCTCTCACGGAATTTCGAAGCTGCGCGCATAGATGACTTGTCGCGCCGGGGATTTAATCTGATACGTATAACGCCGCGCCGCCGCTAATCTTACCGTCGAAATTCACCTTTTTCAATTTAATCCACGCGTAATTACCCCCTAATGACTGGCTCTTATTTTCCCTCTTTCATTTAGAGCTTAATCGCCTCGGCCGCACGACTATGCACTTTATACACAGATATTACGCACCTATTACACATACAATATAAGTGTATTGCCGCATTAAACTCGTCCCACTCGATCGCTCCCGCGCGCAGCTATTAATAATTCATCGACGCGTCGAAAAGTTGGCAAAACACTATACGCGCATCGTACTAAACTTATGCTATACTTACTCTCTCTCTCTCTCTCTCTCTCTCTCTCTCTCTCTCTCTCTCGTCTGCAGCGCCACCAAAGTAGAAGAAGAAGCTGCTGCTTTTCATTTTTTCTTTCTTTTTTTCCTTTCCACATGAGACGTTCACTTCCGCTGCGGCGGGAAATTCATTTCACTCGGTACCTAGCTTCTCCTGCACATGTGCCGCCTCCAAAGTTCCACGCTCTAATTAGAAAAAAAGCCAGCCGAGATGAGAAGGAGCGCGAGGCGAGGCGAGAAACGAGCGCGAGAGAAGCGAGAAAAAAAAGGTAAAGGGAAGCGGCTAAAAAAAGTCTCGTCAATTGGAGTGACAGCTCCGAGGCTCCGTGGAGAGGTCAGGGGGTCGCGCTGCAACATCTAAATCGCTTAATATCCTCGCCGGAAACGCGAAGAATGTCTTCCGTATGGCCTGCGCAAGAGCAAACATTCTCCCACACTCCCACGACACGTACAATGTACACTGTACAGTACACACTACAGACTGTACAGTGTACACTGTACATCGTAGCTCCTGCGGCTGCAGTCCTGGCCAGGCATCGTCGCGCACCGATCTCGGTTTCTAGTTACCAACCCGCCGAGAGCTGCACAGTGCACTATAACATATACTTATTGCATTATCACTGGGCACATCTACCTACATTTTGCCCAGCTTCGCCTGGCCACCGTAACAGCTGTTTCACTCTACGCGTCGCTGCACGCAGTATCAATCATTAATTGCTCGCTCAATTTAACCAACGCATCTTCGCGAAAAGATCTTTTCATCGAAAGTCGCCGCAAGCGTTTTGAGAACAAAAAATGGAAGTAGCTAATTGTCTGCAAATTAGATACGAAATGTGTTTAGTGCCTTGTAATAATGGAGCAACCGAAGCGATCAGCTGGGGTGCGAAGGAAGAGAAATGTTAAACTATTAGAACTATATTAAAACTGTTAAAATCCGAAGAGTGGCGAGTTGTAGGTATAGGACATGTAGATTGTAGACGTATGTATAACGTATATTGTATAATATATATGTATTTGTATAGAGATTGTAGTGCGGAGTGTGCAGCAGCCGCGGCGGCGGAGTAGTGCGCTACACTGCTCGCTCGCGTCAAATCGAATTTCCTGCCTTTCAAGAGCGTTCGATTCGCTCGAACGCTCACCGACTATTAGAAAATGACTTTTACACCGCGGCCTCTCACTCTCGTCGCGCGCAATGCTACTGACGCACATGACGCAGAGCCGAGCGCAGAGCCGCGCCGGCTGCGATTTCGCTGCTGCACTGCAGCTACAGCTACATACGCATGATCGTTTGTCAAAACAATTACACTGCCCGCCGCATCGAAATCTTTTCCTCGATCAGCCGCCTCTAATAGCCTTCCGCCGA
This sequence comes from Philotrypesis tridentata, assembly GCA_018906965.1. Classification (NCBI taxonomy): domain Eukaryota; kingdom Metazoa; phylum Arthropoda; class Insecta; order Hymenoptera; family Pteromalidae; genus Philotrypesis; species Philotrypesis tridentata. The sequence goes on from JACCIB010000061.1 coordinate 725,501, forward strand.
GTGAGAGAGAGAGAGAGAGAGAGAGAGCCCCTCTCTATTTCTCATTTTCTTCCCCTATACTGGCTGCTCCGAGCGGCATCGCCGAGATTAGACTGCGCAGGAGCCACTTCCTATATAGGGATGATGCTGCCCCCGAAAGTCAGGTTCCCATGGTCCCCCTCTCCCGCGCGCCGCGTCCCAGTCCCGAGTCCGCGTAAGCATATGCATGACGCATATACAATGTACACATTATAGCTGTGTATAGTGTTATACGCGCGCAACTCTCGAGTCTCCCGATCCCGGCCCGGCCCGGCCCGGCCCGGCCCGGCCTGCCACCTGTCCCGCGCGCTCGGCCGTCTGGACCCTTGCAGGCCATTGCGGCAATACGTGTAAAACACGATCGACCGACAAGCTCGTATTGTCCTATACCAGATATACCTACAACATTGTATGCTGCTAGCGAGCTGCTAGCTCCCCCGTATATTCATTTGGCTCCAGCTACTACACCCTCTCACGCTCCTTTTCCTTCCTTCCGCCTCTCCTTCTCCAGCTCATTCTCTTCTTTCACCGCAAAACACACTGGCCTACTACTCTAGTCCTCGGACAAAGCCTGCACACTCCGCAGCTCCGATGCACTATATACGTCGCACACGACATACATTATTTCGAATTTCGAGCGATTTTTCCCTCCCGACTTACTTAATTGCTGCGCTTTCGAGAATAGATTGCACATAGCCGCAGTAAGGTCAATGCCTCGGCGGCGACGGCCCGACACCTAATGTCATTACTATATCGTCTCCGTGCGGCTGCCGCTGCAGCTAGTTGGCTGCACGCACGCGGCTTTTGCAATAATCATGAAGAAATTGGGTCAGCTTATTAATTATGTGTGCAAAATCAATTTTATTGACACGAAGCTGGAAACGCCTATGAGCAGGTATGTTGCTGTACAGGCTTCGATCGACGTTCTAAAATTATTCCTTCCAGCGCAGTAAAATACAGCTTATTTCAACGGGCTCAACGCATTTCTTGCAGCTCGTATAAATTATTTTCAAAATTATAAATCACGCGCATTTTATAATCGCTTATTTCTATCCGCAGCTGCGAGTAAATGCGCGTATGCCGCGCTCCGCACATTTGCTACACGCTGCAATGCAATAATTCCAATACAACTCGCGCATCCTTCTCGCTCGCAGCAGCCAAGCTATTTTTTACCTGCTCGATTCTCGATTCTACTCGATTCTCGACGACTCGCTCGATTCTCCCTCGGCCGCAGCTTCAACCCACGTACACGGCCGCCACTACCTATACATCTGTCTTTCTTCGTCTCTGTCGCAAAGAGCATCTGGTCAGATTTGGTTTCACAAAAAAATTCCCGTACATCCAAAGGCCGCAGCTCCTAAACGCTCTCTCGGCGCACGTGTGTGCCCAAGTGTACACTTTATGTATATGTATCCATCACCTTATCAAATATGGTACGGAGCCGAGGCCCGAGAGGTCCTCTCGCCCCTCCATCATCCACTGCCGACTTCCTTCTCTCTCTCTCTCTCTCTCTCTCTCTCTCTCTCTCTCTCTCTCTCCTCCTTCTCCTTCTCTCCGCCGGCTCAAATCGTGGGAATCGGGCTTTTCACGCTATATTCCTACAACGACGTATCATCTCTATACATATGCGTATGCAGTAGTAAATACTGTTCATCGCAGCTCGCGCACACCATATTGTATATGTGTGTCCCTATCAGCTGTACTGCGCGATAACTACTGATAATCTCAGCCCTTTTCACTGAGCTCGACGTAAGTACTAGCGCGGGTTAACTGACCTTCTATGTGCTTCATGTCCCAGCTCGTCCATATTTATATACTTTATATAACTATCCGCTTAGCTCGCACTTTATTGCGCGAGCACTAAAATTCCGCCTCTATATATATTGATTTCTACTTTTCGCAACTTCATTGCGCTCGTTTAGCCGAGATCGAGATCTCATATAGCAATGACACGGGATGCTGCAGCCTAAGGCAGTTCTTCCAGCTTGACGAGATCCCCTACGTACTGCTTATTCTGCTGCAAAAACAGCAAAATTTGATAGTACAATTTATGGATGATAATATATATACGACCTCGGTATAATAATGTAGTCGGGGGTGAACTGCATTAATAAGGGCTAATTTTTGACTTATCGAGTACAAAGCGCTTGTAAATTAAATTATAGCTTTACTTTATCGACTCGAGTCGCAAAGACACGCCTCGGCGTGCGCGCACAGCGCGAGAATAAACTATGAGCCATGAATAATGAGTGATACCGCGACGCGCGAAATCAGGAAAAACCAGCGCTACACCTTATACTCCAAATCGGTCGACTTTTTTCTCAAGCTGACAAAGTTTGGGGGCTGCGTGAAAAAAGCATGTGTTTCGCTCATCACATATATCGTGCAGTGCTTAATACAGTGTGTTATAATGCGAAAATAAGATTTGTAAGGCTAAAAGCGAGTGGAAAAAGTTGTAAAGACGTGTGCGCGAATAGTACTGATGCACCTATTCGTACGTAGCGTTATATGTAAATGTACATTGCAAATGTAAATTGTTGCAGATGAGACTTGCTATTGGTGATTACACGTATAGTTAGTGAGCGATTACGTAAGGCATTTCCGTATTTACGAAAAATAAAAAAAGGTCAAGCTGCAAGCCCGCAATGCGAGCGTGCGTCAGAAAGGATAAGAAAGAAAGAGAGAAAGAGCTGCGGCGGCACGCGCGTTTTCCCCCGCCGCCGCGCACAAAGGAGACTGGAGTTTCGCGCTCATCCGGCTCGCGCTATGCGTAGTCTGTGCAGTGCACCCTTTTCCGCGCCGCGATGCTGCGTTTCTCCCTTTGTATTTGGGCCTCTCTCGCTCTGTGCACTGCTTGCGTGCAGCCTCCAGCAGACAGCGGATATTACTGCAGGTTCGCCGAAAATCGCTTTTTTTTCCCGTTTTTGCCGCATAAAAAATGTGGAGATGATGCCGGAGCTACTTAATCCCGCGGCGACGATCTCGCGGTCAGGTCGAGAGTTTTTTGGAAAGAGAAAAAAAGCGAGTGGCGCGCGCGGCACGCGCCCGGCTCCTTCTCTCCTCCTCTCCCTTTGCCCCTTTCTCGCGGCGGCCGAGTGTGGGGGCTGGGCCTGCTGATTTTCGCTTCTTTTTTTCACCTGGCCCGGCTCTGCTGCATTTATCCCTTGATTTGTCTTTCCTCGGCGCTCGGGCGCGTGCGATTTTGCTGAAACAGCCGGGCGCGGGATCAGGGAGCTGCTCGCACTGCTCAGCTCAGCTTCCCCCAAAGGCACTGGCTGCAGCCGTAGAGCGATCGAGCTAAAGAGCAAAGGCTGTCATGAGACCGTTGGAGCTGCGGACTTTTTTACGTATACGCACTTGCATGCATAGGATATATAGCTGATGCGTGTGTCTGTGTAGTGTGTACGGCTGCCGGGGGAATGCTGCGCCCCGAGCATGAGCGACCCCATTGGATTTATGACTGGATGGATTTTTCGAAAAATTGGGAAAAACGAACGGGCGCCGGCGGCGGCAACAGCCCCCCTCGCCCTCTGGCCTAGCCCCTATGAGCGGCGTTTTTTATGCAGGACTCACCCTCGGACGGGCCCTTCTTCCTCTCCCGCTTCGGCTCGTAACTGTGCGCGCGCGCGCGCGCGCGACGTTGAAGGAGCGAGAGCCAGAAGAAAAAAAATGGATAAAAAAAGCCGAACAAACCGCTTCCTTTCCCCGGCGCGCTATACTGCTGCGGATACATCAGCATCAGCGTTGCAGGAGGGAGAGAATGGAGCACGCGCCACATGCTCGTACGCACGTTACTTTTTTTCGCGATTTTTTCACCCCTCGAGTCTCCAATGACCCGCCGCTCGCCAGCGTCCGGCAACGGATATTTTCGAGGATATTTCCCTCTTTTTCTCCCGGCTCGAGCTCAGCAGCTATACGCGCAGCCGATATTATAAATGTATACGAGATATTACGTCTTTCCACAGCTACTCCCTCCCAGCTGCTACCTTTTTCTCCGCGCGCGTAGCTGTTCTCGCGCGCGCATCCTCGCAACAAGTCCAGATTGGACGAAATGTTTGTCGGATGAGTCGATTAAGTGCAACGACGAATTGTGCCGCAGTGGTAATCTTTTGATCGCATTAGGCGAGAAAAGGATCCGCCGCCGGCTATACAGCGCACGCATCGCGCAGGCTGCATATATAGACAGATGATATAGAGAAAGCGAGAGGCGGCTGATATTATAGGCGCGTAGCGGTTGACGCTTGACGGCCGACTCCTCCTGCATCGAAATGTAGAAAGAAACGACATTGTACTTCTGGGCAGCACACGTGTGCACGCGCGTAGTCGCTTTGTGAGCAGCGCGCGTCGGCTTGATTTTCTGAGGGATCGCGTGAATGGGAAATTTGCAGAGCTAAACGGATTACAGATGTTTTTCCGGGACTCTGGACGCGGCGGACGAGGAAATAAAAGCGAGCGAGAGCTCACAAAAGATCCGTCGAATGCAGAGGCGGCGGCGGCAAGTATAATGGGCTATCGGGCGTTTAACTCTGAGAGCGAGTAGGATGAAAAAGGAACGGCCGCAAATTACGCTGATTTTTCTGGAGCGCTCCTCGGCGCCGATTCGATTTGCCGTCTAGCTTTATAATTTCTTTTTACACGTCGTGCACCGGCGTCCAGCAGCAGCGGAGCGATGCGCTTTTTGTGAGCTGCGCGCGCCAGGCCTCCTTTTTGCGCGTGTATCTCGCGCGCAGCTCTCGCGATAATGGACTATGCAGCGCGACGGCGCGAGCTCGCTTCTTTTCCCCTTTTTTCCTCTCCCCGTACAGCAGCAGCAGCAGCAGCAGCAGCAGCAGCAGCAGCAGCAGCAGCTCATAGACTGATCGATCCTCGTCGACGGCAGTACGACGGCGAGAGAGAGACAATTTTCTGCAGCGAATTCTGCAATGGCTCGGTCGCACCGGCCCTTGACTCCTCGCGAAGAGAGGGAGCTGCGACACGCGCGCAGCCGCGGCGGGAGGATTAAACGTGCCGAAGCGCAGCCCTATTTTTTTCTCTTTCTCCCTTTGGCCTGCTCGTTTTTTCGAGGCCGGGCCCGCGGTTGTTTGTTTGCTCCTTTCCTTCTCCTGCCTCGCTCTCGCATATCCGACACGCAGCGGCGGCACGCAGCGGCGGCCCGCTACTCCCTCTCTCCAGCTTGACTTCCGAGTCGAGTAGCTGCTACTGTTTCCAGCGGCTTCCAGCCTCTCTCCCGCTCCGCAGCAGCAGCAGCAGCAGCAGCTTATCTGCATCTCTCTGTCCGACTAATGGAGGCATTCGTCTTTCGCTGCTGCGGCGCTAGCGCTGCGCACGTCTTCATTCGCCTAGTCCGCGGCCGCCGCGAGCGAAACACGCGGATAAAAAAGTGATAAGTAGCTCTGCCAGTCATAAAGGCGATTTTTTTCCGCCGCCCATACAGCTCGCAATAGAAACATTACGACTGATAAAAAAGGCCGCGCGCTGCAGCGGCTCAGCTCCCTCGCTTTTTCTTCCCATACTGCGCAGGCTGCACGCTGCACCTTATATGTATACCTGTAGCACTAGGCTGCAAGTTTCTCTCTCCATGTGCACTGTGCAGCTCGTTCAAAAGCCACGTCGTAAAAACTTTTTCCTCTCTCGCGCACAATCCCACTTGTAATGAAATTATGACAAGCCAAGTGATTTTCACTGTTGCCGCGCGTGCCCTGCTCTGCCCCTCTGCAGCGCGGTGTAGCTCATCATCCGCATGGAGCCGCACGAGGAGCCAAATATCCGGCTCGAATAAATAGTTATTGCGGGTAAGCGGAGAAAAAACGGCTCCCTGCACACTTGCTGCTCTGCGCTGCTGGGAGGAAAAAAAGGGAGCGCAAAAAATATATAACACTCCCAAGCAGGCAGCGCGAGCTCCCTTTTCCTTATTCGGAAAAAAGTCAAAGAGCTTGGTAGGCGCGTAGCGTAGCTGACCTTCCCTTCCCTTGATTTATCGCTTGATGAATTTTTAAGAGCAGCAGAGCAGGCCTAATTAATCGAGGAATATCCGATGATCTCGGGAGACAGCTCCGCCTCCAATTCATTCGAGATATAATGTATTTTGTACACTTGCAGTATAATGTATAGGTATATAGACAATGCGGCGCGCATTGTCTATTATGCATATAACTAGGCTGCAGGCAGGCGCGTGCCGAGTTATAGGCGCGAGGAAGAAGGAAGAAAGCGAGCCTACATGGCTTTGCGCGTTTGCGCGTGCGGTCGAGACCCTTCATCGCCGCGACGATCGATGATCGAAAGCGAACCCTTTGGAATGGCTGATTTTGCCCGATAGCGGCCTGTATATTGAGCTATCAAAATATTAAGGCCCCGGGGCGCGTGCATCAGGTGCCGATTTCGCCGGCGGCCTATATCCGTGTGTCGTGCCATTGTCGGCTCGTGCTCTCCTTTCTCTCCTTTGCCGCGCTCGCGCGGCGCAGGGGCGAGGACCCCTCGAGGAAAAAAGGGCTCGCAGCGCATTCATCGATCCGCATCCGATCAGCGACACTCGCATTGACTTTTGACTTTCGACTTTTGACTTTCGACTCCGCGGTGTCGGCTTTCTCATATATACTTTTACATCCTCATTACGAGCTGCTCTCGATCGCGCGGGTGCGATTGTCTAGTCGAAAGCGCGACGCGCTCGGCTTTGGTTATTGCGACACGGACCGGGCGGATGATAAATATGCGTGAAATGTAACGGACGTCGATAAACCGTTTCAAGTCTCAATAATGCATCGCTATTCGGTTGTAGCGACTGCTGACCGAGGAGAAAAAAAGGAAGAGCCAGGGGAGCTGGAAAAAAGCAGGAGAAAAAGGTCCGAATAAGATCAGGCGCGCGGCGGCGGCGGCGGCGGCGGCGGCGGCGGCGGCGAGAAGGAATAATCCGCGCCGCTTCCCGTTTCTATCCCCGAAATCAGGCTTGACGGATGAATCGCCGCTGCGGCGGCGGCGCGCGCATGTATGTTTAAAGCAGGAAAAAAAGAAGTGCGCGCGGAAATGCGGAAGAGGGGCTCACCTGGCGGGTGACGCAGGCGAAAAAAGGCTCCCCTCGCTCGATGAGCCAGCGATGTTATGGGCGGACCCCCCGACGGATCCAAGTGGGTCCGAGCTCCGCGCTGGACCCCCCCGAGTTCCCATGCATGCTGCGTCGCGCGCGCGGTCCGGCGAGCTCGATCAGCTACTATTCGGCTCTGCGCAATATGCATAGCCATACAAATAAGGCCAAAAAATAAGCATAAAAGTCCGCGCAGCGAAGGGACGGGCTGTGGGCACCGAAAAATGAGAAAAAAGAGTGTGGGGCCAGGAGAGCGTGAGAGAAAAATGAAGTCCAAGGAACTGGCTGCGAAAGATCCCCGTAGTATACAGCGAGTGAAAGCAAGAGACGAGCTGGGAAGACTGCACCGGGCACCCCTTGTTATAATACGTTGACGCAGTAGCCGTTGGCGATTTCGGAAAAAGCCACTGTATATAGCTGCGCCGCGTACTGCGACATGCGGGCGCATTGGCGCGGCGCGCGCGCGTATTTGCTCTTTTCCAGCATATATAAAACACGCGCGGGCTAATAATTATTTATGGCATTATGCATGCGCGCGCGTTGCTGCGCGCCGAAAGAAATTGCCGCGAGCCGCCTTTTTGCCGCATCGAGTCGCAGCTCCTCCCGTCCCGCCCCGCTGAAATAGCTGTCGTCGAAACAACTGCTCCCGTGGCATTATTCCACTTCTCGGTTTTTCCCGCCGTCGCCGCGCGCGGCGGGGAAAGGCCTGATGGCTCGTCTGCCGCGTCTCATACCTATCTGCAACTATATAGTACATGTATATAGGCTACTGCGCGGCGGTATATGGAGAGCTGCAGCTGGACGAGCGATTAAGCAGAGATTAGTTTTGTGCGCGGAAGATAATATTGGGATATGATGCGCGCGCCGAGAGCAGAATAGAGTCCGCCGCGTTGAGGGAAATCTGTTTGTGCTTTAATCCGGGCCGTATAGTTTAGTGCGGCAATATAAAACATAATGCGTCGTCGGCTCGGCCGAGCCTCGAGAGGGCCGCGCGGCCGTAGGTGCGGGGCCAGGGGGCGAAGAGAAGGGCCCCCGGCTTTTAATCTGCAACCGGGCACAATGGCCCGGTACGTGTGGGCCCACCGCCGCCAAGAATAGAGGCCCCAATAAAACTTTACTGTTTTACCTCGAGCTCGCGCGCGGCCAAATTAGAGGGGAGCCGCACGAAAAAGCGAAAGGGTAGTCGAGCGGCTCTCAGCTGCAGCGCAGCTCCCCTGCGAAGAGCGCGCGCGACCAAAAACTCTCCCAGAAACCTCTCTCTCTCTCTCTCTCGCTCGCTCACGAAGATCCGGCTTAGGAGCTTACCGGAGGATAATCCTTTGGCTATGACGACGCCGCCGCCGCCGCCGCCGACGACGACGACGACGACGACGACGACGACGACGACGACGAGACACTCTGCTCGACTGTCCTCACCCTTCTTCTCGCTTTTTTTCTCCTCGCCGAAAGGATTAGAATGGAAAAAAGGCCCGGCAGAGGCAGAGCGCATCACAAAGTAAAATTCGGCAATAAAACCGTAAATCGAGGCTGCGAGAGACGACAACCCTTTTTTCTGCTGCAGGCCCTTCCTCGTCGCCCCCCGGGTCAGCCAGGCTCCTTCTAATTCTTCCTCTTCTTCTTCTTTTTTTTACCCCAGCTCGTCCTCATTGATACACGCGGGCTCGGCTTTGACTCATCAACTACTTCCGCCGCGCGCAGCATCTGTCCACCCTTTTTTTCACTCCTTTTTTTCTCCCCCTAACTGCAATATAATGCCCGCGGCCGATGATGGACAAACCATTTTCCTCTCGACGATCGCGTCGAGTCGAGGAAAGTTTGGCCGGCGTTAATTGGCCCGTTTATCTCCTGCAGATGTGGCAAGCGCGCGCACTAATGCATACCGATCGGCGAGCGATCATGTCGTCCCATTGTCGGATTCTGGCTATAGTTTTCTGTTTTCTGCTGTTCTGCGTTTCTTCGACTGCCCGCCGCACAAATGCGAATCGTTGATTAGGCAAAAAGCGGCGCGCAGGAGCTGGAGAAAGAGCTGGAGTAACGGTCAAGAGCTGCGTCGTATATCTCGGGGCTGTTAGTCTCTTACATTGTTTAAGGAGCAAGCCTGTCTCGCGGTGGATATTAGAGAGCGTAGCCCGGCGACTCGTAGCTGCAGTATAGCTCTGGCCAAGTAGCTGCGGCCGCCGCAGCTCTTGTTTACTGCGCGCACCGAGTCATTTCCTCGCGGCTTTTTTCCTTCGCTCGCGAGCGGCGGCGGTGGCGGCCTCGCGCCAGCTTCTTCGCCGAATGGACATTGAGGACGCCGCCGTCCGCGTCCCTTCGAATCCTCGATCGAGATGATCGACGAGCATAAACGAGGACGCCTAGTCGTCCTTCACGGCGGTTTGCTGCGCTGCCGACTGGAGCGACGTGCACTCTGTGACTCGCTCTTGGTTGGCCCGTTGGCCGCCGACTGAATTCGCAGCCTCCGGACCATGATCGGCCGACTGGCATTTCGGAGGGATCGCCGAGGGCTTGGACAGAGTGGCGCGATCGCGATAGTAGGTGGGGGAGGAGCGACGAGGTGGAAACTAGCTGCGGCAGAAGAAAAAGAGGCGGCGAGCTAGCCTATATTTTGTTATTACGTTTGTTCTTGCTGCGCGTGGAAACGGACACTGCTTGGCGAACTTTCGCCGGGAATGCGTAATGGTCAGGGACGATTATAGGTCCTGAGCGTGCCGTAGTCCGAGCGCAGGTATACAATATATACTGCAGCAGCAGCAGCAGCAGCAGCAGCAGCAGCAGTAGTAGTAGGCCGAGCCCCGACGGCGCTCGCGCGCAAATTACGGGGAGCAGACGGCGCAACTTTCGCAAAACTTTGTAATTGAATAATTGAACCGAGCGAGAAATAAGAGAGAAAGTAGCCGAGCTGCGTGCGCGACGAGCAGAGCAGAGCAGAGCAGAGCAGAGCAGAGCAGAGCAGAGCAGAGCAGAGCAGAGCAGAGCTCATTTTTCACGCGGAATACAGCGATTAATAATCGATTTCGATTATACGCACTCGCGTCTGCGACGTGAGATTGGAGCGACAGAGCGTGCCTCCGAATAATTGCACCTTGCGCGCGTCAACAAGTCCCGAAAAGTCATTAGCGGACTGCTGAGCGGCGAAGCAAGCTGGGGGGCTGGGGGCGAGCGATTATCATAAAAATGAAAATGAAAATGAAAATGAAAATGAAAAGGAGCTGGCTTTGCAGTTGGCGGCCGGGGAGGGAAAAATGTGATTGATTATCGGATAGGAGCAATTAGTGCTCGAGACTCGAGAGTGCGGAGTGGCGCAGTCGTGGCAGAGCTCGCTCGAGAGACTGAGGGAGCGAGAGAGCAGAGCTTCCGGACCACAGGAAGCAAGCGGCGGCCGACTATCCCACGGTGTCGCTATCTACATTCTACATATAGGCCAAGCTCCCTTGTCCCTCATTCGTAGGTTCGTTGCCCCCACCGGGAAATTCGTCGCAGAGGACTCGAATTTAGACGCATGTGAGCCAAGTGCACGCACTTCCTACTCCATTATACATAGCGAGCTGCTGCTGCCGCCGACAGCGGTCATTAATCTCCCGATTTATACCGGCGCAGAGCTCGCGCGCACACACAAGCTGCAGAGGACAATATTTGCATATCGGGTTGCGCTGCTTAGCAGCCTCAATTTTCTAGTCCCTATTTGATCGATCATCCGCGCTCGCGAGAGCATTTCCTCGAAATTCCTGGCTCATTCCTGGCGCTTCTGCGCGCGCGGCGGCTCATTGTCATTCAAACGGCGACGAGAAAATCGGACGGTTGAAATTAGGGCGGGCGCGCCCTAAGCCTAAAACTTTGCACGCGCGCGCGCTCGCGCGAGAAGCTGGAGGGGATGCTGCTGCCGCTGCCGCTGGTTGGGGCGGCGCGGCGGCTCGCTCGAGACAAGGGAAAGAAACTCGAAACAGGGAGCGGAGCCCCGTTAAACAAAAAAAGCCGGGGCCGAGGGGCGATGGATGCTGCCGCTGCTGCTGCTGCTGCTGCTGCTGCTGCTGCTGCTGCTGCTGCTGCGGCTTGGACCATATGCAGATTAGGCACACAGATGCTTTTATCGCCTGCAGTACGCGCAACCGCTCGACAAAATCCGGTTTTTTTTGCACTCGCACCCTCCACGGGCGCGCGCAAGAAAAAAGCCTTTGCTGAAAAAAGGGGGAGACGAGCTGCGGCGGCGCGTCCACTCTCTGCGCAGCACGCTCGTGATCGCCCGCTCCTGCAATTACTGCTCTCTGTGCTCGGCTCGCAGCTCCGCTCCACAGAGAAAAAAGCAACTCTTTTCTCCTGCAAACTTGTGAAAATAATGCACTTGTTCTATATAGCGCGACTTGTTGACTGAAATCGTAGCGCGCATGCACTTGTCGAAAATCGATCGCATTGAAAATATATTGCAAGCAAAGTTTGCGCGCGAGCGAACGAATCGACGAAAAGCAAGCGAGGCAAAAACGCGTTATTATATATTGCAGGGTAGAAGGGCACTTGGCATTTCGAAAATTGCGAAAATTGCGAGAAAGGCGAAAAAAAATATATTGCAAAGCAACGAAGCGCAAAGAGGCGATGAAGCAGTATATGCGCGGTGTAAATTTCGTTCTCCTCGCGGGTGCGCGCTTTTGCCGTATAGGCGAGTGCAGAGTGAGAGAGAGAGAGAGAGAGAGAGAGAGAGAGAGTGGTGATCGAGGCCAGAATCGGCATCGGCGCAGCAGCAGCGGCAGACTTTCGCGGTGGCGGTAGCGAAACCGCGTAGGTACGCGAGCTAAAACGACCAAGATCGAAATCACGCTTCGCTGCTTTTCGGTATTGGAATCTATATAGGCTTATAAGGCTAGCTATATATAGCGCCGAGAGTACGTGATATTCGGCATGATTTTTTTCCTCGCCGCTCATTCCAATTCTCTCGAAGCTTTTTTCCCGCGGCGAGACACACGTATTTTCCCTGCGCTGCACACACATAGACGCGCCGCGGTGCAAGCGAGCTGCGAGCAGGGCGACGACGGTCCTGCACGCTTGGTTGCCCCTAATCACAATAAACGTGCCAAGGTGGCTAGTTGCGCTTAAAAGCGATTTCTATCTCTCGCGCGCCAGTCTAGGCTCTACGTGCTGTCGGCTCTTTTCCATCAGCGATATTGCGACATCTCTCTCTCTCTCTCTCTCTCTCTCTCTCTCGATATTTTGTCTCCCAACTATACTGCGCCGCGAGCAGATGCTCGACACTTTGCAGCCTCTCAGTCTATTCAGCGCCAAACGAGCAGCGACTTTTCCAAGAAAACTCATCATCTGCGGCTGCTCCGATTCTCTGCTCTCTTCCTCGATTATATGCTCCGGGAATTCGCAAGCGATATCACGCCGCTGTCCCGTTACGCCGCATCGCTGCAACGCGCCTAATCACCTTTTCCAAAATCAGCGCCCCAATTTAAAAGGAATCATGCCCAGCCACATCAGCTGCTGCCGCTGCTCTGCTACGATTATTTTGTCGTTTCGAATAGCGACGCACGCCTAAAAAAAGGCAGTGAAATGAGGATGGTCGGTCACCGACGAGGAGGAAGAAAAAACGCGTTACAACTCTCGGCGGCGGCGGCGAGAGAAAAAACTTGGCACGAGAGCGAAGAGAGGAGGAAGACGTAAAGTCGTCAAAACATTTTTTTCCACCAAAGGTCCTTCCTCTCTTCCTCGCTTGCGCCCAGCTCGCCTCTCATGATGCTCTCCTGCCGGAGATCAAGCGACTTGGATAATGCTCGGCTATTACGGCCGCTCTGCCCACGCGGGATGTCGAGAAAAAAAGTGTATCGGGATGAGTAGCGCTGCGCCGCCGCTGCAGAGAACCCGACAGATATCTGTAGCGTAGTGTATTGTTTAGATACAGACGAGAGAGAGAGAGAGAGAGAGAGAGAGAGAGAGAGAGAGAGAAGGGAAAGTTTTTCTCCTCGGCGAGCGATTATGTCGGAGTCATTGCCCCCTGCAACAGTTTTCCGCTTATTTACGCTTTTTTCCCTCGCGCTCGCGCGCGCGCGCGCGAATATAATACAATATAAGCACCTGCAGCGAATTTCGGCAAGAATGAGATTTTTTTCGCCAGCTCCTCGCGCGTTACTAGGTAGAAAAGAAAAAAAATGTAGGAAAAAAAAGCTGGCGAACGCGCGTGCCCGAGAGCCTTCTTATGTACATTTTGCTCCTGGTCCGACGGCAGCGCGCGGTAACAAGGCTACAAGCGAGGCTACAAGCCACTGCAACCAGTACAGAGAGAGAATCCTGCTCTACGTACACGAGCCCCCCCTTTCTTTTTCGCCATTCTCGCAGCTTTATTCTCTCCCTCTGTTAGATAGAAAAAGAAGGAAGACGACGACCGTAAGACTACGCGGCGGCGGTGAAGAGAGAAAAAAATATTCTCGCAATGTGAAAAAGTGGTTGCAGGCGCGGCGAGCGCGCTCTGTATACTTGTTGGGCACAAAGCTAAACGGGTGTGCAGTGCGCAGCTCGCGGGGAAAGGGTAAGCAGGGGGGGGGGGGAGAGAAAAGGAAAAAAGGCGAGCGAGGCGGTCGCCGCGTGGACGAGGTGAGAAAAAGTGGAAAACTTGAAGGTTTTTAGTGAGAAAGCTTTATTCCAAGGCGAGTGACGCGAGCGTGTGTAAGTGATCGCGGTGTACGTGGGTGCAAAAAAAGTACAATCCTCAAAAAGGATACTTGTATCGCGAAAAAGAATTTGGCATGCAGCGTTTGATGAACTGCGCAGTATAGGTGCAGCGCAGTATAGGTGCAGAGTAGATAGGTATAGGCAGAGGAAGGAGCGGATCGTGGCAATTTTTGTAAGGGAATCGATGCGTCATTTTCTCCACGGTTGCCTTCTTCCCAGTTCCCGCAGATCGTTTTGTCGCTCCCGCAGCAGCAATGCAGCCCACTCGCCGCAACATCTCATCTTTCCCTTTCAGGCCTTTTTTCTTTCTCCTTAACACGTTGCGTCCAAGTAGCTTCGATTACAGTGATTCGCTGCTCCTTTTTTCTCTCTCCCCCTCTCTCTTCTCTTTCCGCGAAGGCAAATAAGAGCACGAATAATAAATTACGGTTACTTACGCGCTGCAGCCGAATTGCATCTTGAAAAGTATATAACCCAGAGCCGCGCGCGTCGTTTGAGCAATGATCTAGAAAGCAAATTCGTTAATCCATCAAAAGTATAATGACGCGCGCGCATAATATATGTGTATATACTATATAGTATGTGTACGATATGCTGCCACGAATAAATAAGCTCGAGAGAGAGAGAGAGAGAGAGAGAGAGAGAGAGAGAGAGAGAGAAACAGGTATCCGAGACTTTTGAATCGGAAGAAGCGGCGGACGCAATCAAGATTCTTTTTTCTCCATTATTCCGCACCTTTCCTTTTCTCGCCGGCTTATTACAGTAGTCCGCCGCTCCAATACATAATACATTAGCTCCTACAAGTATAGCTGCGTGTATAGCGTACAGCAGAGAGAGAGAGAGAGAGAGAGAGAGAGAGAGCGCGAGCGAGGGGGGAGGGGGGAGAAGGATCTCTGGTGTATCCTCTCGTTTGGTTTCTCAGCTATATAGCTATACAGACTCGCGGCGCACGTATTCTCGGTGGTTCTCTCGACTCGCGGTGCGAGTATCGGCAGGAGCGCAGGAGCAGGAGGCCAGTGGGGGAGAAGCGAGACTTGAGCAACAGAAGGCATCCGGGTATGACTGTGCGTTTTCGGCAGCCGCCGCCGCCGCCGCGTCGATGTCGATCGACACCTAGAGAGCGACTCTACACTTTCAGAGAGTCACGCTTCCTTGGCTTGGTTGCGCCTCCGATACACATTATCTCGCTCGCTTCGAATTTTCCCGCCAGGCCGCCGCGAGCGATCGCGCGCGCTTGCGCAACACACGATCCCCCCGGACGATCGAGCCCGCGCGCCGCGCCACGGCTAATTATCTTTTTGACTCGCGCTCGTCGCTCGCTCCGCGCGCAGCTAGCAGGTATACGTCTCTCTGCGGGCTGCTGGGATGCTGAGAAACGGCATCGAGCCAGTGCCCTATACAGCACGCACTCACGCAGTGGCTTTCGAAAAAAAACTCACCTTTGTCCAGCAGCGTTTTCAAGTAGCCTCTAATTATCGACTTTTTTCCCCCTTTTTTTCCCGCCGCTTCCTTTGATGCCACGCAGCGATGACAAGTGTTTTAAAGCTCTACTTCTCCTTCATCTCGAGTCTGCTGCTGCTGCTGCTGCTGCTGCTGCTCCGAGGATCGTCCGCGGGGGATTGCGCATATACGCGGACGCTGTGGCCGCGGCGCGGGCAATGCCGTTTTATTTATATTTTCCTTGTCCTTTGAAGCAAGACTGCGCGCGAGCGCGAGAAAAAAAATTGATACGTATAGAGGCGGAAATCGGCCGCGATCCGCAACGAGTCCCCTGACCTTGTTTCGAGAGCGCGCGAGCACGAGGCATGTGACACAAGCTTTTCCCTTTTTTCTCGCGCCCCGCCGACGACTCAGTTTATTAAGAAATTTCAGAGACTGCATATCCGAGAGTTAGAGGTGACTCCTTGGTCGTGTAAACACGCGGCGAGAGTAGGCGGTTACGCTCGCTTGTGCGCGGGCGCGCTGACGAAAGAGCCGCCGAGCCGCAGACAGCGACGAGTCGATCACACACAGTCTGCTACGGCTGCACAATAAGCGCAAGTAAGTAGTTATGAGACACGTGCGCGCGAAAGCGAATAACGTACGATTGTACGCAGTATACAATGCGCAATATATGGGCAAATTAATGCGAGCTCACTGCAGGTTTGCCGTTGTCGAGGCTGTTGTTTGCGTTAACGGACCAGCGCAAAACAGTTTATCTATACGGAATAATGCAGATTTCTTTCGAGGCGACTCGTCCCAGCTTTCTCAGGATGTGCAGCCGACGGCGTAATTAATACAGGCTCGTCGCGTTCTTCGTACATGGACTACTGCTGCTGTCACGCTGCAATTTCATGCAAGTGCAGTACTTAGTATAGTGCGCGCCGACGCCGAGTGATTACGAGCGGCCAGTCGTCAAAAGGTTTACGAGCTTCGCCTCGTCGCGGAGAGCCTAATGAAATCATCAGGCGCTGCTGCAGCAGGCGCGCATTCGCATAATCGATCAACCATCAGCGCAGCCTAATTTCGCCCTCGAAATTGCAGTCAAGAGCTGCTGTATAAGAGACAAAGCAGTGGCGGCGGCGGCGGCGGCGATGTAGGCGAGAGCGGGAGGGGGAGGGGTGCTGCTGCAGCGAGTGAGAGAGGGAAGGAAAAAGCCAAAGACGAATGAGAGGATGGGGGAGTGGGAAAAAGGAGGCATCGGCGGCATCGCCGATATAGTGGGAGAGCCGAGAGAGATACGCGCGCTTAATTATCCCCCGGACCGGATCGCCTCCCATGCGCTCCTACTCTTCTAGCTCTTTTGATTTTACGCGCGTGCAGCAGCGTACATGCATAACAGTAGGTAAGAGCCGCCGCCGCCGCCGCTGCCGCGTGCACACATGCGCCAGGCTCGCGCGCGGCAACGACAACGACAGCAGCAGACAGCAGCGGCAGCGGCAGCGGCAGCGGCAGCGGCAGCAGCGACACGGTGGGGGTACGTACGGAGACTGCGAGGTGGAGGATTTTCCAGAGCTCCGCAGCCGAAAGAGAGAGAGAGAGAGAGAGCGAGAGGAGGGGGCAGGCCGGTCGGAGCGGTGGGGGCAGCCTGCGTCCTTCTCTCGTGCACGAGCGGCAGCGGCAGCGGCGCGCGCGCGACTGACGAGGCGAGAGCGAGCGAGAGGAGGAGGAGAGACAGGGAGCCGGAGAGCGCGGAGCGGCGCAAAACATTCAGTCGGCAAAAAGTAGCCAAGGGGTGAGCATTGCCCCGGAGGAGTAATAAGAGAGAGAGAGAGAGAGAGAGAGAGTTTGGAACGCGCGAGATCCTCGCCGCGGCAGGAAAAAGCATAAACACGCGGCCGCCGCGCGACATGTGGACACTGTGGACCTGAACCCGATTGTGACGGCAGTGCGGAACAACACGTGTTGTTTATCCCCCGGTTCCTCGGGGCAAGTGCAGTGACTCGCTAGCCGCGGCGCGCCGACAACGGCCTCAAGCTGGTGTACTCGGGGCTCGGGATCGGCTGCACGAAAATGGAGGTGCGCGCGATGGAGTACCGGCCGGTCGTGCCGACCGGAGTCGTGCCCAACCTCCAGGACTACCACGCGGCCATACCGGACCTCAGCCCGCCGAGGAGCCAGGGATCCTCGACGGGCGGCGCCTCGTCCCTCGGCGACTACGCGCCCCGCATGTACACGCCGCCGACCCCGCCGACGCCCCACGAGGACGAGAAGGTAAATAAACAAGACAACAGGTGCGTCGCAGGCCCGACTCCTCGTGCGCGCGACGAGCCCTTATCGCGCCGCCGCAGCCGCTTTCGCAATATCGTCGCTAGACGTCTCGGGCGCGCGAGACGATACGGAGAGAAGCTGCGACTAATTGGCCGCTATCGGCGCCGAGGAATATTTTTTCCCGGCTTATCGGCGACCGCGGCGACGGCGGCGACGGCGCTGGCTCGAGCCGCCGCCGAGAGCTCGGAAATTTGGCATTCGCGCGGCGCGGGAGCAGCTGATTGTTCCGCCGGCGGCGCGTCTGCGCGACACGCGGCTCTGCAGCAGCGGCACAGTAGCCGGCTGCTGCCGCCTTATCGCGTCGCTCGCTCGCGCGCGCCAGCCGAACCTCTCTCTTTTCGAGCCACCCCGGCGATAAGCTCGGACCGAGTTTTCCTATTAGATGATCGACACGTGTCCCGGCTCGTCGCCGCCGCGCGCCGGTTCAACGAACGCCACGAACGCTACGAACGCGATAATGCACCCTCGCTAAATATAATAAATAAATAAGCATTGCACGCAGTGTGCTCTATATCGGATTTTTTCCTCCGGTAAACAAGCGGCTAATTCCGGCGAAGGGAGGCGCGCGGACACCAGCAGCACTCGCTCGAGCCGAGCGCTGATCGATGGCCCGCTAATTCTTCTTCCCAGCGTGAGCTCGTCAGGGGCGTAAAAGTCACTCTCCGACGGCAGCGGGGGGTGCTCCGCAGACAATCGCCCACCACTACCAGCTACTGCCTCCTGCCCTCCTCTTCTTCCACTTCTTCGCAATTCTACAAAGCCCTTGCTTTGTACACGCAAGCACTGCAAGCAAACGCGCACGACACGGCTCTATATTCTCGCCGCCGATGCGTCCCCATGATCGGGAGCCCCCGAAAACAAACGCAGGACATGATCCGGAGCGGGGGAAACATCTCTATTCTTAGCGAAATGCGCGCGCGGGGACGAAAGAAAGCGTTGTAGGCCGCCGCTGTCGCCGGCACGCGCCACCTCAACAGCGCACTACCTCTACGCGCGCGCCGCGATCGAGAGAAAGCTGCTCGAGCGGGGTAAGTTGCACACTGCGCGGCGCACGTGCATACGCGAGCAAGACACCGCCCACGCCTTAGCTGGCATGGCTGCAACTTTCACTCTTTTTTTCTGCTGCATGTACGCTCGAAACGTTAATTTCGCCCAGCACGCGCATTTCTGTCTTTTTTTCCGCAATGCAACTGCGGGCTTTAATAACTGGCATTAGCCACGAGAGAGGGAAGGAAATTGCGCGCGTCATCGCGTGGGATGCGGATAGACATAGACGGCGTGCAGCTTATTTAATTATCGGCTGCAGCGGCGCCAAGATTTGAATAATGGATCCCCTAATGAAATTCGGCGGGGCGGCAAATCAGCTGCTGTCCCCCTGCTGCAATCCTCATCGTCTCGCTTTTCCGGATATTTTTCTAGGCACTGGCCGGGCCTCGATGCTCCCGATCTGCTCGGGCGCGACGAGTGACAAAAAAGAAGCGGCGTATAAAAAAAATCGAGCTCCCCTAGGAGCGCACTCGCGCTTACGATGCATGCAGCAGCAGTTTACTCCGCGCGGGACCGCCCCTCGCGCCCCTCGCCACTTGACGAATTTATCTAGCCGAGCTTTGCGCGCGGCAGGAGAAAATTTCTTCGCAAATATGCTGCTGCAGCGGCGGCGCCGGCAGGCTTGAAAAACTAACTGGCCATTCGTTGCGTATGTATATGACGCGGGCTGCTGCCGCTGATCCTCCTTCGGAACTCGAAATTGTCGTAAAGCTAATTGGTGCGCGCGCGGCGGAGAGCAGACTGCGCGCAGATTGCAGATTGGAGCGAGCGGCGGTGTGAGAGAGAGAGAGAGAGAGAGTATGTAGAGAGTGCCGTGCAGCGCGCGAGGGACGCGCTGCCTTTCTCTCTCTCTCTCTCTCTCTCTCTCTCTCTCTCTCTCTCGAACCGACGTAAAAAAGGTAAATAGCGGGTAGAGTTATCTGCGCGCCGCTAAAATAAGCAGCGAGCAGCGTAAAATAAATCGACTGAGGCGCGCAGCTCGTCAAAGTCCCGATGCCTAAGAAGCGCGAAATACGAAATTCAAAGGAAACGAAAATCACTCTAGTTCGACAGCGCGCGCGCGCGCGCGCGTAATTTCTTTTTTCCTCTCCTCCTCCGTGCGCGCGCGGCGCGCAGTCGTCCTCTTGCTGCTGCTGCTGCTGCTGCTGCTGCTGCTCCACGAGTTACGTCTTTTTTAGCCTCGAGTACATCCTCAAAGGCTGCTGCCGGAGCGGGCGCGAGGAGGAACATTAGGCGGCGAAAAATGCGGGCAAAGCAATGAAAGTAAAAAGCAAAAAAGCGGCGACGCCGTGCGCATAAGCCGGCGGGAGAGAGAGAGAAAGAGAGCTGCAAAAAAGCCAGAGCTGAGACTGGAAAGGAGAGCAGCAGAGGAGGAGCGATAATGATAATAATTTTCTGCCGATGGATTTCCTAGGCAGCACCTTTTAACGGCTTCGCTCAAGGCTCGGGCCCGCGAAGCAGCTTCATCTCGCGGCTGCTGCAGCGGCAGCGGCGCGCGCCTGGCCGGCCTGGCGCTCGGTGCGCGCACCGACGGCAGCGGCGGAGCCGATAACAAAAAGCCCGAAAGCCCCTTGAAACCGATGATTTAGCTCGGGTGCCTACAGAGCGTGCAGTCCCGCGCAAAAAAATGCCGTTTTATATTTCAATCTCGGCTCGAGCCCGGTGCTGTATAAGCGAGCGCGCGCGCGCGAGCGAGCGAGTATGAACGAGCGAGCGCGTTTACGACGGGTAATTGTTGCAAGCAGTCGAAGGCATTCCGCCGCGAGTCGTTCCTCGGAAACGCCCGGGAAAAATCAGCCGCTCTCCTTTGGCTACGTGCACGGCGGCGGCGGCGGCGGCGGCGGCGGCGGCGGCTGCAGCAGCGAGGCTCTTTACTTATAGCTGAGCTATCGGCACCTCCGTCCTCCTTTGCTGCCGCTGCTGCTGCTCCTGCTGCTGCTGCTGCTGCTGCTGCTGCTGCTGCTGCTTGCCCCTCTCGGAATCCTAAATGTACACTCGGCGAGGATCCGCCTTATAGCTCTGCGCGCGAGCTGCACTTTGAGCCGCTGCAAAAAAAGTGCGCCGCGCCAAACGGTACAATTGTCCGCCTCGAGCCACTCGTCATCCATAGCCTTCTTCTTCGCCTCCTTCTTCCTCGCCTTCTTCGCCTTCTTCTCGCTGTTCTTTCGAGGCAGCTTTCGTCATTTCCGCAGGAAATCCGCGCGCCCGCGGATCATCTCCAGTCTCTCGCGTGCGCCCGGCCGGCTCGTAAAAAACCTAACGCGCGCATTGTTTCTCCCTTCACCGCTCAATTGCAGTCGCGAGCGGCGGCGAGCGGCGCGAGTATACTTACCGGCCAGCACTTCTTCAAACATCGAATTTCCAATCCAAATTTTATCTCTCTTTCGCACGATTCACGCGCGGCGGCAGCCTCTCGCTCGCGCGCTCCAGCCTCTCCCGCGAGCGCCCGCAGCTCGCAACTCGCGCAAATTAGAAAGGAAAAAATGCGCTCGCGATGATAACAAAGAGCGCGCTCTTCCGAGAAAAAACATTGAAAAATTTAAGTTAACAGCTCGGCCAATTACGCAAGCTGTTACTTTGTAAAAACTAATTGTCATTCTCGGCGGCGCGGCTCGTCGCAGCTCGCGCTCCAGCTCGTGCCTCTCATTACGCAACGCGCGCCTTTCGCACAGTTCCACGCTCTTGTATTGCCCTTTGAAAAGCTCCTCCACGCACTCTAGCCGATCATCGATGCACGCGCCGCCGCATCGCCAATCTAAGCCACTCTCTGCCCTGGAAGCTAGTCGCCGCACGATCTACTCGCGGTAGCTCCCGATTGCTCGCGATTGTCTTACGTACCGGCGACGGGCGGACGGCGGCCCGACGACAGGGTGAAAAACTTTACGGTTACACCGCCGCCACGCTGCGTAACTCACGAGCGGGGCATTCATAACGTTTCTCGCTTTATTCTCTCGCCATGTTAATTGCATATTTATAGAATAGCAGCATGAGAGTAGCCGTTATACCCGCGGTATAGTATAGCGGCGGCGCGTTCGAGAAAAACCTTGGCGAATTTAACTTCTTCTCTGAATAAACAATAAACTTGTTGAATTTCATTTGAACAGACCTCATTAACAAGCCTGTATCATTAGGTGCGGGTGAATCGTCGGTGTGTAGCTCGCTGCAGCGCTGCACCGCGATTCACCATATTTTTCTCGCACATAATTTCTCGAGCGCAGATCGCACGTCTATATAATTGTCACGGCGCGGCAGGGTCCAAAACTACGACACATGCGGCACACTGCGCGCAAGCGCGATTCCTTTCCATTGGGCGACCGCGAGATCAGTTTCCCGGCCAGACGCGCCGTTAAAGACGCTTTTCTCCGAAAGAAAGGCGCACGAGCCAAGATTATGATGAGTGGACGCGGCGGCGGATCGCGATCTCTCAGGCAGAGAGCGAGATTCGTCACCGCCGCGCGCGATCATGTGTATAGCGTGCGCGCACCTATACTCGCAGACACACTTGTGGGCCATCGCGTGAGAGCACGAAACAGCTCGTATACACAGTTCATTGGAGCGACGCGTAAAACTGGTTTTTCATTCCCGATGCTGCTGCTGCTGCTGCTGCTGATGATGATGATGGCGATGATGATGATGATGATGATGATGATGATGCGACGACGATTCGGGCTCGTATGTAGGTGCCGGTCTCTATTGCCGCGGCGGCGGCGGCTCTTTCGGATGTTGTATAGGCCCGCGTGCTATACAGAGTATACAATATACATATTATAGGACGGTGGATGCTGAGCGGGCGAATAGTGGCCCAGGGCGAGAGTGACTCTGCCTCTCTCTTTGGCTCTCGGGCTCATTCTTTTCCTGCGTAGCTTCTCTTCCTGCTGCCGCGAGGAAGGGCATATCGAGCGGTGGCGGCGGCGGCGGCGGCAGCTGGTAGGTGCTTGGGAATCCTTCGTTCTTTATCTCACCAATTATACGTACAATTCTTCTTCTAATTGCTCCCCCGAACGCCACTGCAGCAGCGAGAATAAGAGACCGGAGGGCCGCAGCTCACTTTGTTGTCTTGGCTCTGTGTTGCGCTTACTATGTGATGTGCTATATAGCGCTGCGCTCGTTCGGGCGCCTTTACAAGCGCCAACCGAACCATTTTTTAAAACGCGTATACGCTCGCTCCCGTGCACTGCCGCTGCGGCTGCTTTCTCTCCGTCTTCTCCTCTGCCTCCTCTTCTTTATTCGGTATTCTCTTCTTCCTTTCTGCTCGCTGCTGCTGCTCTTTTTTTTCTTCTTCAGCACCGTTCAGCATGTAAATGAGACTCTCGCGCCAGGCGCATGGCAAATTGAGCAATTGATTTTGAAAGTTGGCTTTCGGTTCCTGCAGCCGATTGATTGATGCTACTTCTTGATGAGAAATTTCAATGCTGCCGCCGCCGCCGCCGCCGCCGCCGCCGCTCGCCTAAATACATCTTGGACTATGCTCACTCTGCTCTTTTGTTTTTACGCCTCTAATCGTCCCTCGCCTTTAGCCACCTATAAATAGCCTTTTCAGTAACGTTATAATATTGCTTATTATTCTCTTGCGTACCTCTTTGACCATGAAACCTAATGATCTCTCTCTCTCTCTCTCTCGACAACTCGCTCTTACTCTGCAGTACAACTGTACCATTTGTTCAACCTGTTACGCGCGCGCATGTGCACCGCGGCTAGCTGCGATTAGAGAGCAAGAGAGAGAAGGAGTCATTTTTTTTCATCGATTATACAAGTCCATTTTTCAACTCGCTCTTGGCCAACGCTCCATCTCCAATATCTCCAATATGCATGATGATTCCAATGCTGCGCGCCTTTATTAAAATTAAAATTATGAAAAACCAATCTGGTTTTTTCGAAGGGAAACGCCGATCTAATAAATCAACATCAAAATGGACACGCGAATATATGCAGTTTACTTTCGTCAACACAAACCGATGATCACCGCAATCAATTTCGTTATATAATCTCCAATTCTTGTACAAATTTTGTCTACTGACCTGCCTTCGAAGCTGTCTGACAAGATGATCTCGGGGTATTCATAGGCCAGCTTTCAGGAGACTCTAGCTAACATCCACACCTTTACGCAGCAAATCAGCTATTCTCCTATATAATATACCCAGCTCGCGCAGCTCCGCATTCGCTTCACACTTCATTCTTCTCGACCCGGCAATGAAAAACTCGCACTTTTAGTATACACAAATTGAAGAAAACGTGATCTTACGCGCGCAGTCTTTCACCACGGAATTTGCCAGGCACTGCACACTCGTCTGCGAGCTCCGTTATTTTCTCTTATTTTATTATGTAAGGGAAAAAAATTTTCATTTCTTCTGTCTGAGTCGAAACCGTTGGAAACTTTTATTTCATTCAGTGTGTCTGCGTAGTTGATCCGCGCAAACATTCGCGTCGCTTCCAATTCGCTATTCTTATCAAAAATCGCTCAATTGATATTTATTCCAGATTCAATTTCAATATTTTCTACTTGCAATTAAGACTTATTTTCTGCAACAAAACTAGGAATATTAAAAATTATGCTTGAATTTTCATGCTGATACAATGGTACATCCCACCGTGCTTCATTGAATTTGGATTTACGCTGATGCTCACGTCGATCGAGCATCGAAATAACATGAGTATTCATTGAAATTGTATGCTTTCTTAGCAGCTAATATTTTTAAAAAATTGTGTCGAATTTGATGAACGTGCGCTTTATATGAATTCGAATAATATAATTGTTACAAGTCGAGTTCCAAGTTCAAGCATCACGGTAAAAGCAGTACTTACTTTGCAGCATTGAAAGAGTGAAAATTTATTGCATAACTATAATTTTAATATTTTGAAATACTGAAAACTGTACTAGCAATCAATGAGCTTTTACTATTTCAAATAATAACTTAATTTTCATGCAATACATCATTTAGTATTTCATCATTTCAAAAGGCTACACGTGAACAACCTGTAAACAGTAAATTTTCTTTATGTTCAAAGAACAAGGTAAATAAATCGTTTGGAAAGGGAATGAACGCGTAGCTTCTGCGTTATCCACCATAAATATTAGAGCTGCACTTATAAATTAGTTATAGAACATTCATTAATCGACTACACATAACTTGGTCTCGAAGAAACCAAAGACAGATTATATTGTAAATAATAATTTAACGAGACTAGCATAAAACCTAGCAAATATACACGAAGAGAAATTGTAGAGTTAATTTTACCATACTGTGTTTGGTAATACAATATTTACAATATTTTTAGTAAAATTTGCTGATTTATCCAGTAAAATTTACAGTACAGTATGGTAATTTTTTTGGTATTTGTAGCCTGTGATCGGATGACCAAACAGTATAAAAAAATGTATAATTCTACAATTTCTAAGAGTAGTCGTAAGTACAAGAAAAATCGTTGCTCGCTCGACAAAACAACGCAGGTCGGCACAGTGTAAACTAATGTAATACAAAATTACAAAACAAACTTGGAATATTTGCGAATTAATTCTTGAGCTGCTCATTTCTGAGTTTATTTTGACTTGACTACATCCGTACAGATCGATCTGTTGAGGAAAAACGATATGAGCTACTGTGTTATAGTATTGGTATATATTAAATAGGAATGAAACGAGGAAAAAGTCAAGTATATGATGAAAATAGTGTAACGGCTGCTAGTGTTTGACTGTGCAGCTAGAAGAATATAAAGGAGTGTGTGTGTGTGTGTTTAGTGTATACGCACAAGTATATATTATATGAATAGTAGCTATAGGAAATAAAAAATTCGGCGCTTCGGAGAGCATATAATATAAGCGCGAGTGCTAAACCCGTCGCGTGTCCTCGACAAAACTGGCTTGCTTTATGCATTAGGGAAACGACAGTAGTGGGAGACCGGTTCCTGCGCCCGACTATTTTAATTGTCGATTTATTTCCGTCTGCAGGCACCTCTTGCGCTTATGTGCTTGATGCTTGCTTCGCCTAGTCCTCGGCTGTAGTATAGGGGAAAAAATATTCGAGTCGCAGGAGCTGCTGGCAAAGAGGGTATACGTAAGTTCGGACAAGTATATCAATAATAATATTACAAGAGAGAGAGAGAGAGAGAGAGAGAGAGAGAGAGAGAGAGAGAGTCGAGCGACGGCGGCAGTAGTCGGAGCTGAGCTAGCTATGTGGACGCGAAAAAGAAAGAAAGTTGGGCAGGTTATTTAACCGAAAGCAAATAATTATTCGAAAGTATAAAATCGGACGGATTGGAGTTTTTGCGTAAAGTTTATTATATAGTTGGCTAAATAGGATGACCGGCGTCCGGTTTTTTTCGAGCGCTGCACAAGCGTAGACGGCAGAAGTTGGTTCGCGCAGTTTCTTTGGAGCAGGCGTTAATAAAGTTCCCATCGCGCGCAGTCTGCAGGAGAGCGAGAGAGGGAGAGGGAGAGAGAGAGAGAGCGGCCAAGACAGTAGCACTCTAGAGATGAGCGTTTGCGCGCGTAATTCCACATCATCTGTAGAAATTAGCACAGAAATTGATTATTTACACTTGCGGCGCGCGCAGCTCTCGGAGGGCCGCCGCGCGCAGCTGAGAGAGGCATACATTAAAATTTTAAGAGCTTTTTTAAATAACGCATCAGAGAGAGAGAGAGAGAGAGAGAGAATCTCTGGCTATTCGAGAAGGGGGAATGCGCGTGTAGGAAGGAGCTGAGGACGGGAGAGAGCGGCAGCAGCAGCAGCAGCAGCGGCGGCGGCGTCGGGCGAAGAGAAGAGTAAATTATCGTCGCTCGCGAAGGCTACCGGCGATAAAAGCACGCGCGACGATCTTTGGCACGGGAACGCATCATCAACAGGTTGGCGCTGCTGACGAGGCTCGCTCCGTCTCTGTTGCGCGCACGTATATACCGTGGGCCATGTTTCAAGGTCAGGGACCGCGCGCGCGCTCGCGCCGCCTGACGTTGCATCACTCGCGCGCGCGCGCGCTCTCTCTCTCTCTCTCTCTCTCTCTCTCTCTCTCAGCTCCCTCGAAAGCAGCCGAGCTTTGTTAAGGGCTCTCGCTCACTCACTCACTGCGGGCCGAGAGAGCGAGCTAATTATCTGCGCGCTCTGTGCGCGGAGGGTCCGGAAACTCCTCCTCGTAAAGCGGCCGGCCACCTTCTCAAATGAACCTTTTCGAAAATTTCCTCCCTTGCGCTGCCCCACCAGCTCCGAGCTGCGGCTCTGGCTCCGGCTCGATTTCGAGCGCTACTTGATGAAGATTGCTTTTTATAGCGCGCTCCGAGCCCCGGGAGCACACACACGATCCTAAAAATTAATTATCCCCCCAAAGTGCGGCCGTGAATCGCGATGCTTTTCACTTGCTCGCTATAGGTATACACGCGTGGAAAGGCCCGCGCGCCCGCGCGCGATGCGTCACTGCCTGGGTAGTGGGTACACAAAAGCGCTCGAAACGAGCTGCCTTCGCGTCCTTCATCCAGCACTCGACTGTCAATCTCCCGCGCGTACAGCTCGCACACATAACTTGACTCGCTGTTTATCCGACTTCCTAATCGCGCGCGCGGCGGCGGCTTTGTACCAGTTGTACTGCTGCTGCGCCTATACTCGATGCCCGATGCTCGATCCGAATATTCCGAATATTCCGAACGGCCCTGACTCTCGTCGCGCTCCATCACGGACGCGCGGTCATTAAGGTCGCGCCGAGGCGGACGAATATTTTAATTGAATTTACGAGTCCTGGCCCGGGGCCACGAAAGCGCCCGCTCGAAAAGACACATTCTAGACGCGCGCAAGTAGTGCAAACAGTGCAATCCAGCTCCCGGCAATTAAAACGTCCATTTGCATGCAGCGATGCGTAATGCCTGGGATTAGACCGGAGGCCCGCTGGGGCCGAGAGAGTGAGTTATTCGGCCGCTGGGACGCTGCACTCGGCTCATCCAGCTATACTTGTCGCGCGCGCGGCGATCCCCAAAAAGGCTATACTTGCGCAGCGGCGCGCATTCCCGTTCACTCCGCCGGCATTGTGCAACGACTCCCCCGAGCAGGAACCGCAACCTGCTCTATCGAACTTGACATCGCCAAGGCCACCTTTCGAAAGGAGGAAATAAAAAATGCGCTCCGCGCCGACGATTAAACTAGTCGTACGAGAGCTGCCGCCGCGGAGAACGCAACGCAGCTGCTGCCGCGCTACTCGGACTTTTCCCTCCCCCTGCCCCCTCGCTCTCTCGCTCTCTCGCTCTCTCGCCGCCAATATCTCGTTTTTTGCGCGGAAAAGCAGAAACGCAATCTCGCGGGGAGGCGCAAGCTGCTCTGCTGCTGCACGTAGGTATATATTTCTGCAGTGCGTTGAATACGCGACGATGCGCGCGCGTCTGTGTGTGTGTACGCACGAGTTTTATCTGGACGCGACGGCACGTGACGCTTTTATGATTGGTGGCGAGCTGCGACGCGGACTTTGGCATTCTCCGCGCGACTTATGTAAACTTTATTTTCTTAGCGCGCGGACGATCGGCGTTTTCTGACGACGACGACGACGACGACGACGACGACGACGACGACGACGACGACGACGACGATCTATACACCTTTGACGTTTCAACAGCGATGCCTGCACAGAGAGTCGCGGCAGCGAGAGCTGCCGCGTAATGATCGCTCATTTTGCATTCTGCAACTCACGCTGCTGCTATATTCGCGCAGTATAGAAAACTCGTAGCCGGGCGGAAAAAAAGTCTCTCTCTGTCTCTGAAATTTGCCGTGACGTAATCGCGACAGCGCGCGCGCCGCGAGATTCGGTGTACGTATAGATCGCCTCGTAAGTAAGTACTCGCACGCGCGATTCGACATTTTCCGTAAACACTTTTTTGCCGCTCGACTGCGGGGCGCCGCGAGCTTTCGTCAGCTAGCGAGCCCGCCGCCGCAGGATAAGGGACGATAACTCGCTGCGCAGCATAGCTGAGAAGAGGCACCTGCAACGCACGCGCTCGCCAGCTCGCTTTTTTTCCTCTTTTCTTTCTTCTTCGCCTTCGCTCGCGTCTGGAGAGCCGCTGATTACAATTGCCCGGGTGACCCTGTGCGCGCTACGGAACCACTCGGCCGCCACCGCCGCTTTACGTAACAGACACTGCTCCCGACGCGCAGTATCTCACTCGGCAGCTCTGCGCCGCGTGTCTGTGTGCGATAGGCTGCATCCGAGCGCCTGTAGGAATTGGGGAATCGAGCGTACATCCAGCATACGTGCAACAACCGAGCCGAGCTGCTGATCTCGTGACTAGGATGAATTATATTTTTGTAATATTACGCAGAGGCGCGAGGAGCGAGCGAGCGAGCGAGCAGCGAGCGCGAGCGATCGAGTGAGTGGCGCGGCCGCGCGTGGAAGGGAGAACTGCAGAGAGAGAGAGAGAGAGAGAGAGAGAGAGAGCCAAGTTAGTCGTGCGCGCAGGTATAGCTCGAGGCTATGCCGTGATAGACAAGGTCAGCCTCTCCTTGCCGCCACGCCGCTGGACCGAGGCGCAGAGCCGCCGCGGCGCGCGCTTCTACTCCTTTGCATTTATTTATTTATAAATAGGCAGAGACGACGACGGATTCCGTTAGGGCGACGCGACGCGTAGAAATATATATTGGCGATGACGCAGCCGAGCTAATGTGAAAACGCACCTTGTGTTGCAGATCTTCGGGAGCAAGGCGGACCTGCAGCTGCACACGCAGATCCACATGCGCGAGGCGAAGCCGTACAAGTGCACGCAGTGCTCGAAGGCGTTCGCCAACTCGTCGTACCTGTCGCAGCACACGCGCATCCACCTCGGCATCAAACCCTACCGCTGCGAGATCTGCCAGCGGAAGTTCACGCAGCTGAGCCACCTGCAGCAGCACATCCGCACGCACACGGGCGACAAGCCGTACAAGTGCCGGCACCCCGGCTGCACCAAGGCCTTCAGCCAGCTGAGCAACCTCCAGAGCCACTCGCGCTGCCACCAGACCGACAAGCCCTACAAGTGCAACTCCTGCTACAAGTGCTTCAGCGACGAGCCCAGCCTCCTCGAGCACATACCCAAGCACAAGGAGTCCAAGCACCTCAAGACCCACATCTGCCAGTACTGCGGCAAGAGCTACACCCAGGAGACCTACCTGGCCAAGCACATGCAGAAGCACGCCGAGCGCACGGACAAGCGCCCGCCCATCATCGGCTCGGGCCTCAGGCCCTCGCTCCACTCGATGGCCGCGGCGGCGGCGGCCGCGGCCGCGGCCCACCACCAGGAGCACTACTGGCCCAAGGTCAGCCCCGACTCGGTAATCAGCGAGCTGCACGACCGGCTGCAGCCGCCGCCGCCGCCCCCGGGACCCCACCACCCCCACCAGCAGCAGGCCCAGCAGCAGCAGCAGCAGCAGCAGCAGCACCAGCAGCACCACCAGCACCACCAGCACCACCAGCAACAGCAATCCTCCCCCGCGGACTACGCCGCTCACCAGCAGCAGCAGCAGCAGCAGCAGCAGCAGCAGACCTCGGGCGAGATGCTGCTGCCCCCGCCGCCGCCCCAGCACGCCGACAACGGCGCCGACTCGCGGCAGCACACGCCCCAGCCCCAGCAGCAGAGCCACCCCAACAGCAGCTCGGCCTTCACCCCCATCTCCTCCATCTCCATCAACTCGCTGAGCTCGATGCAGCACCCGCTCAATCCGCTGAACCACCTGCACTACCCGACGAGCCACCACCCGGCCTCGAGGCCCTACCTCTACGAGGCCTTCAACTCGCAGAAGGCCTCGCCCACCTCGTCCGCGGCCTCGGGCGTCGGCGGGCCCGGCGGGCCCGGCTCCCAGAACTCCTCCTTCCCCAACCAGCTCATCAGCCTGCACCAGATCCGCAACTACGCCCACCAGCCGAACCTCGGCAACCTCGGCAACCTCGGCAACCTCGGCAACCTCGGCAACCTGAGCAACCTGAGCAACCTCAGCGCCAGCATGGAGAGCCACGCGCTCCTCGGCGGCCTCAAGGACAAGCCCTAACTCCCACCCCCGCCCCCGCCCCCCCAAGCGAACGCTGGCAATACCGCATTGTGATCCAGGGCCGCCGATCTGCAACTTCGAGCTCTCGCTCTCCCATCTCTCGACGTACAACTCACGACTCGACTGACCCGGACCGACCACCTACGCGACTGACGCCCCCCCCCCCCCCGCCACTGACACCGCACTCTACTACACGCACACGCGCGCGCGCACGCACACACACACACTCACACACACACACACACACACACACTCACCGGCCCTTTAGTAAATCTAGGATACTAAGTATACATTGTTTGTAAAAAATTATTTAACAATAATCCATTGTTTTTATTATTGTTAATCCTAAGATAACGTTAACTTGAACTCTGAATATGCATTGTTTATATTATATCTGATGATAATTACGATATACACTGTTTATAATAATAATAACTATCACTATTATTATTATTATTATTATTATTATTATTATTATAATCTCTATACTTATGATTATTATTATTATTACTATCATTATCATCGTCATCATCATTATTATTATTATTATTATTATTATTATTATTATTATTATTGATAGGCTCACGAGTACGCATTGTTTATACATATTTTATAAATATATATCTCTATCAGTTATTTATCGGTAATCAATTGCTTTCCATGACTTTTGGATTTATTAATTGATGAAGGCAGGCGCGCGCGCAACCACCTGTACGTGTAAATATGAGAAAAAATTGTTTTTAAAGAAAGCAATTGATTATTGAAAATGTTAACTTATTTTCATCATCGAAAATTCGATCGCTCAAGGAACTTGGAACTCGTATTTTGATCGTGTATGCGTGTATATATACATATACATTTATACAGTAAACACACAGAGACACCGCTACACAGAAACATACACACGCGCACACGGAAACGCAAACACAAATTTTAGATCAAGTCGGCGATTTACTCGTTAGTATAAAAATCGTTGACAATAGCATTGGGACTGTCATTATATTATTAATTACTTTTAAAAATGCTTATAGTTCTCAGCTTATCGTCGAAAAGGATGAAAAAGCAAAAAAATTTTGTTTTCTTTGTCTTTTGGGGTTTAATAGGTGCATTAATACGCGTATATTATTAAAGGTATATCGCTGCTAGAGCGAGTGTTACAGTTTTTTGAAGGAGGTACGTTGTACAATTTATCTGTAATTCAAATCACGAATAAGAAAAAAAAAACGAAAAAATACGTCAATTGCAACAATTGCCAAACTCCGAGTTTGCCAAGTGAAAGTATAATAGTTATACATGTTCATAGTAAGGATCTTCGGATAGGGCACGACTATGCTCGAATCAGTTTTTTACATTATTTTTAAGCTCTCTTTATTAGGACGTTCTGTCAATAAACACGTTAGACTGTTCACTGTGAATAGTAGGTATCTCATTATTTACTTAGTGCAAGGCAATTTTACAGATTTATATATACAGTTAATTCCTTTTTTTTTTATCGAACGTGACTTGTAATTTTTATTTTGTAAGCGATGTTATATAGAAACAGAAAAAAAACCAAGGAAAGGTCCGAAAAGACTACGTCGTTGAAAATCGAAAGACTTGTAAAAATGTTTATCGAACGAAACTATATAATAATCGATCTCGATCAACGAAATTGAAAATGTACAGCAAAAAATACCAATTAAACTTGATTTCTCACTTAATACCTGGAGTTACGCCTCTCTTATTCATTTTTTATACGAAAACCCAAATTGTCAAACCTACATGCGCATTATACATAATTACATACACGGACAAGTCGCACAGAATTATACTTAAACGTCTGATACACATTTTCTACGAGCTTTTCATCGAGCGATTTTAATCGGATCATACTTAAGTACGCGTTTAATTATACGTATAAGGATGTATGAAAAACTTCTCGACTCTTATCGTTTTCGTAGCCGACGGGACGTATAATTACTATATATTTTTGTAAGTACAACAAAGTTTGTCAGTCGTCGCAAAGACCATCCTGCTGCTGCTGCTGCTGCTGCTGCTGCTGCTGCTGTTGCTGCTGCTGCTGACGCTGCTACTGCTGCTGCTGCTGCTGCTGCTGCTGCTGCTGTTGCGATGCTATACTGCTGCTGATGCATGTTACTACTTTTTAATTATTCTTCAGCGCAGATTTACAAACTTTGACGGAAAGTACAAATTCATTTGGTCAAGCTGAGAATTCAGAATACAGTCTCTCTCTCTTACTTTAGTTATTCCTATGCACAATCATGTACAATTATGCATGTTGGTATAATTTATACATCTCACAGCCGTATACCTATATATATATATATATAGTTGCGTACAATATGAAAGCGTGCGTGCAGATATAAGTGTTCAAAGTGTACAAGAAAAATCCAGACTTTCATACGTGAGGTGCGATGAGAATACAATTTCCAAGTTTCCATTCCTTCTATAGTAATGCGAATACTAAAATTTGGTTATTGTCGTTATTGTATGGAATTAGATCGATACACCGCGAGTCTATGTGGCGAAGTTTTTTTATAAAAGAATGTTAAACTAATTATCTTGTTTGAAGAAAGAAACTCGCGCTCTGCACTTGCGTATATATATATATATATATATATAACACGCTAGGTGTAGGAACGACGACTGCAATTTCCGTGCTCAAATCGCGATCGCACTCGTAAAATATTTCTGACAAGTTTTTATCTAATAAGCGCAGCGCATAAAAAGAAAAAGGGTTTTTATTCAAAGTGTTTGATAAGCGAGTCTAGTGGCTGTAACTCAAGTAAATTTTCCGAAATTCAGTGTCCCGCCACTCTTGGCTCGTTATACTATTAGCTCTATATATACCATAATTGTATACATACGTGACTCTTTAGATAGTTCATAAATTGAACGTTCAGCAATTTTTAACGAACACTTTTCGCGCGACTGGTGTACTTAGAAACCGTCCGTTTCGCATAATGTGTACAAAACTTTTGCGTACGCTAATTTATTCGTGCGCAGTTCATCGCATACTAAACATCTAGTAAATTAGATAAACTTATACTCGAATATGCATAAGTGCGAGTATGAGACTTTTCATTTCAATTCATTCCTATGTAAGTGCGTGTTAAACTACTACAAGCCAAATTTTCAATTGTATACAAGCCGCCGCGAAAGAATAATTATTCTCCAAGGTGCATACGCACCTTTATTCTTTTAAGTCACTTTTCTCTCTCTCTGCAGACAGAATTTTGTAAATAAACGAGCCCACGATGAAATTACTCTAGACACAAAGGAATGCAATCGATTTATTGTAGAAAATTATACGCACTCGATCATAAATAACAATGTATTCGCCGACGATCATTATTCTTGACGAATTCCGTTCATCCAACTCAACACTATGTAATAGCTTATTGCTCTCGCGCTCGAAATTTCTTTTGTATACCACATCGCATGAGAGCAGATGCAGCTAACCAAAACGACGATATTTTCGATTAAAATGCAATTTTGACAAAGTAACAAAGTAACAAACTAAAATAATGAAATATGGTCAATGAAACGGATGGTGCGGATGAAACACAACTTTGACTTTTTAGAGTTTCACTAAGCGCGATAGTCACATGTCGATCGCGACTCGATGTTTATGCAAACGAAAAACACAATTATAAGGAGAAATTTTAACTATTACCTTTAGAGTGAAAAATCTCGTAAGACAAAGGAGAAAGCAACGTACATTGGTGCGCCAATGCGAGTAATGATCACAGCGACGAAACTTTGATTCTGTGGCTGTAGAATGCGAAAAACGATGACTGCGCGCTTATGCATAAGAGAAATAGGAGAAAAAAATTTCTAGCTGTAATAATATAGAATCTGGGGAGAAACAATATAAAGCGTGGTACGAACAGAACTGTGATATTGTTATTGTATAAAATTTAAATAAAGGGAGAGATAAAAAATATGAAGAAAATCTAAGGTAAAAACTATATCGTAGGGATGAATTAAATATATATCTATAAATATATATATATATATATATATATATACACATAAATCGATAAAACATTGTATTTTAAAAGAAAAGTGCATTCTTAAGCGCTTTAGCGCGATCGTGCGTGCGAGAAATAGGCGAAATGTAAGTGGGCGAAATGTAAGAATGATCGAGTAAGAACTATAAAAATAAAAAAAAATAATTAGATTATGTAATGTGGAAAAGCATCAAGTGGACCTGTAAATTAATTTGCGCGCTGCAATGAAAAATTTGGGAAACGCGTTGAGTGCATTAAATACAATTGTAATGAAGCTCCAAGAATACATGGATGCGCGTGATGGTGCGGGCGTATACATGTAAGTAGACGGGGACTATTGGGCACGCGTGCATTGAAATCGTCAATAATAACAATTATGCCAGATACTACGATGTGATTATTGTTATTATCGCATGGCGGGGCAGAAAAGCTGGACAAAAGCAAAATCAGTTGAGCGGAAAAACGTTTACAGGACACTTGTTTCTTCCTCTTTATGCCAATTTTCGTGGCTCCGGTGTCTAAATAATTCAAACTATTTGTAATATAATAAGGGGAAATAAGCGAGAAGAGAAGCATATGCCAGGAGCGAGGAGCGAATTAAGTAAAAAGAAAGAATAAGCGAGGCGTGCGCAGGATGAGTAAATGCGAGTTGTCGAGAGAGTGAATGCGAGAATTGTGAAAAGTCGACTGTCGAATTGCGCCGGCGACGTGTGCGTCTGCGCGCGGAGGAAACGCATGTTCACGATTATTCAAAATATACTTGTAACACACTGTACTAAATGTTTTGCCACATGAAATCCGTGCGATCTCGGTATAATTCAATATGTCGAGCGCGTTTTTAATATTTAAAGCGATAAGCGTCGAAGAAATCGGATTGAGTGAGCCGACGAAGTCGAGACGATGCGAGAGAGATAGAGAGAGAGAGAGAGAGAGAGAGCGAGCGCTGCGCACGAGGGTCGCCGCAATCTAGATCTTGCACTGTATACGTATACATACACGTTGTGTTGTGTGTGTGTGTGTATATATATATAGGGAAGCATCTGAGATGAGACGACGAGACGTGAGAGAGAGAGAGAGAGAGGGGGGATATCGTCGGCAGCAGCGGCGAGCTGCACGTACATGTAATTGCGAGCGCGAGGCGGCGGCGGCGGCGAGAGTAAACTATATAATAGAGAGAGAGAGAGAGAGAGAGAGAGCCGCGCTACTGGTGCGCGCAGCCGCTGCAACGACGACAGATATTAACAAAGTCCGTAAATTTATTATAGATAAAGTGTATACGTGGCGCATGAAACCAAGGACAAGCGATTCCTTTGTATACTTGCGGCGAAATCGCTTGTTCTCCCCTCCGTGTCCCTCGCCCCCCCCCCTAGCTCCAGCCCCCCCCCCTCCTCCTCCTCCTCCTCCTTTTTCTATACGAGAGCATTTTTGCGAGCCGTTGAGTAGACGAGAGATCTTGTTTCCTGCGAAACTGCGACAGCGAAGCATCTTAATTATGTATTTGTTGAGCAATGCGTCGTATAAGTTATAAGTATCTAAGTGTACGTGCGCGCGCGAGAGAGGTGGCGCGCGCGCCGCGACCTATGCGCGAATGCGTCGCGCGCGCGAGACTTGCGAGCACACGTAACGTGTCGTAACGATCGCGAGTGTATCGCGCGAACACGCCTGCGAATTGTAATAGTATCGAAGCACAGTGGAACATTTCTTTGCGTTATAAGTAGACCGACTTAATATCAATTTATATACCTATACTTTGTTTTTCACGTTCAAACAAATGTGTTTTGTCGATGGCTGATTTACTTATTTGAACTGTTCAATAAAACCAATTAGCTTTGACATGGATGATGTTGCCTTGCCTTGCCTTGCCCTGCTCTTTCCCTCCCGCACATTACTAAAATCACCGCACGCGTATACATTATGTACGTATGTACTGCAATTACATAGATATTTGCAGATTACAGAAGAGTTTGGCTGCTGCGCGAGTGAGCCGTTGCGAGCTGTCAAGTGCATCGCTCGCTCGCTAGAACGCCGCTGCAGGATTATTATTCTAGGTATAATAAACTTTACGAATTCGTCCTTGAATGTCGCGTAAGCGCGACTACGCGCGCGCTCGGCTAACTACTTATAAGAAAAGGAGGATAAGTAGATGTGGAGCAGTGAGCTGCGAGCGAGCGAGAAAGAGCATCCAAGTGAGACGAGGAAGGGAGGAGTAAC
Organism: Philotrypesis tridentata; assembly: GCA_018906965.1. NCBI lineage: Eukaryota > Metazoa > Arthropoda > Insecta > Hymenoptera > Pteromalidae > Philotrypesis > Philotrypesis tridentata. The sequence goes on from JACCIB010000061.1 coordinate 762,262, forward strand.
GGACGACGCCTGCTTAGCTCGAGATCCTTTTTTTTCTCTTTTTCATTTTACTATTCAACTATATTTATACATACCTATAGTATAGAGCGTCTACACACTCTCTCTCAGCAGCTCTGTATAGGTGCAGTGTGTGTCTGTCTATATATATATATATATATATATATATATATACAGCGCGAGATACTCGGCTCCTTTATTGCGCCCTGCCCGCCGCCGCACTCGCGCTACTCACGTTTTACAAAAACGCGCAGAACGAAAGTTAGCGGTGCACGGACACTCGCGCGCGCTCCAGCTATTTGCCGCTGTCGCGCATTCTCTATCCTCCTCGCCGCGCTACGTTTTTCATTCAACCGGCTCTATATACTTTAGTTCGAGCCTTTTTTCTCTCGGCCGCGCGCGCTAACCACATTGTCGACTATACAGTATACAGTATACATCTAATCACGCGCATATACTTTGGATGATTTTCACATTCCAGCTGCACATAGAATTCATCCTGCGCGCGCTCTGCTTATCTATATATACATATATATACAATATACAATATATACAATATACATACATAATCACTCCGCGCACTCGAATCTCTTATTTTCCCGCCTCTTTTTCTCCACCTCCTCGCGCTTCCTTCTTCTTAATCACTAGCTCCCAACACAATGGATTATGGATCTGCAACAGCTCAGCAAGATGAGTAAGAATTTCTCCGCGTATTGCGCAGATCATCGATACACCGCGCTTAAGTATACAATATACATATAGACTATATATTATGCATTCCGATCAATAATCCATTTATTTTACACTTTTAACATATTTTTATCATTCACGTACATTGAATATAGCAAACACTTCCACTTCTTCTCATGTCGCTCCTCTCTATATATATACAATATACAATATACATTCTATGAATAATCCAACAAAACAAAATATCCTCCTTATTGTGGTAAACGGCCGCACGACCTCTTCTTAACTATTGCTACTGATCAATTTTTTTACTTCCTTATTCTTCCTTGGATTCATGCAAACGACTTTCGTCATAACTGCGATATCTTTCCCGCATATCAATTAATTGTCCAATTATTCCAAATAGTATCGAGTGCGAATTCATCTATAGCATCCGAGCAATATTGAATTGACATTAGAAAAGCTTGTGGCACAAACATTATTTTGAGGCACGACCATCATATTTGAAGTTTAAAAAGTATATTATCTGAACCCAGCTGTACAAGTTCAATTTTTCCAAATTATGCATGCATATTACTCAGAAAAATGGGAATAGACGTTTCTGGTTTAAAAACAAGCTGCATTTCGTGTACCAGGAAAAAAAACCTTGTTTATAACATAGAGGACGACATTTATATAACTGCGCATGCTCCACGCGAAGACCAGTACGTCTCATATTTAAACATAAACACAGCTGAGATATAATTTCTTGTGAATAATAAATACCTTTTTGTACATAATTCGTAACTCTTGATGATTTTTTAAAAAAACTTAAAAAAGAGAGCAATTCTATGACATTTGATATTCCTAATGTAATAGATATCAGATAGTAAAAAGTTATTAAAACCGTGCGGTGCTATACGGTCTTTGCCGCGGGAATTCAATCTGCTTATCCACGTACAAAGTCGAAAAGGTGGATTTTCCTCGTAAATTATGTATCTGATTCTTCACTGCGATTTTATAAAATAAAATACAACTTTGTCATTGCAATTTCTTTTGAACTAAAACTGCAGTTTCACACATGCACGTACATTGATTACTAAATTCGCTCCCCGGCAAAATATAAATAAGTGTGCAGAATAAGCAACTCAAGATATTACCACCTGTGGATGATCTTGGAACTTTCACGAGAGACTAAAGTAGAATGCAACGATAGGCCCGCAGGCGACTACGTATTACCAGCCGGAGATAAGTACAGCAAACCAACACGCGCAAGGAGAGTCCAGACCCTTTACCCCGCTTCAATTACCAATTCAGACTTTGTGGAAAAGTTTATTTTCTTACAAAACTCAAAACACTTTAATGCACTTTCAACTTTATTGACTGTTTCCCAACTCGCATGTATTCAACTTATAATAATGATATATTTTCTGTGCCAATTAATTAAAGCTGTTATTCACTTATCATCTTACATATTATTATTTGTACATTTGCCTGCGACTTTTACGTTAGCTGAATAATGCTTAAGAAAAGATAAATAAGCACCGTTTTTGCAACCGATACCTCTCCACCAAATTTTGTAAAAATCCATGATCCAAAGTCCAAAGAATGTAGCTTTCCTTACCAATCTAAAGAAAAGTCTCTCCAGCTTTTGCTGCACGCTGTTTATTTTTCCTACAATAACGCACGTTTTTTTTTTAACAAAGTTCCTTACATTGATAATTAAAAAGAAATTTTTATATCACTTTTGCAACGGGAAAGTTCGTTGCCTCATCTATCCTGTAGAGGTCGCCTGATGTGGGCTGGAAGAAAACCACTTTACATGACAGAATTTAACCAGAAAATCCAACTTTTTCTACAACTATTTTGGTTTGAAAGATATAGGTAGGGGAAGCTCTTACATATCGGAACACCTCACACAACTGATCACCACCGGTTTCCGGCTTGCAGCCACCGCTGGCGTCGGCGGGCCTAGTTATTCAGGTGTATATTTACTATTTAGGTTCTATTAGGCACACTTCGTGGTCTTTACGTACGATGGGCGTTTACTAAACTCTTTCTGCAAAAAAGGGATTTTTAAATTTTAGTACATGCCAAAAGTTCATTTCAGACCACCATTAAACTCTCTCAGATAGTAAGTTTAACATATCACAAAAACTTTTTCTAAACTTTTAAAAGGATACTTTTAAAAGGCTTTCTTACAAAACGGCACATTCCAGTATCCTACGATACAGAACATCAAAATTTATTTATTATATATAAATATATACTATATATCATATACAGTGTATCTGTGGCTTACAGGAAGAACCACTTAAGTGACTTTTTCGTGTTTTCGAGGAAAAGCGATTTCAATGTTTCGAGTAATACGTAAGATCGAAATGTCAGAGAAAAGATCTAAGTATTGGCTCATTTCATAAACATTCGGGCGGGGCATATTTCTAAAGTTTAACTCATGCCCTTTCTAATGATGTACTTGAACCTTTCGAAAATTGTTATTAACAATAAGAAAAAACGATTTAAAGGAAAAAAGCATGGTTTCTCCACAATTTTTCTTTTTAATTCGAGATTTCAAGAACGTTTTCATTTGCAATGTATCTGGAGCCCCTCTAACCAATGGAATAATTGTCCAAACCTAAAAAATACGTGATTTGGAGGTTGATTTTGAACCTCGGTGTGGTCAAACTGGCGCATATTAGAATTGAAAATTTTTTACGAAGACTTTACGAATTTTTTATTCAGAAACCACGCACTTTTGGAAAAAATTTTCACTATAGACATGGATGCGAGTTTTTTAAAGAAAATCTTATCTAGTTTTCAAAAAAAATACTTTCAAAGTCATATATACAATACATGTTGCAACTAAATGTTATTCTCTTTGTTTACATAAGTGTCTGTACATCTGAGCTCCAGTGGTTCAGATTCCACTGTGTACAACGTGCGAGACAACGTGTATATTTCACTGTACATAAAACTGTAGGTCCCCATTGCACTGCGCGAGTACTTAAAAATAGTGGACTCAATGCACTGAAATTAAGTACTCACAAGCAATGCAGAGCCATACAAGACTTATATGAGGACTTGAAAAGGCTGTAAAAATAAAAAAAAATAAAAAAACTAAATGTTATAATACATTTATGCCTTAATAGTGGCCAAAGTGAAAGTTCGCTCCGGACTACGACTACCAAAAAATTCCTAAAAATATTTTTTTTCAGTACAAAAGTGCCTGCGAGACTCCTAGAACAAGATGGAGTTACTCTGATAAGCTAAAAATAAAAAAATCACTTGTCAAAACCAAAAAATTGGATTTCGCATCTAAAAAAAATATATTTAAATAATAAAAAAATTCTAAGACAAAAAGTATTCTTGAGATTTTTCTTAATTTCGCTTCGTTTCCAAAAATCGATGAACATGTAGAATTTTAGCATAAAATTGATTATAAAAATTCTGTTACAATTTTGGTACAAAACTCCTATCCATGTCTATAGTGAAAAATGCTTCCCTGAGAAGCTATGAATTTTTGAAAATCAACAAAAAATGCAAACAAACCTGATTTTACTAACTTTGATCTCCTATAGCTCAGAGATAATCGATGCAAAAAATCTGAAAAAATTCAGGGAAGTATATTTCACCAAGTTGCAGTAATTAAATATCGTTGGAACAAAATTAAAATTTTGGATCGTTCGATTTCACAGAGAATCCCCCCCCCCCCCCACACACACACATACACACATACACATATATATATATATAGTGATAAATATTAAATATCACAGTTTCTCAAAATTTTATAGTTGTATTTAGACCTGAAACCTATTAAAACCTTTTATTTACACAAATTCGCGCGATCGAGTTTTTAAAGGTTCCAAGATTACACGCATGTTTTTTACACAAGGAATAAGATACACTTTGTATTTTTAATATTGGTGGTACCAATTAAAAGATTTGGCTAAAAAACTAAAGTAATCGATACTGTAAGACACTTTTCAGAAAGATGTAAATGTCAATTTTTGTATACTTAACGCCTGAACATTGTATAAATGTCGGTTTGTACTCGCGCCAATTTTTCCCCTAGTAGACATTGCTCGCACTAGTAAAAAATGATGCCCAAAAAACCTATGGGGATCGGTACTGTAAGACCATCCCCTATAGCTATATTTTGAAGGAGCTGCGATACATGTTAAAATGTTGTATTTTCCTTATTCGATACCGTTATATATTTGGGTATTTCCAGAAAAGTTATTTTACGAGCAAAACAAAGTAAAACTTTCCAAATAAAAAATGTATAACATGTAACTGTGGACCCAAGATGGAATGTAAGTTACTTTTACTCCAAATTTGTTGAGTTTGAAATAAATTTCCAGAAACTTTAACTATAGCATAAAAGATCTTGACGCCGTACATGTTCACGTAACGTATGAATTGTCTGAAGTTATGCAGAAAAATCTGAAAATTGTTGGAATCGTATGTATTTGGAGAGTTTTCAACGCTTGCGCCTCTGCAGCGTCTGGCCCGTGTAAAGGAGTGGGGGTCTATATCTTATAAGCCAACAGGCCGCAAGGCGGCGCTTCTCCGACGTTTCCGGCTTCTTGCTGAGATGCCTCAGATTCAACCTGACGCTTGTGCAGGGAACACGCTTCTCTCTTCTTTTTTCATAAATAAAGATTTTGTATTCAACACAAGTTTGTGCACGTCATTTTCGTGGAGCCTACCGTCGCCCTTTGAACAAAAATAACAAGAACAATGCAAGAAAAATGTAATTGCACATTACACATTGTACATTGCGCACTGCTCAACAAATGAGAATAGAATAGAATGTTCATATGCGACAATAGAGCACAACTGCACAACAAATAAAAATGCTTGTATCAATTCTTTTGCGGCGAAGGAGAATTATCGCCAATCTGACAGAGGTTGAATTTTTTTTAAATTGTCCGGGTTGTGTTATAGGTAAATAGGAAGTATCCGGTCGCATCGATGTGTGAGTGAAAAATTTCTCGAAAATAACCGACTTTTCTCTTTTTTACTCAAAGCCTTCAACTTTGCTACAGCTCACTTTTTTCAGTTTCTTTTATTAGTAAAAACGTATGCATCATGTTTGTATTTAGGTCTGCCTCGCAGAATGCAGATGTAAGGTAGAAACTGTAGTGGCCGCAACCTAATGCACAATGGGCATAATCAGAGAACATCTAGTCCCTGAAATATTGGACATTTCGCTGGGAGAATGTCGCACTAGCACAGGACACAGACCCACAGCTTAATCAACACAGTGCATAACTCTGAAATATATCCAGAGGTATCTTCTAGGATTAAAAGAGAGAGAGAGAGAGAGAGAGAGAGAGAGAGAGAGAGAGAGAAGCAAGAAGATATAAAAAAATATTGAAATTTAGGATTGAGCACTACTTCCGCGCAGATGAGAGCTCGTTGAAACTTCAAAATTTTATTATCCGCGAAAATCTGGAAAATTCGCCAGACATTTTAACAGCTAAAATTTTATGTTCTACAAAAATTCTGCAAAGTTCATCGATTATCCAAACTTTGACGCGCTTACGCTTACATTATATCAATACGCGATTATTTGACCGCATGAATATCACAAATCGAGCGTTCTATTTTACGATTAATCTTGGTTACGGATTTAGGTAGACTGTTATTAAACATTATGTCGCCCTTATATCAAGTTCGGACACTAACCACGTAACACGCCGTGCGCTAATGGGCCACTTATACGTTACACCGCTATTACAGTGTACTAGATTTTTATTAAAATGCTTAATTTTTTTCAGCACTACATATCCTAACATTTAAGTGCGCAATCTGATACACTAAAACCATCTTAAAATGTCACAAGTCAGTAGTGAGCCTGAGCATATGCGACACGCTGCACAAGTGCACACTGCACACACATAGCACACATCAACACCGCGCGCGTTCCTCTTCAAGGAAGCAAAATAACATTACTTGCCTCAAACATAATTTTAATCGATCGTCGTACAATGGAATGAATGCATGCGTTCTTCAAAGCTATCATAATATGATAGAATATCGTATGATATTCTTTTGCCTCAAATATTATCACGTAATAAATAGCTCATAATATCATGTGCTAATACCGTGATTAGCTGTCGTACCTTATACAGTACAGAAAATTGAATTTTACAATCAATTAAAGTCCATTATTTCATTTTTCTGTTTTTTGTTTCATTCTTCCGTTAAATCATAAAAATGTGTAAACGATCGATTTTTTAAAAAGGTATAACCATTCCCAAAATTTTCAATAAAAATTTGAACTTTAATATTTCCGTCCCAAATTCGTCTTTCAAGTAGCTTTATTCTCGATTTCGTCCATTAGGTCAATAAAAAAACTAAAACTGAAAAAAATGAAGCTATCTTTCATCCTGGATCAAGGATTTAAACAATCTAGACCCACTTGATATTTTGTAAATCAATCAAATTTTTTGATTTTCTATCTTTTATTCAAATTATTCTGTAGCACTTTTTCTTTCACAAAAAAAGAACCGTCAGAACTAATGCTAAATTTTTTTTCAAATTCTCCATCAACAGCACTTTGCCCGGTTAAAATATTTTAATTTTATTCATACCACATAATTATAGCGTAATAATAGTAACAAACGATTTTATAAAAACTGAAATTTTGTCGCTACTCCTGTAAATAAACTTGAGCGAAAAACAGAAGTTTTACAGTGAATATTCACTATTGTACGTATTAAGCGAAAATCATCTTTCGCTGCGAAATAGTCAGTATACGCTGCGCAATCTAGCAAAAATTCGCTATTTAAATAATTAATTTTTCATTTTTCAATAAGCGAATAAACGCTGTTTCCCCACTGAATATTCACTTTTATAAATGTTGATACCCTGCACAATCTAATAGAATTCCACTAATTAAATCCATATATAATATATTAAAAGAATAAATCCCTTCTTGAAATTATTTTATAGAAAATTCCCCCTACTGTCAAAGTAATATATAAAAATCAAATTTGAAATGGTCAATCGCCGGACCTAAGCCCAGCGCTTTCTTTTACTACATAAAAAGTCTACTATACATAAAAGACTTTTTATTATTTAAGGTGTAACAAACCAATTCATTCGGGAAAAGCGACAGCTACTGCTGTTAAAGTTTTGGTCATAAAATTAACATGGTATGGATTAAAAAGTCACGGTAATGACATTTAGCCACCAAATGTTATATTGCGAGGCGAGCGATTAAATAATATTGAAATTTCCTTTGAGGTACTATATTCATATTCTTCATATATTTTGAACATTTTTAACTTATTTAGATAACGGAATACACTTACCATGATATAACGAAGGCCAGAGAGAAATCACATTCTTTTTATTAAATGCACATTATTGCAAAAAAAATCGTTTTAATAACACCGCGAATTCCAACTCTTATGGGAAAATTCGAATTTGGGTTATACGCGTTTAAAATCATTGGCTCCGCTGGTTTCATAACGGTCTAGCTATCGGCCCTCACCGGAAATAGGCAGGAAATTCAAAAAATGAGAAAATTCAATTTTTTAAATATGTTTTATTAGAGAAAATTTTAGATATTATCCTCCTTTTAAAAAAAGCTCATAGCTCGATTGGAGCTTATTTGCTTGTGCGAGGCCAACAAGCATTTTTATTACCGAAATTCATCATATTATATTCTGCGACTGTTTACTTATACGCGCAGCAACTTGATGTTTTTCGATAGGCGACATGTTTACAAATTTTTTTGTTTTGGGTTCCGGGCTTATTATAGATTTTGTTCTAGAGGTTGAACGATGATAAAATCCTCAATTGAATGCATCGTCCTAAACTAATTGACGACCAAAAAGTATAATTTAAGTATAACTATATAGGTATAAAAGTTATTTGTCCGGATTAGGTGGTCTGATAAAAAATTGTGTATATTTGAAAATGATATAAAAATCCTGAAAAATAAGCAATTTTGCCTTATGTTTATGAAATCTTCATATTCATTTCGAAGAATAGGATTGAATGCTCTCTTATATATACATTACATATAATATATATAATATATGGTAAAATGTGAAGATTACTGAAAATTTCGAGATTGGCTATGGCCTATAAAGTAGTAAAGAGAGAATTGTGAAGTGAGTAATGAGAATGGTGAAGTAAATACGGAGAAATAAATCTTTACGCCTTCTTTTTCATTTCATAAACTATTATATCTGTTGAAATTCGGCCGTTTTGCATTAATCTGAAAGGCATCAGGATTGACGAAATAGACAAGAGAATGAATCAGCTAGCGATGTGAATAAGTAGGTATGCGCAGATCGAGTTATTGTAATTGAAATTACTATACTTCTGAGATCTGAAAAAATCTAATATGAGCTAAGGTATATCTAGATAAGTAGGTAACGAAAGAGCGACCTAAGTATGCTTGTGCGTCGACGAATCTGATATATAAGTAATATAAGTATAAGTATATTCTGACTAGTAAGTACACTCTGCAATTACACCCAAACCCAACTGGCCGGTGGCAGAAGCGCCATCTGAATAGAGATTGCGAAAGTTTCATCAAGAGCACAACTGGCTCTGGCAGTCTGGCAGTCTGGCTGCTGAACAGCTGAACTGAACTGCGATATGATGGCAACTCGGCAAGTGGCAACTACAACTCTATAGAGCAGTGCTGTGACAGTGGAAGCAGAGTCTGCTCAGACCTCTGCACCAACCTTCTGCAGGTTTTTCATATTTGTCGGCTCGGCGCTCGCGCTTGCCCACCCCACCAGGGCTCAGTTAGTCAGCTGTCAAAATTGGGTGGGACTGGTGCATTGGAGGTTCATCATTGTTGTCGATCACCACAACCCTTTCAGTTGAGAGAACAGAGAAAAGTCAATTTCAATTTTTCAATGCTTCGCTGAAATTTACAACTACAACCATGGCTTTTCTGGAAGTACGTTCCATTACACATTACGTATTATGTACAAAGAAAGATATATACACAATATTTTAAGACTTTTGTAGCATTTGCAAATTAATTACCTGTGAAAATAATAATTTTATTGTAAATTATTTTCAGTGGCGTCGCTTCAATTTTTTCGATCTCAAAAAGGATGTCGATTCCGGAAAAATAGCCGAAGCTCTTGGGGTAAGCTTTCAATTTACTAATCTAATTGATAATATTATCTCGTTTTGCCGATTTTTCCTTATTTACTCTGCACTTGTAGGAAGCTCGTGTTACCGCAGGAACAAGTGGCAATGGACATTTAGTATTTGGAGATAACATTGGCAATGTTCATTTAGTAAATAGACAATATGAAATAGTAACATTTAGAGCTTACGAAACCACTTTAACTGCTGCGCAGCAAGTCCAGAACTCCACATTCCTTTTTACCATAGGCGTAAAGTATTCATAGGTTACAGGTGACGTTGAAAAGTTATATTTTTATTCATTTATTGACAATTTTCAGGAAGACGAACCTGGTTGCAATCCAACAATTAAGGTATGGAATTTGGCTAAAAAAGATAAGCAAGGATATCCAACTTGTGTTCGCATAAGTAGAGCCATACCTAGCTACAGAGCAGTGCAGGCGAGTGCTTTATGTGTCCACTCAAGTTTAACCTTAATGGCTGTAGGATTTGAAGATGGTTCTATTATGTTATATAGGTACAAAAGGAACAGACAAAATGTCAGACAAGTTTATATTTATTTAAAACTATATTTTTCAGGGGTGATTTAACAAGAGAAAGAAAAAACAAAATTAAAGTTTTAAAAGACAGCAATGCTGTTATAACAGGACTTGCGATAAAGTCAACAGGAAAACAAACATATTTATTTGTGGCTACTACCAATAGTGTCTATTTATACAATATTACAATTAAAGATAAGGAATTCAAGTCTGCCTTGGACAATATGGGCTGTGCAAGAAAATGCAATATTCTTGCAGAATCAAAACAAGATAGCCATTTTATGATTGGTCGCAATGATGTATAGTATTTTATTAAAAAACTAATTCTAGTTAAGCTTGTTTCACTATTAAATGAGATTTATCATAAAATATATTTTTTAGGCTATTTATTGTTATACTCCAGATGGAAGAGGGCCATGCTATGCAGTAGAAGGTCAAAAAATAATGTTAGAATGGTTTAGAAGTTATTTAGTTATAATTGCTAAAGATACAGGAACAGTTCACAGAACTGCAACGACTGTATCTGCAAAACCAAGGTATACTCATTTTATAAAACTTGTATTATTATTATTATTATTATTATTATTATTATTATTTTTATAATCTAAAATGTTCACATTTTAGCACTATAGAACCTATACCTCCTGGAGCTGATAAGCATGTAATTACTGTTCTTGATATTCAAAACAAATTTATTGTATTTTCGGCATCTATGTTATCAGTTCAAGCTGTTTTATCAGAATGGGGAGGTTTCTTCATATTAAGTGGAGACTGTAAATTATATCACTTGGATGAAAAAGATTTACAATCAAAGTTAGCACTGCTTTTTAAAAAAAATTTATATGATGTTTCTATCAGGTAAAATAAGTTTTATAATTATTTTGTTTAAATATATTTAATATAAGATGGAAATATAGTTCACATGAAATTTTAACAATGCAACCATTAACAGAATAGCAAAAAATCAACATTATGATACAGAGGGACTTGTAGATATTTTTCGTCAGTATGGTGATCATCTTTATTCAAAAGGTGATCATAATGGTGCTATAGAACAGTATATTAAAACTATAGGAAAACTTGAGCCATCGTATGTTATTAGGAAATTTTTGGATTCACAACACACTGACTACTTAACAACATATTTGCAAGCTTTACATAAACAAGGTCAAGCAACTGAAGATCATACAACATTATTATTAAACTGTTATACAAAATTAAATCACACGGATAAATTAAAAGAATTTATTATGGTACATATTATTTTTAATAGCTTAATGATGAACGTTAAAAATATTATTCACTCTTGCTTTAAATAATTTGTAGACAAAAGATCGTGAAGTAGATTTCGATGTTGAAATAGCAATAAAAGTATGTCGACAAGGTTCTCCTGAAGATGCTTTATTGCTAGCTCAAAAACATGGAAAACATGAGTGGTATCTCCGCATTCAAATAGAAGACAAAGCTGAGTACAAAAAAGCTTTAGAATATATAGCTACTTTAGATTTTGAAGAAGCAGAAATGAACATGAAAAAGTATGGTAATATTCTTATTGAAAATGTTCCCAATGAAGCAACTCAATTTTTAAAAATACTTTGTACAAATTATACATCAACTCATAAAGCATTAATGGATAAGGTAAAAAGAGCATTATTTTAGATCTTCTAAAAGGTTAATAATTAATAACAATTTATTTATGTGATGACAAATAGGAACAGTCTGTTGAAAAAGCTAATCCTGAAGAATACATACACTTATTTTTAAACAATTCTGAACGGCTTGTTGAATTTTTGGAACACTTAATAAAGACTGATAGCAAGTAAGAAATAATCAAAGAAAACGATCAAAAATATTGTTAAAATTTAGTTAACTTTTTCTTTAACTTATTAAATTTTATTTACAATAGATGGAGCACACCTGTATATAATACTTTAGTTGAGCATTATTTGCATGTTTGGTCTTCATTAAATGACGAAATATCTAAGTTACAATATGAGCAAAAAGTTGTTCGCCTTTTGCAAAACTCAAATGCTTGTTATGATAAAGATCAAATACTGATATTGTGCCATCAACACAACTTCAGACGAGGAGTGCTTTACCTGTATGAAGAGAGAAAATTGTACGAGTACAAATATATATTCATTATTACATGCTTTTTTACAAAAATTTTAAATAATTCTCAATACTTTATGTTTTGACCATTATGTGTACTTTAGGTACCAAGAAATATTGCAGTATCATTTACGTGAAGGTGATAGTGAACAAGTTTTAGCTACTTGTAATAAATTTGGACGTCAAGATCCCAATTTGTGGATTCAAGCTCTTTGGAGCGTTGCTTGGAATAAAAATTCACCACCAAAATTATTGTCAGATATTCTTGATTATATTGGTAAAGGAGCTTTTCTTTTATTAATTATTTAGTAATTTATGCAAATTTCATAAAGGTGTGATCATTTTTAGCCAAAGAAAAATTATTATCGCCTTTAATGGTAATTGATGCTTTATCAACATCATTAACTTGTACTCTTGGAGATGTTCGAAGTTATTTAAACAGTGTATTTAGACAAGAGCATGAGCAAGTGCAAGCTGATACAGAATTAACGGAGAAATATCGAGCAGACACAGAAAAATTAAGAGAACAGATACAAACTATAAAAAATAGTACAATTATTTTTCAAGGGTCTCGTTGCAGTGCTTGTCACCATCAGCTTGAATTACCATCAGTACATTTCATGTGTCAACATTCTTATCACCAACAGTTAGTTATTTTGCCAAATTTTATAAACCCAATCAATAAAGTTTACTATTATTAAATAAGTTTATTTTTAGTTGCTTTCAGAGTTTTTCAGAAAATGAAAATGAATGTCCAGCATGCATGCCTGATAACAAAAAGTGGTTAGATATTATCAGAGTGCAAGAGCAATCGAAAGATCTTCATGAAGCATTTCATACCTTATTAGATAGAGCTGAAGATCCATTTTCATTAGTAGCTGATTACTTTGGTCGTGGAGTTTTTAAAAGACTCATGGTTATTACAGAATGGCAACAACCTCAGATAGTAACACAATCAATTAAAGAAGAACCAAAATCAAGCTACACTAACTATGGACCAGGTGCAGAAGCCAAGATTCGATTAACAGAAGGAAAAAATACTACTCTCGGTATAGTTTTATTTATTTTTAACTTTATAACAATCATAATTAAGTAACTAACTTTTTTATTTATTGTAACAGTAAAAACAGAACAGCGTCGAAACGATCCATCGCCATCACAAACAGGGAGAAATTTACTGGGTTCAGTAAATAAACAAGATGTTTATTATTCATCGTTGGAAGCTAACATAGCACAAAATAATGCAAGAAAAGAATCTCCTGTGCCTATTCGAGAAGCCAGAATTATTAATAATCCGACACCTAGATCTTCTCCAGCTGAAAGGGCATTTGTACCACCTAAAACGCCAATTGTACCATCTAATCCTTTCAAAAAAGAATATGATGAATCAAAAAATCCATTTGCAGAAGATAATGATGACGATGATGATGATAGAAATAATCCATTCAGTGAAAATTATGTTGAAAATTATAACAAAAACTTGAATAGATTTTAATATTAATTCGAGACATTAAGTTTACTTGTGTTGTAACTTGTACAGTATAGATTATTATACACAATATTACACACACACACACACACACACACACACACACACACACACACATTATATATATATATCATATATACTGTTACATATATATATTATATACATTGATAACATAATTCAATATAAATGAATTCTTATTTTAAATTTTAATTTTTTGTTACTTGTTATACATTTTACATGTTAAGTAAATAGATGTACTTTTTGTAAATCAAACTTCCAAAAAATTATTTTATATATTTGTAAATTAATAGCATATAAGTATAAAAAACTAAAAGGTAACGTATAAAAAAATAGCTGTACACACAAGTTTAAATCTTGAAAATTAATTTTTGTACTTATTTTAAATATAAAAACTTAAATTTATTTACACACATCAAAAGTTATCTCTACAAATTTTCCATGAGCATACTTTGCCACTTATTGTAGAAGCATTTAGAGTATTTAAATTTATTGGATTTAAAGGTTTAGTATTAACTGTTATAAAGTGCTGTTCTGTATATTTTGGGTTGTAAAAGTCAGAAAGCTTGGGTACAATATCCTTATCTCTAGGTTCTGGATCCTTACTGCGGAAAACTCTAGTTGGAAGTTTATCATCATCTATCGATAAATCTATCAAGTCTTTGTATACACTCTCATATGGTGAAAAATCTAATGCAGATGTAATCTGTAAAAATAATATAAATCAGTTATTTGAAATTTTTACATATTGCAAGTAAAATGAAATATTTTTTACTATACCTTCCCAGATACAAAATTTTGATATATTTTTGGTAAATGCTCATAATCTTTGACTAACTTTTCTTTTTCAATTTCTTTCAAATTCTTTATTACACCAATAATTGAATTGTATTCTGGACGAGACAATAAATCATTCGATATAATCCTTTTATCATGGTTAATAATATCTGTATAAGTGTCCTTATCTTTAGGTAATGTTCCTGCTTCTACTAAAACATTGGTAGCCTTTCCCTCAACGTGAAATACAGTGCTCTTTTTTACTTGGGTTTCTAATTTTTTATTCTTTGCAGTTGAATTAGATAATTTAAATTTAGCGGACGGCATGAGTTCCATTGGCTTTGGAGATTTATTAAACTTCCTCGTTGTTGTTCCTGTTGATAGTTTGCGAGAGTCTCGTAAAACAGTATTTAATGATTTATTTTGCACAGATTTCACCTTTATAGATTTCGATCTATTTTCTTTATTTGCTCTTTTAGTAAAATTACTCATACTCCATTTACTTTCATCATTTCCATTAATGATATCAGAACTATCTTTTGACTGTACACTTGAAATTTGAGTTTGTTTAGAATTTTTTTTCATCTTTGAATTAATTGGAGTATCAATAGCTCCTGATAATTTAATGTCATTATTTGAATCTATATTTGTTGAAGTTGCAGCAAGAGCTGTAGTATTTGCTATTACATTACTGCTTAAAACATTTTGGAATGATCCTCCTATGTTCATTTTTTGTAAATCATGAGTACAGCTATCCATGTCAGAAGATGACATGTCTGATTCATTATTAATAGTTGTACTTTTACATTGAAACTGTTTTACTGGACTATGTGCTTTTGATATAAGAAGAGAAGGAACACAACTGGTAGGCATACATTTTTTTGTATCAAATTCATGATTTTTATCTTTGATTATTACACGCTGACCATTGTCTAATACTTTAATAGGAAAATTTGTAGGCACAATGCTTTTGACTTTAATTTGTCCTTTTGTACATGTCATGTTTTTGGCTTCATTATCTGTTTGCTCTGTTTCTAATTTATTACAACTTTGACTAAATCTTACTTTTGGATGCTCCATGGTTCTTTTTGCCTATCTTTCTGTCATCCGCTATTATTTATGTTTAAAGCAAAAAATAAGTTGTGTTAAAAATTATTTTATATATCTATGGTGTATAATAGAATTTTAATATACGATATATACTCACAGATATTCTACACCTAAAAATTTCGACCATTAGAAGTCGTTACGTCGATTTTAAAATCTTGTTCGTCATAAGCATAAGTAATATGTGTATAAAACAAGAAGAAATTTTGAAAGAAAAACCATAATAGTAGGTAACCCGACAAATGATGAAATGAGCTAGCGAACACCAGAGAGTTATAGGGAAATTTCATTGATCGTAATGAGAAAATTAACTTAGTGTAAAACTAAGTAAGTTTATATAAATAAGAAAAGTTTATCAATATTTGATATTATATCTGTATCCGCATCAACTTGTTATTCAAAGAAACGACGAATACTGACGACTGAGGTGTTGTCGTGTTGTGCCTCGGCAACCCGTACGAAATCCCGAAATCCGTATCTCGCATGCATGTCTCAACAGTCGGTAAGTGGAAAGTTCGACAGCGTGATATGATATATTGAACGCTGATAAATAAATGTTCTATGACATAATGGCAATGAAACTCGCTGCATAGGTGAAGCTATTCGACTGAAACTTATACATTTTCGCAGGTTCAGTTATTTGTTCGAAGAAAATTTTTGTAGAAAAAGACGACAGATCCTTTACCCTCTGAGCCAAGGTGAGCTCGCACTCTGCAGTCTGCACGTGATCAACTGATGATGTGTTTCTGTTTGCCGTTTAGCAAAATACTAGTATACTTATATTATACCTACCGAATTACCGAGAACGGCGATAACCGCAAACAACGGAAGGAACGGCGGAATCAACGAATGCAACGCCAACAATGCAAGTCTTCATAACCGTGTGTCCAGTACTTTGACCGTGTGTGCGCTGTGCCCCGTGTTCAATTATTCATTTATCATTTTTCAAACCGCTCTGAAAATGTGATACAGGTTATGTTCAAATTTCCCCATTCGATTCCCTATTGTCCTATATACGAATTATAATTCAATTGAACAAACAAAATATAAAATAATACGTCTGCAACAGTAAATAAAACACATTAATTGTACTTATACTTTGTAAAAGAACGGTAGTAAAATTATAACATACACCTGACTAATTATTTTGTAGATTGCCAAATACATCGATTTAAATTAAGCATACTGTTTCGCCAACGTTTCGCTACCTTCTCATATACATTTAACAAATGTATTATTCGAACGAATGTTACACTCATTTCTTGACAATCTTCATTTATTTCTAGTATAATGAATGACATTTCTACTGACATTATATTTCAGGTAAAAACACTTTATCAAGAAAGTTTAAATACGCTAAAATTATCTTTCTCAATTTTTCCATAATTAGCATTGTGTTAAACATTATGTTATGCATTCCCATGGGTTTTTTTATGTATTTACAAAATCAATAATTCTTTTTAGAACTCAGAATTGAAGCCCTTGGAAGATCTTAAATTAACAATAAAAAGCAATGGAATCACACAGATTATACCAGCTTTGGTAAGATTAAAATCTAGTTACAGCAAATAGCTTAATTATTTGTCTACAAATAATATTAAAATTAAACAATTAATTTATCTATTAAAGGATAAACATTGGATTGAAAACAGATATTTTCTAAACTATGAACCTTTGGTTTTGATTGACGAAGAAGGAAGGCATATTATTGGTGCTAAGGAACGATGGTTAGAAATCGTGTCTTACATTTTAAATGATTTAGATTGGTTACTGAATTTACCGTTTTATAAGTAATTATAATCCATAAGAAATTAACATAATCTATAAGAATAAAAAACGTCTAAGTAATTTTTTCTGTTTTTTTTTTAGATTTTGGTCTAATATTATTTATAATCCAAGAATAATGGATTCTATCACAACATTTTTGCAAGAAGCACCAACTTTTTATACACTAGAAAATTTTCCAAATGATCATGATTTAAAAGATCATTTAGACAAATTGAGATATTATGTTTTACTTATTTTAGCTAGATTAGTTACCAACAAAGAAAGCCCTGCGGAATACATTAGTCTATCAGAGCAAGCCCATTTATTGTTTCAAAAAAATATATTTACTGTGCCAATTTTGATGGATGTATGTCAGCAATATGGTCGTGATAATAGGAAAATTGTAGATAAAATAGTAAATTCTGTATTTACTTTAGAACCCCTCTACAATGAAGATCTTAGAGAAATTGTTCAATTCATAATTAAGGTAAAGTATTTGTAAATCATACTTTAGAAATTTTTATGAACGTATTTCATTTAATTTAATTGAATAATTTAGGCTTTAACAGATATTGAAAGGCATTTTAAAGATGGTCCTATAAATGAAGAGGGAAAAGCAGTTTTATTATCAGAAAGAGGAGGTGCAGATATTGAAAATACTTTACCCAATTTAGAAGATTTAATACTATACTTACTTGATACAGTATCTACAATTAATATATTTCTAAACGTTTATTCTACATCTGTAAATATTTTCAAAATAGAACAATTTATAATTAAGTAAGAATTTTGATGTTAATATTATCATAAAAGTACTTATATGTATTTATGATTACTAATCATTAAAAAACTATTAATTACTTTTACAATAATGATAATTATTACTACTTTTGTAGAATAATATCAGTATATGCTAATACAATACCGGAAATGTACAAACAACTAGACGATCTAGCATTTAAGGATGATACTATAGAAAAATATATGGAATTAAAACATCGACTCGATGTTGCGAGAATAGAAATTTTGGATATTTATAGAATACTTGTTTACAGAAGCATTAAAAATATTGTTGAAACTGAGTTAGTAAATATATATTTTTTACAAACAAATAATTTAATTTCTTATGCTTACATTAAATTATTTAATTTAGGAATCCAATTTTTAATGTTGAAACAGAAGAGATTATAGAAGACTTTTTGAATAATTTAACACATACATTGTCTGGAAAAGAATTCCTCATTGATTATCACAGTATATATCCAATTACTGATGATATTCAACAATTAATAGATTTATTTCAAGATATGTATCCTTTTAATCTAAAAATAATTTGAATGTCTTACAGAAATTGTATTGAATAAGTTTTATTCATATTTATATACTTAATAATATCTTTATAATTTTTGTTTAAAAAATATGCAAGTATTTGAAAGATTTTACCTTAAATTTATTTTTATATTACTCCTTAATTTTCTCATTCATAGAGATAAAGTAAAATGTCAATTTATTTTAAATTCTATGTTTACATATTTCGATGAATCAATAACTTCTGATACCTCTACTTCATCTAAAAATATTCCTGTATGTAATAAAAATTTTAATGTTAAATTTTATAATGCTGTTTATAAAAAGTACTGTTTTTAATTTCTATTTGTAGAAAAATATGGCCGGACCTAGCAATGTTAAAAAGAACGCACTGGAAATGATAGAAAGAACTGAAGTTTCGGCATCATCTTCAGAAATTGCCAAACCTGAAACTGATGTAATGTCATTGATTTCAGAAATAAAAGACATTTTGTGCGATCTAGGGGAAGGATTTTTAGAGGTAATTTAAACAAACTTTAAAAAATATTTAAATTAGTAATTATTTTATGCCAATATTACGTGGCAAACTAATTGGTTAAAATATAATTATAAAATTTTATTTTATAGATGTGTCTGAAACATTATAATTATAATAAAGAAGCTGTCATTAATGCTGTTTTAGAAGGTTCATTACCAAGCCAATTAAATGATTTAGACCGTAATCTTCCATTTATTCCACCAGATCCAGATGTAATTTTTTTTATTATTAAAATAATTATATGGAGCTACATAGTTTACATTTTTTTTTCTTTCTGTGTGTGGAGTTATGTATGTGCATATGTATTTATATATGAATATTTATAAACTTGTTAATTTTAGGAAGCATCTGCTATTATTGATAATACACTTGGTATCCAGAGGTTAAATATATATGATAATGATGAATTCGACATAATGACCAAGAATACTATAGATACTTCAAAAATACACAAAGGCAAAAGGTTAATTGTTAATATTTTGTAGTATTCTTAATCATCATCACAATATTAATCAATATTTTTTATTTATAGGAAAGATAAATACAAAAACATCAATGACCTTTTAAATGATAAATCTTGCATTGCTCAGACAAAAGATATATATAACAGATATAGTATTGTAACAAGTGAATATGATGATGAGTATGATGACACATATGATGACCAAGATATAGGCTCAAGTGCTCAGGATGATATTGTAGAAGTAGATGCACGTCCTTTTACAATACCTAGGGTAAGTTATTTAAATTTAGATTAAATAGATGATTAAATTTTTTTGTGTGATCGACGTTCTTAAAAAAATAGATTCAATTATTCAGAATATAAACTAAGTTCATTCATTTATTTATTAGCCAGAATATTTTACAATATATATATTAATAAGGTAAAGACCGCAGAAAGAATAAAATCCTTGTTTACAGACTAGTATAAATTGCTTGACTAATTTAATACTACTACTAATAATAATAATAATAATAACAACAACAACAACAACAACAACAACAACAACAACAATACTAATAATAACTATGAATTAATATTCTTAATATTTTCTATGTGACTCTACATGTATTATTGAGCCAATATGCAATTACATGTAAAATCCCTTAGCTAAACTTTTAATACAATCACAAAGGTTTATTATCATAATATAACTATTTTTGAAACTTGCAGTTTTATATAATCTTGGTAGCGTTATGTATATATTTTTTTTCTAGTTTTACTAACAAATAATAAATAAGCCTGTTGAAGGGATGAGGGTACTTCATAACTAAGTAATCAAAAGTTTGATGGAGATTACATGATCTTTCTGTTACAATTAATTTATTTTCTTATATTGTTTTGTACTCTATTTTGGAAGTATTGTAACAAATTTAAACTATTGTTATAATAAACTTTCCCTTGAGTAATATTGACAAATGCTATTATACTGTTCAAAAGTGAATTATAAATGAGAATTAAAATATTTTTTCATTGATTTTAATAACTTATAAAATGAAAAAAACTAAATATTTGTGACAACCAATTCTTTTTATTACATTATTGTAAATTTTAACTTCGGTAAATTTAGTTACACTTTCATAAGAATCTCCATTAATAATGAAATTCTTTTATCTATGTTAAGTAATAATTTGTTTAAATCAGTCAAATAGTATAGTATTTTCGCTTATACTCTCCTGCAAGTCATGATTTCCTTGGGTCACCTTATAATATAATAAATGTAATATTTTTACAGGTACTTCGTCAACAAGGCAACAATGATTTTGAACTTACTGAAGAGGATAGTGATCTTAATCACCCATATGAAGCACAAGTAAATAGAGACAACTTTGTCCAAGATCCAGCTATTGTAAGGGCCCAAGCCGAAGAAAGACGATTGAGCAAGCAAGGAATCAGATCGCATAATTCTCATAATAGAAATGTAGTTGGTAAGTTTCATTATTCACAATTAGTGTGCTATAGTTATGCTAACTTTATTCCCTATTTTTTCCCCTCTAACTATGTTCTTACCACAAAAAGTACAGTGGACAATAAGGAAAAATACAGCTTTTTAAAAATATAGATTTAGGTTTTCTTATGTTACGATGCCCGCAATTCCCATTTGTACTAAAATTTCATGCTGAACAGAAAAAACCAATTTTTCTCATGAATAGGACAATATACTATTTCATAGTTATATACTGTGGACTCGATAGACTACAATTATTAGCAATGATCAACGAAATAATATTATTTTATGAAAATGTCGTACCAAATTTAATTACTCTATTTTATCTTTTACAGGAAATCCTAAAGGTCAAGGACAAACGAAAGAAGTTTTGGAAAATCGAAATCAAAAAGGCAAGAACAAAGCTTCAAGAGGTAATCATAATCGTCGCGCAGGATCACAGTGGAAACGCAGTCATGGAATGGTTCCCTCTTAAATACTTAGTTATTATTTAATTGAAAGAAATTACTTTACATTTCTTCGGTTATTGTATTTTACATTTCTCGTAAATAAAAAAAAGAACATTTTCCACATTGAATTTGGAGTTTACATATTATTGTGTATGTGTATTTAATTTCTTAATTTTAAATAACAGACAAAATCAAAATACTTAAATAAGTTAACAATGTAGGCTTTATTCACTTTTTACATTTAAGGCATTTCAAGAATCTTAAAATAAATAATTTACTTATTTAAGTTAAGAATTTCTTCATAAATTTACATCGCAGCGTTGTAACCGAACAATATAAGGAACACAAGTACTATTTTTTATTAAATTTAAACAATATGGTATATTTTGAAATAATGTAATAATTAATATGCAATCACTAATTCATAATTTTATCTGGCATTTTGCAATATTTTTGAATAGAAAGAAATAAGTATGTTAAAAAGGATATAGATTTTCAAATACTTTAATTTACTTATAACAAGTCAATTTATAAAAAAATTTAATCACATTAAATTTATTACTGTTGGGAGCGCTTAGTATTTATTGTGTATGGGTATAAGGCGTACAATTTTTTGTATTTTATCTTCTGACCTTTCTGATCACGTACACAAATAAATAGTAATAAGTAGTTTCCACACATTATCTAGACATACATCTGTAACTCCACACGTATGTGCACGAATCATTTTTTTTTCTTTTTTAGTGTCTACTTTGTTTAAACATAAGAAAATCACTTTATAAACGCAATTGTTTTGCACATAAAACTAGGTCATAGCTATTAAACGAAGCATAAGAATTTTCGACTTCAAGATTTAAAAAATCTTGCTCACAAAAAATACATATAAATTAAAAATTTCATGAACTAAGTGAAATAGTCTTACAAACAGTCTAGTGATTAATATCGCATATTCCACGAACTGTCTTAAACAAATAATGTGTCACTATAACTACAAATAAGTAACGGTAGTACATACATTAAAAAAAAGTGAAACACAAAAAGAATTTTACGTAAAATAATCAATATTTTGCAAGAATTAGAGGATACAAAATATAAAAGTAATATAGATAAAATTGAAATTACTCTCACTTGTTAATTTTGTAAAGCGCGATGACAAAACGTTTAAGTATGGAGCATATCGCACTTATTTAACGATTCGCAACTTTTTACATTAGGTTAAAAAAACATTACTCTATTTTTTTGTAACTTCATTTTTGAATTTTGAATTTATATTATTTAGAAAATACTATTTCTAAATACTAATAACTACATAGATTTACTAACAGTAGAATCGTCGCCAACAAATGCCAAATTGTCAAAACCTTTTTCATGATCATTATCGAGAGTATTCTCTATTTGCGATTCTTCAATATCATTATCGGTAGATGGTTGCTGCGATTTATAATAATCACACATACTAACTTTTCTACTTGAATTCAAGATTTGACCTACACTTGGTGTTATTGGCAATACGGGCATAGAACTACTGATTGGCGGCCAGTTTGGATCATGGTTTAATTCATGTTGTACCCGCAAATATATTTTTTTAGATTTTTCTGGTTTATACACTCGCACTTTAATTATACGCTCAATAGCCAACTCTACAAGAAAATACTCAAGGCAGAAAGCAATTACAAAATTAAGAAGAGCAAATCCTAGAATTGTAAGTCTCCAATTGAAATCTGGTGGCATCTCTAACTTCATCAAATTTATAATCCATTGAGCAGGTCCAAGAGTTATATACGAACAGACAACTACCATGGCTAATAAAGATGTGACAAAGGCGTAATTCGTGTAAATGGCTTTCCTGTACGGTTTGCCACGTGAAAAAACTACAGCCAAGATAATGTATTGAAACATGGAAACACAGAATACCGAATAGTTTTCATAGCAGCTATAGTCATATTCATCTGTTAGAAGAAATGGAGTGAACCAAGGTTGAAGTTGCACAACGTGAAATGCAATAATTTGAAAAGCAGATATTAACAGCATCTGGGTAGCCAGAGAAAAGAGAGGAGCGAAACTTATTAAACTGGTCATTGGTGGCGTTTGATGAAGTTTGCCCGTATACGCTTCTGTTTTCCCGAAAAAGAATGCAAAATTTACTGCAAGGCATATGTCAATAAACAAGAATTCGAAATCAGTGAGATTTGACTCAATGTAGAAGAGAATTACAGTGGACATGAATTCTGTCAACGAATAATTCACCATGAATTTGAAAATTCCAAATGACGTTACAAGTGCAGCTCTACCTTGTTGAATAACTGTTGGCACGCATCTTATATTGGGGGTTCGCGAAGTAAATGGACTTGCCACGCTGAAACAAACAAGTATTTACAAGCGATTTCAGGCAAAAAAATCAGTTTTTTACATATTAAGATTGAATGTGTACCTTGATTCAGCTTCCGAAAGAGATATACCAACATGAGCTGCTCTTAGCGCTCCGCAATCATTCGCCCCATCTCCGCACATTGCTATAACAGAAAAAATAGTTAAAAATCAGAATAACGAGGAACACGCGCACGCGCACACACACACACACACACACACACATACACAATAATGTTTGGAACAAAATATTCTATATATACAGCATTCATATATTCAAACATAAATAGAAAAATTACAAATCTACTAATTCTTACCTACGTAATAACCAAGCTGTATTAATTCGACAACTAATTGCTGTTTTTGATCACTCGTCATTCTTGCAAAAACTGCTCCTTTAATGCATATTTTTGGAAGTACATCTAAGTAATGTTCCCGTAAAAGTTGCCATGTGTTTCCCGTCAAAGCAAATTTGTAGTCAGACTTCATTAAACCGCGCTCTAGCGATTCAATACTCATTGTGACGGACGACAATCGTTTCTAAAATTGTCAATAAATTATTATAAGCTATAAAGCTATGCATTATTATAACGTTGTTCTTCTGACTATTCAAAGTATACAACGTTCGAAAAAATTGGCAATAAAATTCACTTTCCGTTATATTGATATAATCATAAACGTTTTTTTAACGCTACAGGGTTCCGCGCTTATTTTATTTTGCTACAGAGATTAAATACAAAATGATAAAATCACAAAAAAGTTTCTTGTGTTTTTTCCCAACCTTTACAATTTTTTGTAAACGGATTTTCAAATGAAAGAAAAAAAACGGTTGATAATTGTCGGTTGCGCAACGTCATAAATTCAACCATGAACAGGTTTATTAAACATGAAATGTTCAGATTGATCAGATATTGCTTTGTTAAAGAGTTTTCTCTACGTTTGAAAACAGTTAAAACCAATAGAAATCTCAAAAACATCCGATACCACATTTTCATTGCAATGATATTAAACTTATTATAATTCGAGTATAATTCAAGCTCCGTCATTATATAGCTATCTTTTTTTTCGCAGTCCTATTCTCGTATTCTCGTCCATATATTACGTTCATCCGTAACATAATAAAGGCAGTTCATTCTGATTAATCAGTTAAAATCATTTCATAATTTTGAGCACGGACTTTACGTCTTTTCTATGTTTACGTAATTCCTGCATTGGTTACAATTTTTTCATCCAATGAAAATACAATGTCGTCACGGAACTTTAATTCGAAAACTAAGTTTATTCAGATTAAATTTTTGAAACTTTTAGAGTTTTATCACTTTGCCCTTGCGCTATAGAAATTATTAATCATTATTTCATGAAAATTTTTTGTTTTAATCAGCTCTATTCTCTAGACATGAAATTTATGGCATTATTACCTTATCGACATTTTCCATATTTTTTCAGT
This sequence comes from Philotrypesis tridentata, assembly GCA_018906965.1. Classification (NCBI taxonomy): domain Eukaryota; kingdom Metazoa; phylum Arthropoda; class Insecta; order Hymenoptera; family Pteromalidae; genus Philotrypesis; species Philotrypesis tridentata. The sequence continues at coordinate 787,927 of JACCIB010000061.1, forward strand.
ATATTTCAGTAACATTTCATTCACATTTCAGTCGAAAAATATATGACTTTTCAGTTATAACCGGTTTTTATAATCCTTTGACCTATATTTGTACTCAACAAATGAAAAGTATAATGAACCAAATAACTTTAAAATATATTTAAATCACGAAAAACAATAAAAATAATTTCCTCCCCCGCGATAAAATAATGATTCAACTAATATACGTGTAGATAGTATCAATTTTTAAGCGAGTATTCATCGTTTATTGCTCAAAAAATATTTTCTCGGTTCTGTATATATAATATATTTTTAACTATGCTTTTAAATCTTCCTTCGACTGACCGATTTTCGATCGTACAGAATGATTTTCTTACTGAACAATATGTATACCTACGTATAAAATATACGTATAATAATAATACACTGAAGGTACGTATAATTACATAATCAACTTACGTTTTCGGAAGAAAAGCTTTGAACAGTAAATATTAAATCGGATTTGTCCTTTTTATTCTCTGATGATACTACGTTCACATTAATCACAGTTTCTTCAATTGATAATATTCCGCATTCTTTGGCTACGCTAACTGCAGTTTGTATATTATCACCTAAAAATGAAAATAGAATAAGGTCAAGTGGAAAAATCTTTTTTAAAGCCATTTTAAAAAAAAAAGTGATCTATAGTATAACATGCATGATTTTCGCGTTTTTTAGTGCCAAAAATAAGGGCTAAAGTAGCCAAGCTCTGGCCATAATATAGGACATTACAAAAAATTGTTTGCTTTAATCTTACTTTGTATTATGATAAAAATTTTGTTAATATAATTAATTCCTCTTACCTGTGATCATAATTGTTCGGATACTAGCTTCTCTTAATTCTTTGATGACTTCCACAGTAGGACCCTTAACTCGATTTTCCAAAATAATCAATCCTAAAAATTCCAAATCTTTTTCAACCAATTCTCTGGATAAAGTTTGAATCTGAAATGAATTAGATAGTGTAATCGTGATATCTTTGGTTCAAAACTCGTAGTAAGCAGACAACTTTTCAAAAATCTATAGACTAGACCGAACTGCTATCAATGTTAAAATAAAATGAGAAAAATATTCTTACCTTTGTACGATCAGCATTAACTTGAGAATATCCAACTGCAATAACTCGATAGCCCTGCTCTGTATACTTGTGTAGCGTGATGGCGGTATTACTTGGAATAGTCTCCGGCTTACTTAAACTTAAGATCATTTCAGGTGAGCCTTTTGTATAAGCTTCAAATTTATCAGAGTCACGAACTTGCGCTATCACAGACATACGTTGCAACGTACTAGAAAATTGATATTGCTGCACTATACTGATTTCAGAAAATTTATTTTTTTCAATAAGTTTTTTATCTTGCGGTGGTTTGATTATTGCCATAGCCTGTTGCTCGTTCTCTTTCAATTCATCTAATTCCGGTTCTTCCAGTATCCATCCGGTACTTTCAAACATCTAAACATATATTGTAAAACTATAATATAAATATAAAACAACGTATAAATTCCTTAAATATAAAGGAATAATAAAAATAGATATATTATTTTTCCTCAAATGTTTTTTTTATATTTGCAAAAAATTTCAACTGTTTTAATGAGCTTTCGAGGGAATCAGAGCTTTTTTCCTGTTGTTCGAGCATTAGCGACAGAAATCCTTAGGGAGTAAAGTGCCAAGTTTCTCCCGTTAATTATTTTCACAACGCTATATATACCCTGCAGATATAGCATTTTTAAAACTATTTTAAGTCATAGAGTGAATGTTTGGTTGCTGTTTTTCAAATTAAAAAAAATGGCTTTTATTTCGGTGGAACGTAAATAATTAAGCAACTCAGGAGTAAAGGCGATTATTTCTTCGGCTGATGACTATAGGCAATATAAACCTCACTCTCGGGAATAGTCAGCTACTTTTAGTCTCACATTACACAATGTACCATTAAAAATAATATGCTATTATAATTAAATAATATAATGCACTCGCTACTATTGTGCATTCTGAAAACAAATGTGATCATATACACGTGTACAGCTGCAAAATTTTCCCTCCTTCTGAGGTGCGAAAAGTACACTATACATACTGAAACAGCACTCGCTTTATATGCAGTTCTATATGTATTTTTTAATTTGAAAATTAATTTTAAATTTCTGGTGTGCTTTCTAAAAATTACAACACTCGTAATACATTACATAAATATTGTCTTGCGATTTCATTTATTATATTTAACTTTTCACTCAACCTATTGCTTAAACAATTACGTTGTATTTTATATAATTCTACTACTACATTTCACGTATAGCAATTGGTATACTATAAACATGTTATTGACTAAATAATGCCAAGTTCTTTAATATAAGCCGATAATTGCATGCTATAGATATAAATCAGCTGCATTTATTGGTATGTAGATTTTAAAAAATACTATATCTAGTCTACTGTAACCTGCATACAAGTACCTTAGCATCAAGCGGATCACCACAGAGTTCGCCTTCAATGATGGTAAGACTGTGACATACCAGCATCCCTGTAAATATTCGATGGTTCTGTAGCTTCGATGCGTCTTTCTCCGGTTGACTAAGATTATTGGAATCATTTTTTGCAACTCCCATCATATCCAAGCCATCTTCAGTTAAGGTACCAGTCTAAAATTAATTCAATAATAATGTAGTCTAATAATTTCAGCACTTTATTAGGCACGACCGTAACGCGGGAATGCCTTATAGTTTTATCATCGCAAAAATTGTAACTTGCGCAATATCTTAGCCAATTTCCGCAATTCCAATCGGGCTGAAAATTTATGAAAGTGCAACTCTTATACATAAAAAAAAACGTTTTTTTTATTTTCGCGATTACTGAACAATTTTACATGTGTTTTTAACTAAAGTGTGTTGTAATAAGCTTATAATAATCAGATAAGCCCCGATCGATCCCAATTTTTTTTGTATGCTCTATTCATGTTAAGAAAGTGACAGTATAGAGTTGGGCTCGATTTCGAATATGAGGAAATCTACGGAGAGTTGGACATTTTTTGGTCGAAAAGTGGAAAGTCAGTAATTTCGAGGGCACACTAACCGGACTAGGTTTTCTACACTCGTTAGGACATAAAAAAAAAAGCTGACTACATCGGCGCCCTGCTATGCCAATAAAAAGTTTTTTTCATTCTCCTAAAAGTTTAAGAGCTAGGTCGTATGTTAAATAAAACTTCCAATCAATTAAAACAAAGTACTTGAAAAGACCTTTCATTTCAATATAAATTTGTCTAAATCGGATGCAATCGTCAAAAGTTTCGCACGTTTGAAGACGACGAACTTGGATTCAGGCTTTTACGAAAATAGTCGATTTTACCTTTTTTTCTTAACATCCTTCTAACTTTTGATCCAATATTCGTTTGCAACGTTCGATGCGTCAATCAAAAGGCGTTTTTTTTTGTACTTCTTAATTACTGGACGCATTTTTTTCTCTTTACAATGATCAGCTATTATATATATGCTTTTCAAAAAGATCATTTTTTGAAAGCACATTACGTAATAAATTTAAACTCGAACTAATCAACACAAAAATAGAAGAAAAGAGCTTTAACTTAAGCTATTAAAGTTTGAAAACGCACGACTGGATCAAAAGTTAATAGCATTTGAAGAAAGCGAAAAATCTCTGGATTTTCCAAAATCTAGTCATATTATGGAAAAAAGTGAAATTTGCCTTTTTTCAAATCCTCCTACTTTCCGATCTAACCGATCATTCTTCAAGTCCAATAGCTTAAATTAAAGCTCTTATCTTCTACTTTTTTCTAGTATATCTAAATTTTAAAGTTTTCATGCGATAGGCTGTACAATGTACATACACTTCTCAAAATTAGTAAAAAACGACCAACTCGACAAGCATATATGTGCATATCCATCCTATTTCGAAAACAACTCACCTGAGCAAGTCGCGAAAAATTTTTTTGAAGGCACATCTACGAGACCTGATTTTTCTCGTTCCTTAGGCCATTCTGAAAGAGAAAAACCTCGCATACATGGCCGATCGAAGGGTATACTTTTTTCCAGAGCAAAAACGACTCGAAAAAACGAGAAATAATTAACGAAAAGAGAATTCATAGATTTTTTCTCGAAAACTATGGATTTTTATAAAAATTTCATAAGAACAAATATTTCTTAAAATTCATCAAAGAATGCTCTCAAATTTTTTCAGATTGATCTGACACAATTTTTGGTTTTTGGAAAATTCAATAAAACCGAAATTTCGAAAATCTTCATTTAAAAATCTGAAAAAATTCCAGAGTATTCTTTGATGAATTTTAAGTCATCATTGTTCTAATGAAGTTTTTATAAAAGTCCATAGTTTTCGAGAAAAAAAATGTATAAATTCTTGTTTTTTTATTATTTCCCGTTTTTCGAGTTGTTTTTGCTCCAGAAAAAAGTATGGCCTAAGGAACGAGAAAAATCAGGTCTGGTAGGTGTGCCTTCAAAAAAATTTTTCGCGACTTGCTCGTGTTAGTGGTTTCCGAAATAGGATAGATATGCACATATCAACAAACAATAAAATTTTAAATTTGATAAATTAACATGAGAGTAGAACAAAAGAACTTTAATTTAAGGTATTAATTGTTTGCGATTCAAGTAAATCGTTTTTCAAGTTTAATAACTCATATTAAAGCTCTTTTCTCCTACTTCCATTCTAGTGCATCAGAATTATAAGTATCTTATCTGATGAACTATATATATGGGTGGTTCTCTGACAAATCGAGCGGTCGATTTATTGACCCTATCGAAAAAAATTTTTAAAATGTTCCTAAGAGACACATGAGTATCCCTGAATTTTTTCAGATTTTTTGCATCAAGTATCTTCGAGTTACAGAGGGTCAAAGTTGATGAAATCACGTTTTTTTGCTTTTTCTGGCTACTTTCATTAATTTGTAGATCCTCAGGGAAGCATTTTTCACTATAGAGATATATAACATTTTTTTCTGCAAATTTTCTAAACTATTCAAAAAAAATATTTTTAATGTCGTATATATACGTTTTAAGAAAGTTATAAGTCATTTAAGTCTTAAAATCAAGTTTTAGGAAAGTTCGATCATCCGGATCATAACCAAAAAATTCATGAAGATACCTTATATCAATTCAAAAAAGTCCGCGAAAGACCCAGAATGTCAGAGGCCTTGGTTTCTCTGTAAAAAATCATTATATCCGTTCATATATGAAAAAAATGTAGTTTTATTGCTATATAGAAGAATTTAACCAATTTTATCAATTACGTAAATTTTTTTATAATAATTTCAGTCATTAAAAAAATGATAAGGTTAGTGAAATGCTTCGATATAGCAATAAAACTAAATTTTTTTCATATATGAACGGATATAATGATTTTTTACAGAGAAACCAAGGCCTCTGACATTCTGGGTCTTTCGCAGACTTTTTTGAATTGAAATAAGGTATCTTCATGAATTTTTTGGTTATGATCCGGATGATCGAACTTTCCTAAAACTTGATTTTAAGACTTAAATGACTTATAACTTTCTTAAAACATATATATACGACATCAAAAATATTTTTCTTGAATAGTTTAGAAAATTTGCAGAAAAAAATGTTATATATCTCTATAGTGAAAAATGCTTCCCTGAGGATCTACAAATTAATGAAAGTAGCCAGAAAAAGCAAAAAAACGTGATTTCATCAACTTTGACCCTCTGTAACTCGAAGATACTTGATGCAAAAAATCTGAAAAAATTCAGGGATACTCATGTGTCTCTTAGGAACATTTTAAAAATTTTTTTCGATAGGGTCAAAAAATCGACCGCTCGATTTGTCAGAGAACCACCCATATGCTTGTCAAGTTCATCGTTTTTTATCGATTTTGAGAAGCATATATATAGCCAATCGTTTGAGAACCTTAAAATTCAGATCTACTAGAAAAAAGTAGAAGACAAGAACTTTAATTTAAGCTATTACACTTTGAAAATGGTCGGTTGGATCGGAAAATAGAAGGATTTGAAAAAAGGCAAATTTCGATTTTTTTCTGTAAAATCACTGGATTTTGGAAAATCCAGAGATTTTTCGCTTTCTTCAAATGCTATTAACTTTTGATCCAGTCGTGCGTTTTCAAACTTTAATAGCTTAAGTTAAAGCTCTTTTCTTCTATTTTTGTGTTGATTAGTTCGAGTTTAAATTTATTACGTAATGTGCTTTCAAAAAATGATCTTTTTGAAAAGCATATATATAATAGCTGATCATTGTAAAGAGAAAAAATGCGTCCAGTAATTAAGAAGTACAAAAAAAAAACGCATTTTATTTGACGCATCGAACGTTGCAAACGAATATTGGATCAAAAGTTAGAAGGATGTTAAGAAAAAAAGGTAAAATCGATTATTTTCGTAAAAGCCTGAATCCAAGTTCGTCGTCTTCAAACGTGCGAAACTTTTGACGATTGCATCCGATTTAGACAAATTTATATCGAAATGAAAGGTCTTTTCAAGTAATTTATTTTAATTGATTGGAAGTTTTATTTAACATACAGCCCGCTCTTAAACTTTTAGGAGAACGAAGAAAAGCGCAAAAATTAACGTTTTTTTGCAGTTTTTGGCCCGTAACTTTTTATTGGCATAGCAGGGCGCCGATGTATTTTGGTTAGCTTTTTGTTTTTGTATGCCCTAACGAGTGCAACAACCTAGTCCGGTTAGTGTGCCCTCAAAATTACTGACTCCCCACTTTTCGGCCAAAAAATGTCTAACCCTCCGTAGATTTCCTCATAAACAAAAAATATGCTGGCATTTCTTAAATTTTCGAAAAATGGTTTTTTGCACACAGCTGCATGAAATTCTCAGCATTTTTCACAAAAAAGTTAAGCGGGAATGTTATAGATCTCAAAAAATACAACTTTTTCCTATTGACGCATGAACAGTCGAAAATGCTTAGAATTCAAGTTAACAAGTTAAACCAAATTTTAATATGAAAATAATTCGTTATAATATCATAATGATTACAAAACTTATTCAGAAACTGATTATTTAAAGAAAAATTTCATTTGGCAACGATTATCTCTGCGAAATCAGCTCCAATCGATCCAAATTTTTTTTATAATCCCCCCCTACGTTAATATCGTGACAGAATAAATTTGGACTCGATCATTTCATATATACAAAAAATATGCAGACATTTTTTAGATTTTTGAAAAATGGTCTTTTGGCGGATCGGGCGAGCGCGAAACGCGAGAAAACGCGAAGCAAGCGTTTTGCATGCCTTGCATCGCGGAAAGTATTATTAGAAAAGTATGATTTTGTTGTTGTCATCTTTATATTACCTTATCAAAGCAAACGCAATTAATACTTCCAGATACATTGATTGCTCTTGTATTAATGCAAAAAATCTGTTTGCGTTTTAGTCGCGTCTGAGCATACAATTTCCCCACAGTCATTACAGCTGGAAGTGCTGGAGGAATAACTATTGTTATTATATCCAAAGCCTTTGATGCTATTCTTAATGCTGGCACTCCTTTCATACTCTACAAAAACAAAGTTGATTGCACTTGATGATTCAAAAATTTCTGATAATAGTTCGAAGTGCAAATAATTATATAAGCAATACCAAGTATTACCTTTAAAATAATTGTGTAAAGAAATCCGCCTAATGCTATTACAGCAAGTATTATTATAAATTTATATGAATCTCGATCGAACTTAAAATCTGCTGGTGGCGGGTATAATATTGCAGCTACTAGCCCACCTTTGTTCGTCATCAAGCCAGTTCTAATAACTTTGGCAAGAACTGGTTTTCCATCGTAATTTCTGTAGAATTAAATTAACCACATCATCTCAAAGTTAAGAAAAATATTCCAATTTCTAGCGGTAATACAGCAAACTAAAAACCAACTACAAGAATTTGCTTATTATTACGTTCGCTTCTATATCGATTGCCTTCTAAGTATAGCTTTATCAAAGTACTTAGAGCGAGTACCCTTCGATGAACAAATTCAATGGAACTCCAAGATGCAAGCAAAAATGAAAGTTATATGAATTTTGGTCTTGGAAAATTATTTGAAACTAATTATTCATGAAATATATAATAGGATATTACACAACCAGGGGTGATAGCTAAATTTTTCAAGCGAGGCCGATGATGCAGCACTAGTCGAGGGCGCCGTAGGCGCCCGAGATGAACTCCCGTGCACCAATCATCTGAGTCTAAAAAAGTTATTCATCCCTTGTTGCAGTGTACCCTGCTTTTTATAATCAATGTATCAAAAAAGATCATTTTCGCAAGCAATACATACATACACACACACACATACACACACACACAAGTTATATAGGGTTATAGGGATATATATATATATAAGTGGTTCTCTGTCAAAGCAAAGCTTCATTTTTTGATGTGAATAACATCTTTACGGACGTTCTAGTGCTTGAATTGGTATGGGGGGGTTTGCGTGAAAATTTGGAAAGCAGAGGAGGGGAAGGTGTCACAGAATTTGGGCAGAGTTTGAGGGGCGCGCAGTCCCCCACTATCGATAGTCTCTACGCAGCTGACTTACAGCGAGTTCATAGCTTCTTGTATACTGTGTGCGTAGGTGGGGAGCTTCTCGCCCCCCACTCTCAGGCCCTTAACGCAGTGTACTATGTGTTGCAGCTTATACAGCGTTTCGGGCTTTCCCTATGAGTGTGTATGTGTGTGCATGCGGGTATGCGTATGTGTGTGTGTGCGTGCGCGTGTGTGTGTGTCCACTCCCTTTGCCTCTATATATTATGTATAATATATATGTATACTTTGCGAGTGTACTGATATTATCTATAATTAACGATAGCAATATTATCTATATATTAACTATTAACTATATATACAGATATATATAGATACACATCACAACTAAGAAGCTGTAAGGTGTTTGCTGCTTTTCTTTCTGATGTTTATGTGTTTTTGTTGGGGTGTGGGGCACAGTGAATTTATCACGGATCCAAACGATGCATCAACAATCAGTTTGGTATCGGTGAGTAATTGGTGCAAATGTTAGAGCAAAGTTAATCATGTGCATGGCGTCGTTCGCAAAGCTTGCTTTTGAATATAACGTTATGCGTAAACAAACGCGGCTTTATTTAATGCGTAAAAAATATTGTAAAACCATGTCGTCGCTTCCAATAAAGATTAGCAACTTCAATATACGCCTAAATTCAATGCTACATTAATGTCTGTGAATAATATAAACTTATTTAAACTTAGATAAATTTGTACTTTCATTCACATGCAAAATTTACCATACGTTGCAGTAGCTTCAATTTCTTATAATACTCTAAACATTGAAAATTGACCTTTCTGAACAGTGGTTAGTCTTCGTTGGAAGCGACGCTATATTCTTTCATAATTATTTTCTTACATCCGTGCCTCACTCTTCCATTTCCAGTGCACAAATCAACTGATTTGTGTATTGGTAGATATGGTGGTTTATTGATCTCGGAACTACTTCATCCCGCGAAGCAACTTTCACGCATATGAACGCTATATTCAGCATGTATGTATGTTATTCACATCTGCCGTGTGTGCGTGCCACACACTCTCTGTCGGTACACACCACTGCAGCACTTTTTTTTATTTCGGGAACTGTCGAAAAATATTCTAGAAGTTCTAAAGGGATGTTCTAACTTTTCAGAATTTTTCCGGCATACCTCTACGAGCTACAGAGGGTCAAAGTTGGGATTTTAAGCATTTTTTTCGCTTCTTACAAATTTTAAAAAATTCATAGCTTCTATGAGGGAAACGTTTTTCGTCGAAAATGCATAGAGTACTTTTTCAAGGAAATTTTCTTTAGTTATCAGGAAAAATACTTCCATATATATTCCAAAAAGTAAAATAAATCTAAGATAAAAAGATTTTTATCTTAGATTTATTTTACTTTTTACTTATATTCTTTTTAGATCGGAAATCCAACTTTTTTAAAAAAAGTGATATTTTGATTTTTTAAGTGGTCTTAAACTTCGTCTGATAATCTGGGACTTATTCAGTTACTTTTGGGTTGAAAAAAGCTATCTTTAGAAATTCTTTTATCTCAATCCTAATAGATCAAACCTTAAAAATTTTTAATTTAAATGTCTAAATTGCGTATAAAGCTGCTGAAACGTGTGTATATATATATATCATATTGGAAATATTTTTCCTGGTAACTAAAGAAAATTTTTCTTAAAAAAGTACTTTTTCCATTTTCGACGAAAAACGCTTTCCTCAGAAGCTATGAATTTTTTTAAATTTGTAAAAAGTGAAAAAAAATGCTTCAAATCCCAACTTTCACCGTCTGTAGCTCGTAGAGGTGTACCGGAAAAAATCTGAAAAATTCAAGACATCCTTTTACAACCTCTAGAACATTTTTCGATAGTTCTCAAATCAAAATAGTAGATTATGCAATTAGGGAGTAAAATCGATGTTTATTTATGATTTTATTGATTGAATAAATGATTTTAATCCTGAGTTACATACAGTGCTTTATGCACTCTCCCCTCTCGAAATGGAGCCACTTTTTTTCATTTGAAAAGCGGCTACTACTCATTTACTCTTTAAATATGCGTGTGTGTGTGTGTGTGTAAAATATCAATCCTATTAATTTTTTAATTCTTTAAAACGCATTTGTCGCCTAAAGGGTTTTCTGAGTTGACAGAATATTTTCAAGAGTTTTCTCAAATTTTCGCAATGAATTCCTTTGCACATTTCGAACAAAAGTTATAATAGAACTGGAGAGATTGAATATGAAACTGAAGTATATAGTGAAGGAATGAAGGGAAAGGGGGAAGGGAAGGGCGAAACCAGAACTTATATAATGATATTGTCACAAGAGGGGGATAGGAGGAAAAAGGGTTGCTTATATATGAATACCTAACAAAAGAGCTCGGCTCTCGGTGTCACAATTTTAATAAGGACATTGTCGGAAAGAAAGACATTTTTAAGAAGATTGCGCGAGTCAAATTATAAGAATGACGGAAAGTTGGATGTGCAAGTGAATATTAATAGGATGAGAATCGACAGGTTAGCATTAATAATAGAAGCGCAAGAAATATATCTGTGGCTTGCAGGAAGAACCACTTAAGTGACATTTTGCGAAAAATTTTTTTATGTCGAATTCGAGGTGCTCTTAGTACCCTTTTTCATTGTACAATAGTAGGATTTCCGAAATGCACAAATATTTTCAATGCCAGCCGATTGCATAATCACTTAACTGCATCTCTCGTAAAAATGTTACCGCAGAACCACTTAAGTGCACTTGTTTTTTTTATTTTTGTACGAGATACACCGTGTGGAGTACATTAAAGCGGTATAATATATATCTAATTACCTATACCGATGTATTCGTCGGTTTTTTTAAATTTAAAAAAATTTTTTTAACGTTTTTAAATTTTTCAAAAATTGTCAATTTGCAAAAACAAAAAAATTACTGGAATCGCTCTGATAAAATTCATACGTATTCCTTAGCTGATTCTAAGAACTTATTACTCTTGAACATTTTTTCCAAAAGTGCGTGGTATCTGAATAAAAAATTCGTAAAAGTCTTCGTAAAAAATTTTCAATTATAATATGCGCCAGTTTGATCACACCGAGGTTCAAAATCAATCCCCAAATCACGTATCTTTTAGGTTTGGACATTTATCTCATTGGTTAGAGGGGTTCCAGATACATTGCAAATGAAAACGTTCTTGAAATCTCGAATTAAAACAAAAAATTGTGGAAAAACCATGCTTTTTTCCTTTAAACCGTTTTTTCTCATAGTTAATAACAATTTTCGAAAATTTTAATTATACCATTGGAAAGGGCATGAGTTAAACTTTAAAAATATGTTCCGCCCGAATTTTTTTAATCGCAAATTACATTAGTTACGAACCCTCAAAGAAAGTGACTGCATAACCACTTATCTGCAAAGTTCCCGCAGAACCACTTAACTCGAGTAATTTGTTTAACTTGGGCGTCGAGAAAGAAGCTATTTACAAATGTAATACTACGGTTGTATCCGTATCAGATACCTAATCAAATGAGCCAATACTTAGATCTTTTCTCTGACATTTCGATCTTACATATTACTCCAGACATTGAAATCGCTTTTTCTCGAAAACACGAAAATGTCACTTAAGTGGTTCTTCCTGTAAGCCACAGATATATCTTTAAAAAAATATAATTTTATGTCTCTATGCGAACACACAAGGATCTTGACGTACGCATACTTCCAAGTTATAATTTTATGTTATTTACTGTCTGTTAATAGTTCATGCGTGTGAAAATATTAAAACAATTATTTAAAATGTTATTCGATAAAAAGAATTATTCAATTATTTCCGTCTCAACGAGACATCAATAGCCGCAATCAAAAAGGAGTCTTAACGAAGGTTGCGCGGCAGTGCAAGGTTATTTCTACGTTGACTAATTTCCGCGTTGCATTTATTTGAATTATTTGTGCAAAAAAAATGCATCACACTTTATTGCGACAACTTAAGATTGAATTGGTTTATAAACTTCTCAAGCGTAAGTGACTTATGATTTACAGGCGAAAGATGTACTACTATATATGATAGCTAATTGAGTGAGAGATAATGCTCCGATTTTTAGGATGCCTTCCTCTCATGGCTCTCCGGCTAATATTATAGTACCTAATTCACAACTAATTTTTAGAATCTTACAAAGTAAATATTTAAAAAGAATCTTCAAACTTTACCAAATATCAGATAATTGTATAGTTATTTGATTATATGCTATATTATGGCATGAAATATAAATGTTTAATTGCGGTGTATACATGCGACCAGAGATGCGACACTCTCGGAAAATAGTTACGAATTCCTACACTAGTTTATGGACTGCTTTTACAAGAGAATAAGCATGCAAGCTGATTTGGGATAAGCACATATATTAAAAAGTTATGCAATAACTCAAGTTCTAAGTTGATCTTTAAGCTAGAGTAACCTTGCGATGCTCGGTCACTCACAATTAACGCTCCGTACTACTTATTCTACTTGAAATGCAATGTGCTACATTTTTATCGAAAATTTATACTTTAAATTTGATTTTTTCGTTTATAATTCAATTTAAACAATTCGATTAACCATAGAAAATTAAAAAATCAAATGATCAAAACGAGCAATTTTAAAATTCAATTGCATATATCAAACGCCTATCAAAAGTATAACACAATATTTTATTGCGACATAATTACTTGGTTTGAATAATGGTAGTGCCGCAAAATAACGTGTTGTGTGAGAATTCTTTTGAACTATATAATTCTGGTTGAGGTTGAAGTGAAGTTTTTGTGACTGGAACTGACTCACCTGAAATATGAAGAGCCCAAAATTATTATATTTTTCAAATATACATATATGTAGCTGAAAGGCGTATAGTTAACAACTTAAGTCACATAAACACGACTCACTGAACGTGTGAATTGCCGCAATGCAAAATTTATCAGAATTTGATTTGATCATTTTCTATATGGGTATATATCATCACCCTGTACGAAGACTATGCCAGCTCAAAAAAGACCTACTTTAATTTATCATTATTAGTAGAGTCCGGGTTAATCAATTATTGGTCAACGATCTGAAAAGTTAAGATATACGAATTATATTTCAAATTTATCACGTCTTCGGCGAATTGATTTATCCTAACTCTCTAAAAATGGCAAATTAAAATAGATCTTTTTTGAGTTGTCATAGTCTTCGTACAGGGTGACGATATATATTTGTGGCTTGCAGGAAGAACCACTTAAGTGACATTTTGTGAAAAATTTTTTTATGTCGAATTCGAGGTGCTCTTAGTACCCTTTTTCATTATACAATGGTAGGATTTCCGAAATGCACAAAAGTCTTCATAAAAAAATTTCAATTATAATATGCGCCAGTTTGAACACACCGAGGTTCAAAATCAACCTCCAAATCACGTATCTTTTAGGTTTGAACATTTATCCCATTGGTTAGAGGAGTTCCAGATACATTGCAAATGAAAACGTTCTTGAAATCTCGAATTAAAAAAAAATTGTGGAAAACCATACTTTTTTCCTTTAAACCGTTTTTTCTCATTGTTAATAACAATTTTCGAAAATTTCAATTACACCATTAGAAAGGGCACGAGTTAAACTTTAAAAATATACCCCACCCGAATTTTTTAATCGCAAATTGCATTAGTTACGAGCCCTGAAAGAGAGTGACTGCATAACGACTTATCTGCAAAGTTACCGCAGACCCACTTAACTCGAGTAATTTGTTTAGCTTGCGCGTCGCGAAAGAAACTATTTACAAATGTAATACTACGGTTGTATCCGTATCAGATACCTAATCAAATGAGCCAATACTTAGATCTTTTCTCTGACATTTCGATCTTACATATTATTCCAAACATTAAAATCGCTTTTTCTCGAAAACACGAAAATGTCACTTAAGTGGTTCTTCCTATAAGCCACAGATATATATATATATATATATATATATATATATATATATATATATATATATATATACACACCGAAATAAAATGATTTTCATTTCAAAATAAATCTCTCGCGAAAAAGAAAAATATACATACGCATGTCGAATTTTAATGAAAAAATGCACTTTTCTTTTACTTGGTTTAATCGAAGTCGAAAAAAATTTTTTAAAGCTAGAGGTTTCGGACCGATCAGACTTTCTTTTGTGAGTCGAAAGATAGTTAAAAGTGCAGAGGCTCATGGGAAAAATTACTAGTAACCATATTTCTGAGCCATTTTACGTTTTTTTTACAGAAAATTAATGCGTCAAAACACTGGAATAATAACAACTACGAATATTCCCAAGGCACCAATAAAATTTCGAACAACACTATAATAAAGTATTACAAAAGAGCTTTAATTTAAAAAAAGTATGCCAAGTTTCGATGCTCTGATCAAAAGTTATGCCCATTTAAAAAAATATATAATAAAAATCCGAACAGCCAGTTTTTTCTTTTTCCTCCATATGCCTCCCCATGTTAAATTTTCATATTCTATATTTCGCATATTCCTCGACATTTTTCATCAGCTTTTGGCTTACATCATCTCTGGCTTAAAAATTATTTTGCGAATTCTAGACCAAAGAAAAGTGCATTTTTTCATTGAAATTCGACATATAAGCATAAAAGTTGTAAAGTTGAAAATTAGTTTAACGAATCTAAGCTTTATTCACCAAATCAAATTTTTTTTATACTTGCATTCGTAAGTAATTATTCAAAAAAATCCAAACAAAAAACGAAGAATAGTACTTGTCAATACTGCAAACTCTAGACCCGTTCTTATTTTATGATTAAATAATAAAATAATATGATTATAGTTTATTTTATAATTAAGTAATATAGCATTGATGTCTGTCATCAGATGTAATAAAATTTTAATTATATATCGACGCTATTTTTTGTAATCTCTTGTTCTTTTTAACAAACAAACAGTTTTTCTTATAGTACTGTTTTTTAGTAATTTTATTTCAAATGTAACAATAATTAATAATAATTATATTAGACAAGAATTTTAATTTGTATATTGAATGCCTTTGAGAAGACATTGGGAATACTATGGACGTATGATTTAAATTTAAATTGATATTATAGGGGTGTACCCTTCAATATTTATTTTCAAAGTAGTACTTACCGGTGAGCATAGATTCGTTTACAATGCAAGTACCTGATAAAAGAACTGCATCGCAAATAATCATTCCATGATGTTTTGGTAACTCTATAATATCACCTGGGACCAGTTCAACACTTGAAATGCTTTCAAATAGTCCATTGTATCTCAATACTTTGACAGTTTCAGTAGAAGCCACTGTATTTCTTAAACTAATTTGATTCTAAAAAAAAGCATACAATATATTTAATCTTAAATTAATTGAACTAAATAATTTAAATTGACCTATGTAAATTACATGAGTGATTGTAAAACGTATTTGCAAAAATTATATTTGGAAAAATTGTAACGGCAAGGACGTATTTGTTAGTTTTACTTAATGTTATTATAATCATTTGTATTAGTAACTTTAAGGTAATCTCGAGGAAAATACCAAAATAGGCGGAGAAAGACACTGCAACGCTATATTTAAAATTAATTTATTTATTAATACTTTGAAAATGTCAAATAATTGGCTCTGGTACAAAATTACCCCTGGTTGATTATCCCTGATACAAAATTGGCACTAAGTTATATGAATTAATTTTTTATTTTTTTATTTTTACAGCCTTCTCTAAGTTCTCATACGAGTCTTATATGGCTCTGCCGAGGGCTCTGCATTGCCTGCGCTTGTGCGTATAACTTAATTTCAGGTATTGATTCCACTATTTTTAAGTATTCACGCAGAGCAACATAGGGACCCACAGTTTTATGTACAGTGAAATAATACGCGCGTTGTACACAGTGGAATCCGAACCACTGGGGCTCGGATGTATAGACACTTATGTAAACAACGAGGTGTCCCCAAAATCGTCAGATAATTAGGTCGTATTTCTGGTAAAATTGTTCCCGATAAACTACCGATATCCGATACTTTATTTACGTTTAGAAAAAATTTAATGTTTTTTAATAATAATTAATTAAAAATTTGTTTAAATTAAATTTTTCGTTATTCTAATATATGTGTACATGTGTATATAATATAAAAATAATTAAATTTTAACTAATTTATAATTAATTATTGTAAATAATAATTATATTTTTTCTAAAAGTAAATAAATCTATTAAATCATCGATATTTCTATTTAACGATTAAGGGACACGGTTGCTAAACAAAAAGTTTGCTATACTTTAACTTCAACGTAAATACGTTCATCGTTAACGATTAGTTCGGCATAACATGCCCAGAATATGTCTCCAGGTACCGTAATTTCTGGTGAGATTTTTTCCGATAATCTGTCGACAAACAATATAATATACGGCATTTGCCGTAGCTTATCTTTATTTTACCCTTATTTTTGATTTTCTTTTCTTTGACGATCGTAGTATTAGGTATAGTATAGTCTTGACGAGCGTTTTTTCTATAGATTTAGACTCCACTAGTTCAAATATTATAAAAAATATAAATCACACAAAATTATTTATAATTAAAAATAGTTAGGTAAAACTACGACTGAGAATTATGATTAGTTCTCAAAACGCAATGCGAAAACGCTGCAATATAGGCAAAAATATAAAACAATAATTAAAGTAAAATAAGAACTTATATTATATTATTACAAAATATAAAAAAATATTAAAAATATATTTTTTATGAATCATAATAACTGCAAAAAAGATTCAATTTAGTTTAAAATTATGAATTTGTCTATATATTCACGAAAAATACATTTTTGTGTTTTTTTTAGACGATGTAAAATTATCGAATTTCAAATTATTTTCGGAGGAAGAAGGGATGCTTCATGCTAGGGGGATTTTGCTAAAATGAACATATAAATCAAGTAGATTAGGCAATTCTAATGAAATAAATTTAAATAAAAATAGGATTTTTAAATGAATTAAAATATGAGTTATAATTATTGATTCAGAATATAGTAATGCAAATAATAATAAATAAATTATATGAATTACCTTCCGAGTTTGTAGAATAGAACTAGTAACACCAAAAACAGACATGAGGACAATTGCAACTGAATAATATACATAGCCTTCAGGTATCCATACTCCTAACGTAAATATTTGAAAAATATAAAAAGGATTTAAGATTTCGAGAATGAGCAAAACTCCAATGGACTGTACTGGTACAAGAATTTCATTGTTCCCATAAACAATTCGGCTGGAAAGATTGAAAAACGTAAACAAAAATTAAAAAATAACCTAAATAAATAATCAATATTTTTCACGTGCTCATCATATTTAATCTAAATACGAACCGCAATATTTGCTCTTCTCGTGAAAGGCCATCATTCTTTACTTTATTAAGATCTGCGCAAGTGATATATGTATCAAGACCCGTGAGCTTTGAAAATTCACTTTTTGCCGTATCCCAAATGTAACACTGTTTTTTACACCGAAAAGCTCGGTATTCTAATACTTTACTTTTTGTACCGTTTTCCAAACGAATTTTGAGATCTTTATTCTGTAGTTTTTGAATTAATTCGTTTTCGACTGGAATACACGATTTTGATAATACTTTAGCGCTGAACATAAAAACATACATAGACTAATTCATGCAATTTATACACTAAATACGCATTTATGTATTGTTATACAAATGATTTTCATGTTAATGGGCAACTGTTTTTATTTCTCGATTATTTATAAATATGTGAATGAATAAGAATTTTTTCGTCACTTTGCAGAGTTAATCAGCAACTTCGAGATGATCATTAACCAAAAGTAATGAATAAATTCTTGTTTATTATTTGCATGTTATATATTACTATCCAATATACCTTAAATTCTTCGTAGATATAATCTTGACATCCTTAACGAAGTATGATTTATACTTTCCTTGATAATCATCCTGTAATAATGCAATTTTTTCATGATACTTCTCAGCTTTTGCAGTCCGTTAAAAAAATTGTTTTAAATACTTACAGTAATAAGAACTTTTTCTGCCTGACTTAACGCACACTTGGAATGTGTGGCGTGAAGATGAAAATAAGGATACCAGTGAAAAATCAGACGAATACAACCAATACTCAAGATATATGCAATATACGTGCAAATAGTTTTCGGCCAATTTTTCTTGAATCCACAAACTTGCTATGAAATTCAATAATAATTTTGATTATAAGTGCATAAATAGTAGTGACGCGGTATAAAAAGCGCCACAATGGCAAGTATAATATGCATACGGCGAAAAAGAAAATATCTTGAATTTTAAATAAGGTGTGAAAAGGAAAACATTTTTATGCAAAATTTTTCCTCACTAAAGAAGTCTTTTAATAATGAATAGACAAAAAAGAGACGTAAATTTTATTTCCATCGTATAGTAAGTATATTCCGTACTACTCCATAATATTAACCTCTAAAACGGACCTTTGTCGCTTATTTCCGGCTATCGTACGAAACGAAAAGAAACTCGAGTGGGGAAGAAAAAAAATCCGAACCTGCGTGTTTTTCTGTAATTGTCAAGAAAAAAACTGTAGACATAGATATACACACATACAATGTAATACTGTGCGTGTATGCGTATATATACAATTGAATAAAATAAATTACTTTTTATGTGTAACAAGAGAAATATGAGGAATTTCTTAATAATTCAATAGTTTTTTAAAAATAAGTATTTTACTTGTTTTAAGAATATGACTTATCCTAAAGTAGCCAACTGTAATTTATATAATCAATTATTATTTTCTCAAATATAGCGAAGTAATTTAAAATTTAAAAAACTGTAATCATGCAAGTTATAAGTTCACAATAATTTACACGTATATGTCGAATTTCAATGAAAAAATGCACTTTTCATTGGTCTAGAAATCGAAAAAAATTTTTTAAAGCTAGAGGTTTCGGACCGATCAGTCTTTTTTCTGTGAGCCGATCAAAGATAGTCAAAAGTGCAGAGGAACATGGGAAAAATTACTAGTAACCATATTTCTTAGCCATTTTACGCTTTTCTTACAGAAAATTAATGTGTCAAAACACTGGAATAATAACAACTACGAATGTTCCCGAGGTACCAATAAAATTTCAAACAACACTTTAGAGCTTTAATTTAAGAAAAAAGTATGCCAAGTTTCGATGCTCTAATCAAAAGTTATGCCCATTTAAAAAAAAATAATAAAAATGCGAATAGTCAATTTTATTTTTTTCCTCCATATGCCTCCCCATGTTAAATTTTCTCCTCGGCATTTTTCATCATCTTTTGGCTTACAGAAGAAAGTCCCATTGGTCCGAAAGCTCTAGCTTAAAAAATTTTTTTGCGAATTCTAGACCAAAGAAAAGTGCATTTATTTTTTAAATTCGACGTATATGTAATCTGCTATACAGGGTCGTTGCGGCTGCGATGTACACTATCGCAAGTACTGTCTTGATAAATCTGAATATAATGGTTAATATCCTAATTAACTTTAGCTCCGATACTTTGAATGTCGTCGCGCAGATTCAAAGAATTATCTCACCGCCACATGTATTATTAAGGACATGTTTTCTTTTTCACAACTGTTTTAAAATAAGTAATTCCGGCTCTGATACGTTAAGAGTCTCACAGACGAAGGCCTGATGCGACTCTTGTCTGTGACAATTACGGTAATAAATTATAAGTAAATTTTTATGGTCGCATTATAGATATAGTTAAAACATTTCACGTAAAAAGTACACAAGAGCTCAGAAAAGTTCGTTTATGAATAAATAATTAGGCACATCCGTCCGTACGTGTGCGTGAAATATATTTACCATATCTTCATCTTGTCCACTGATTAATTTTTGATTAAAGATCTCGGAATCCTTTGAATTTGTTAACCCTTTAAATAATTCAAATAAGTCTAAATGTGCTGTAGGCTTAAACTTTGATTTTTCTAAAGTTTTAATTCAAAGATTTAATCATTAAACTTATATACTTACTGTTCTCATCAACCATAATACTCTGTTTTAACGAAAAATCTAAAGAGATTTACTTTCATAAGTTGTTAATTTCCGACCCTGAAAAATTAAAAAATAATGATATGCAGTTTCTTGGATTGTCATATAACTTCTATGATTGAATCTTAATCTTTTTTAATATACATTGTTTAAGAATCAGCACTTGCTGTATAAGTACATTTTCAGTTAAGATCTCAGAATAAACTTATTTTTCTCTATTACAATAATGGTAATTTGCTTTTTTTAGTAGTGATTTCAAACACGCCTTTTCGCCGTATCTCTTGTATTCAAACTTGTTTTTCAATAGTAATGGAATAACAAAATAAAAGTTGATTAATCAAAGGTCAAATAGATTTTATTCCATTACTATGCTATAAAACCGTTATCTGCAGTATATAGCAAGTAAATTGGTTATTAATGGTTTTACACGCGATTCGCATCTCTTATTAGGTAAATAAAATATAAGGAATAATGAAAAGAAAACCTGGCTTTTATTGTAACTATCGCATTTATCCATATTTATTAAAATGATACTATTAAAATGATAGTTTTTTCACAGAAAAAATATGAGTATACTTATTCAGAAGCATATTCGTTCTATACAAAAGAAATATACGTCTTCTAAAAAGAATTTTCGATTTTTAAAAATTTTATTTTATTTTATTTTACTTTATAATATTGACTTTTTATTGACTATAGATAACTTTATGAACTATACCTTAGTTTTGAAGCAGAAAAAATGTTTTGTATTTTTTGAATTTAAACATCGATGCTTTAATATTCATAACAATTGTAAGGTTATCTAATCTAACAAGGATAGTAAAGGCCATATATCGTAAAAGGAGAATGAGAATTAAGGAAGGCAACTTATTAGAACGTGTATTGCCGATGTGTTGTATATAAGTATTTACCATTTATAACATGTACTCGATCGTTGTTATTATTTAAAATATTAAAGCGAGTTTTACGAATTATGCAATTATTGTGGGATTGTGAATTATTTAAAAAGTTCAAAATCTACAATTTTAAAATTATATTTGAAATAAAAAATCAACTATAACATAGCGAGAATGTCAGAATTAAAAAATTGATTATCATAGCCGATCATTTGTCCTTTATACTTTTTCGGTTATTTCTCATTTGTTATCATTCAATCAGATAATAGGCTATTGTTACGTTACGGACTTCCTGCACCGAATCCCGTGTACACTTACTTAAATTATCTTGCAAAAGATTGTGTGCTTTAACACGAAGCTCGCGTCAAATCAGTTTAATATGCGAAATCATATGTATTTATCGAAATCATACTTGTAGATAATATATGAGCTGGATTATATATACGACGTACGTAGCATATGTTAATACCTAAAATTTAAAGGAATTCATGAAATCAAATTCAAAGTATATAATAGACGGCGCGGCGATATTTGCAGATTTGTTTATTCCACTACACGTGAGGTACTGATCCGCATATGAATTTTTTTGACATTGATAATGAAATGTTCCGTCTCGAGGTTAGCTGGCGCAACTGCAGTCGTGCGTAAGCTATACAACCTTTGCAAAACCGCACAGCTCGACGGACACGCATTATCGCACTATACCATAAGAGCAGAGCGGTAATCCGACTCTGACCGCGCTTACAATACTTTCTCCAAATTGTCTGCGCAGCTCGCATAAGCGTCCAGAGAGATAATTGATTGATATGACGAAAAGCATCCATTGGTCAGCCATTCCTTAGCTTAGCTAATCTAATTCTTTCGCATCTCCAAGAAGCACTTATTCATTCAGACATTATTTTTAGTATATACTCATAACAAACAAGATGCGTACTTACAGGCAATGCAAACTTCAAATTAAAATTAGTCGCTCTGTAATCTACTTACTCCTATACTATTATATATAGTAAAAAGTTTGTCTAAATCTATTTCAGAAATCAAAGAGTAAAATCGCTCTGTTTTTACATATAACATTATGTGGAAAAAGCAAAAGCTGCCCCAATCATATAGTGGTATACACTGAATAAAACAGTTCGTCTCCGACTCGCAATGTACACATTTCAATTTGGTTCGTGCAGCTTGTCGTTGCGGAGATTTGACTACTGGGAATCAACATTCAGAGTTTAGATGAAAAAGCGCACTTTGCGCCCTGGGTATACGAAGAAATATCTTTAGGAACTGCGCGAACACATTGTATTCATCATCAGAAGTTCATATTTTTAATTTGGGCATTGTTATATTTATTGACAAATATAATCTACTTGGTATTTAAAAAGGCTTATTTTATTCGTGAGTACAATACACTGTTTAATATTCTGTTTAAATTGCATCTTTGAAAAAATACTACACTCTGCTATAAAATGTTTGGAGATGCATATGTTGCACAATGTGTTACCGCTAACACTTTCCGAGTTTAAGACTTATGCAAGATTTGCCGGATTATTTCGGTTAAAAGCAAAACTGCAGCTATATAATACATCTAGTTCATTTTGTTTACTTAATAATTTTAAAAAATTCACTTTTATGTCAAATATTTATATAAATTACATTTTTATATTACAGTTGTATTTGTATATTGCAGTATATTATATATCTTATTTCATAAAATTATACGAAAACTATATGATCTTCATAATATATGTAATATAAACAATATAAACTTTATAGCGACTTTTTAATTTCTATAATACAACGCCTTCATTGTACAAAGCAACATTTTTACACTTTCATGTGTTTTTGTTAAATAAAATAGTAAGCTTGGCGATCAATTGAGTGCATCAAAATTTAAAACTACAGCGAAAATGTAGATTGAAAAATTACAAACTATAAAAAAAGGAAGCAATTGCGCGTAATGTATAATAACAATATTTGAAACTACACAACCACTACGATTATTCCAAACATTTTTCACGTACTAGCTATTTCAAAGGCAATGCAACGGTGCGAATAATTTTCACGATTAGTCCATGAACTTGTATAATCGATGATGAAGGTAACTTAATTGAGCGCACTACAATAACGACTCAACTCTATTGCACAGCCAATACATCCACTGAACTGGCATTAATCTCAATTAGATGACTTTTCTTTGTTTTTCACATTTCAAGCGTATTTTTATTTAAAAAATATAACTTAATCTTAAAGTTTACAATTTTCATGATTCTATTATATACTTATGAGAATAAATTTGAATCAACAGATTACATTTATATGCGATAGTATTCGATAAATAATCTCTATGACTGTTACAGTACATTATTGGTGCATATAATTAATCGTATGTATTGTCAATGTCATAATATAAAAAGTTTTTTTTCAATTAAAAATATCAACAGCTATTACAAAGTGCTGAAAATCAGAAAATATCCATTTGGAAATTTCAGCACATATGGCCGTAATAAATGTGCCATGTACGCTGTAGTACAATTGAATGAACATATATTCAAAGAGACAGAATTGTAGAAGCAGAGAAAAAGATAAAATAATCGTCCAAGTTCAACTCACCAGGAAGTTGACGAGGTCTTGCTTCCTTACTAGTCACGAGTAAATTTATAAGTTTTACTCCGCGTTTTACTAATTATCATAATCTAATCAAATTAGACATATAGCATCCAAAAACAGTAACTGAATTTATTAATTTTTTAAAATCCTGCATGTACGACATGTAAATAAGCGGACTAATAAGAATTGCAAGGATATCATTCAAAGATGGCATATAAGTTTAAAAAAATAGAATTATTATAATGAAAGACTTATTCGACTCTACTATTAAAATTCAAACCTGTCTCGAATGAGACACCGCGTGAAACTGACATTTTAAAGTCAGTGACGTATAGTTTCAGCGTCATTCCGAAATTCCCCCACTCTGAAGGACTTGAACGTAGTTGTACGCTATATGCGTCTTAATTGCTCTATATCTATAGCTACTAGTAAAATACTGTACAGTGTGTTTGCAGGACAGGTTTTTTGATTTTAATGGATAATTTAATTTAAATGTAATTTCCCTGATGAAAACTTCAACATTTTTATTGGCATGATAATCTTTACAGCTATGTGGTTTCCTCAAATTAATAAAAGTAGCTAAAGGAAATAGATTATATTAAGATGTTATTCTTTTTATGCACAGACACGATTGAAGCATATGTAGACGCACGATATGTCTACCATTTATTTTGAATACCTACTATTTAAATTATAAACTTACAATTATTGAATTACAATTTTTTAAATGAAGAAACAAACATGTATATTTTTTGCTTAATAACGAAGACACATAAGTATAAGTAGTTCCTTGAAGGGTGTATCGATGATTGCAGTTTATGAAACTAAAATGTCATTACCGTGGCATGTCTCCTAAAAGAGTTACGGTAATGACAGAGCTACTGCTATAGACGTCGGATCTATGAAAATAGATACCCGCCACGCCGTGGGGTTTCCAAAGGGAACATATTATTAAATGCATTTAAACTTCAGTCAACTTAACACGTATTTCATATAACCACTGAAATGAAAGTATTGTTTTAAGAGTGTTTATTAATTAGAGTTAATTACTAAAATAACTGAAAAATGTTGAAAACATAAACTTCAATAACTACCTAAAAGGAAATCTATTTATATTGATTTAATTCTTGTATTTAAAGAAATCTGTAAATCTATTATATTTCTTCTGTTTGCCTATATGCATATATAACAAATTTACTTAATCTACCTATGTATATTGTATTTCATACGAATGTAAAAAGAATGTAATATGTAAAATGTTAATTACAATCTATTTTTGTGTTGGGCCTCATAGGGTTGTACCCCAAGGCCGTTAAATAAATAAATATCAAATAAAATATCAAAATCTTATAAATCTAAAATCTTAATAACAGCTGCAGCGTTTTCCAAATAAACTATACTTCCTTATACTTTAAATAATAAAAAAAACGCTATCAGTTGCCCCCTAAACGCTTACTTTTTTTTCAACAATTTTGCTCGATGAAAACTACCATTTTCGAGAGAATCACCTATAAATATAGTGAATTTAATAATGAGTATGAGCAAATCAATAAAAATCTACCTAAGGTTGCTATTTTGCTATCTGTATATCACATACTAATCTCTTCCATACCATGCAGCATTTAATATGCATATATTCACTATAAAATAGCGTGAATGTGCCATAAATGAAACCTACTTAAAACTTCTTGTGCGATAAGCGTTACGTATACTTATCGTACAAAGTATCACTTTAACGCATATGTGTATTATGTATATCACATAATAGTAATAATTCTGTCGCACGTGTCCATACCAAGCTAATACTTTTACAATTGAAGTAAAATTATTGTCATTGCAGAGGAGGGTCAAAAAAGATGTTTAATTATTATACTTTGCATTGAATTCATAATAACTTTAAACAAGTAAATATTTTTCAAATTATTAACTTATTTCTCAATAAGTTCTTATTAATCCAAATTAAAATTCATTCTCTAAACGGAACACTTTAAATATCTTTACTTAATAATAAACAACAGCTATGATACATGAAACTTATACAAGTATATATTGTATGATTAAATAATGGAGTTACAAATTATAAAACTATACAAACTATAAACAAAGGTAATTGTTTTCAAGTAAAATGATGTAATTTTTGTAGTATCGAAAAAGTACGTTAATATTGTAGTACCATAAGATTAATGAAAGTGTACCGTACTTTCTTGAAATGAAATTGGTTGTAAAAGTACTCAGTTACTTAAGAATGCAATTGTACGAATAAAAGTATACGGTTTTTTAAGAATATGAGAATATAAAATGTACAGAATTGTGATGATGTGCTGGCTACTTTAAGGATTAAAATGTCGGAAATTGGACATTTTTTATAAATTCTTCTATGAATTGGATGAAAACTATGAAAAATAACAATAAAAAATAATAAAAGATTAAAATTAAGAATAGCATTTTTATTTTTTATTTTATATAGATATTATCACGTTTTATCATATTTTTATTTATTTTCAATAGCTGATATTATTCTGGTTGGCATCGATTTTTGGAACTGATAAAGGTTCGTTTAAATAAGAACAGAAAAGAACATAGCGAAGAAAAACTGAATTTTTTCTCGTTGTTAGACTACTCAATATCGAAAAATTACGAAAAATTCGGAATTCTTTGATTTTTCAAAATATGAGAAATTCCCAAATTTGTGATTTTTCGATAATTTTCGTTTTGGAAGCCGGACCAAAATTGGCATTAATATGATAATTTAATAATAAATAGTAGAGAAACACACGGCACAGAAAAACTAAACATCGAAAAATTCCAAAAATGCCCAATGTTCGACAGTTATTGCTAAACAGGCTACCAACAAGGCATTTCAAACACGGTCGCTTCTAGTCTGTACAATTTAATTTTGAAACTGAAAAGTATACAAAATGTTACACTGGCCGTCTTTGACAGAAATGCGTTCACCAATTAGTTGAACGATTATAGGTCAAAGCGAAACAATTTGACCAAGAACTGATGTATTTGTTGACTAAAATAATTTTTCATTAGGTCTGTGAAGTTTGGTTTATTTTTTA
Organism: Philotrypesis tridentata; assembly: GCA_018906965.1. Taxonomy (NCBI): domain Eukaryota; kingdom Metazoa; phylum Arthropoda; class Insecta; order Hymenoptera; family Pteromalidae; genus Philotrypesis; species Philotrypesis tridentata. The sequence goes on from JACCIB010000061.1 coordinate 814,989, forward strand.
TCAAGGATCTCCATTACGCAAACAATATAAAACTATAGGATCTCCATTACGCAAACAAAAATAAAATTGCATTTAATTATAAATTGTGTTAATTGAACAATACGAATTCATAGCTTTTTACTCTTTTTCATAATTTTTTAGTGCCTATAGTAAATATTACTATATTATTTCGGATTACTTTCTTTTAAAAAATATCAATTATGCATTTATTTGATGCATTTTAGATATATAAATAATATCTGTGGCTTGCAGGAAGAACCACTTAAGTGACATTTTGTGAAAAATTTTTTTATGTCGAATTCGAGGTGCTCTTAGTACCCTTTTTCATTGTACAATAGTAGGATTTCCGAAATGTACAAATATTTTAAATGCCAGCCGATTGCATAATCACTTAACTGCATCTCTCGTAAAAATGTTACCGCAGAACCACTTAAGTGCACTTGTTTTTTTTATTTTTGTGCGAGACACACCGTGTGGTGTACATTAAAGCGGTATAATATATATCTAATTACTTATACCGATGTATTCGTCGGTTTTTTTAAATTCAAAAAAAAATTTTTTACGTTTTTAAATTTTTCAAAAATTGTCAATTTGCAAAAACAAAAAAATTACTGGAATCGCTCTGATAAAATTCATACGTATTCCTTAGCTGATTCTAAGAACTTATTACTCTTGAAAATTTTTTCCAAAAGTTTGTGGTTTCTGAATAAAAAATTCGTAAAAGTCTTCGTAAAAAATTTTCAATTATAATATGCGCCAGTTTGACCACACCGAGGTTCAAAATCAATCCCCAAATCACGTATCTTTTAGGTTTGGACATTTATCCCATTGGTTAGAGGAGTTCCAGATACATTGCAAATGAAAACGTTCTTGAAATCTCGAATTAAAACAAAAAATTGTGGAAAAACCATGCTTTTTTCCTTTTAACCATTTTTTCTCATAGTTAATAACAATTTTCGAAAATTTTAATTATACCATTGGAAAGGGTATGAGTTAAACTTTAAAAATATGCCCCGCCCGAATTTTTTAAATCGCAAATTACATTAGTTACGAGCCCTCAAAGAAAGTGACTGCATAATCACTTATCTGCAAAGTTCCCGCAGAACCACTTAACTCGAGTAATTTGTTTAGCTTGGGCGTCGAGAAAGAAACTATTTACAAATTTAATACTACGGTTGTATCCGTATCAGATACCTAATCAAATGAGCCAATACTTAGATCTTTTCTCTGACATTTCGATCTTACATATTATTCCAAACATTAAAATCGCTTTTTCTCGAAAACACGAAAATGTCACTTAAGTGGTTCTTCATGTAAGCCACAGATATAAATAAATAACCATGTTAAATTATAATTATAATAGCATCGGTGTACGTTTGCACATGTTATAGCAGTAGACGTATAATTTAATTCCAAAAAGATTACACCTGTATTAAGATCACTAAAAGCGTATGATACGCTAAGTATATCAATAACTCATACACCATACATTCAAATGAACATAGTCAATTATCAACAAGATAATTATAACAAAAGTGATTATACAGATTGAATGATTATAATCTTTAAAATGAATATGATCGCGGAAACTGCGACTGTAATATAACTATGCGGCGGAAATAATTATAGAGGAAAAAAATGCAGGAAAAACAATTATAAATGTAACAATTACAATAGATGCTAAAACAACAAAGGCATACTGTGCAGTACTCATGGAGACCGAGACAACGATGTCCAAGAGGTCATCAAAAACAATTTTTTTCCCATAAAAATAATAATTATTGTTACTACTATACATATCAAAGAATTTAAAAAGGAAACTACAAAATTCAAACGTCGAAGAAACGACAAACTGTATATACATACCTAAACATAAAAACGTGCATTAATTGCGTATTTCAATTGTATTTTTAAGTAAGCTAGCACTACTAATGTTTATGGAAATCAAATAATAACAATCCACGAGCTGTTTAGTCTGCGTTATAAATATCATTATCATATATAATTTATCATCTTTCAAAAAACCTTAAAAAGTTATGAAAAAATTTTCTCTTTTTTGAAATAAAGCTTTTTTTGATAATTACTGCATTTACGCATAAAATATCTGGGTAATGTGATAGTAATAATCCAGGGAATCCATAGTAATACTTAAAAGGAATATTTTTAAGCCTAGTGTAAAACCATTGGCTAGTTTTAGTAGTAAATTTTATGCTAAAATTCGACATTTTCATCGATTTTTAGCTTAGAAATGAAGCGAAATTCAGAAAAATCTCAAGAATACATTTTTTCTTAGAATTTTTTTACTTTTTACTTATATTCTTATTAGATAGGAAAAGTGAAATTTTGATTTTTTAAGTGATCTTAAACTTCATCTGGCATTCTGGGATTTATTCAGTTACTTTTGGGTTGAAAAAAGCTATCTTTACAAATTTTTTTATCTCAATCCGAAGGATCAAAACTTAAAAATTTTGAATTTAAGTATCTAAATTGCGTATAAAGCTGCTGAAACGTATTTATATGATATTGGAAGTATTTTTCTTGGTAACGAATAAAGAAAATTTCCTTGAAAAAGTATTCTGTACATTTTCGACGAAAAACGCTTCCCTCGGGAGCTATGAATTTTTTTAAATTTGTAAAAAGTGGAAAAAATGCTTAAAATCCCAACTTTGACCCTCTGTAGCTCGTAGAGGTATGCCGGAAAAATTCTGAAGTCAGAACATCCCTTTAGAACCTCTAGAATATTTTCTGATAGTTCCCAAAACGAAAAAAACTCAAGCTTTTATTTGAGAGGGAGCCACAGATATTATCATATATATATATGATAATATCTGTGGCTTGCAGGAAGAACCACTTAAGTGACATTTTGCGAAAAATTTTTTTATGTCGAATTCGAGGTGTCCTTAGTACCCTTTTTCATTTTACAATAGTAGGATTTCCGAAATGCACAAATATTTTAAATGCCAGCCGATTGCATAATCACTTAACTGCATCTCTCGTAAAAATGTTACCGCAGAACCACTTAAGTGCACTTGTTTTTTTTATTTTTGTGCGAGATACACCGTGTGGAATACATTAAAGCAGTATAATATATATCTAATTACCTATACCGATGTATTCGTCGGTTTTTTTAAAATAAAAAAAATTTTTTTAACGTTTTTAAATTTTTCAAAATTTGTCAATTTGCAAAATCAAAAAAATTACTGGAATCGCTCTGATAAAATTCATACGTATTCCTTACCTGATTCTAAGAACTTATTACTCTTGAAAATTTTTTCCAAAAGTTTGTGGTTTCTGAATAAAAAATTCGTAAAAGTCTTCGTAAAAAATTTTCAATTATAATATGCGCCAGTTTTACCACACCGAGGTTCAAAATCAATCCCCAAATCACGTATCTTTTAGGTTTGGACATTTATCCCATTGGTTAGAGGGGTTCCAGATACATTGCAAATGAAAACGTTCTTGAAATCTCGAATTAAAACAAAAAATTGTGGAAAAACCATGCTTTTTTCCTTTAAACCGTTTTTCTCATAGCTAATAACAATTTTCGAAAATTTTAATTATACCATTGGAAAGGGCATGAGTTAAACTTTAAAAATATGCCCCGCCCGAATTTTTTAAATCGCATATTACATTAGTTACGAGCCCTCAAAGAAAGTGACTGCATAACCACTTATCTGCAAAGTTCCCGCAGAACCACTTAACTCGAGTAATTTGTTTAGCTTGGGCGTCGAGAAAGAAACTATTTACAAATGTAATACTACGGTTGTATCCGTATCAGATACCTAATCAAATGAGCCAATACTTAGATCTTTTCTCTGACATTTCGATCTTACATATTACTCCAAACATTGAAATCGCTTTTTCTCGAAAACACGAAAATGTCACTTAAGTGGTTCTTCCTGTAAGCCACAGATATATATGTGTGTGTGTGTATATGTATATATCTGTGGCTTACAGGAAGAACCACTTCAGTTACTTTTTCGTGTTTTCGAGAATGTTTGGGGTAATACGTGAGATCGAAATGTCAGAGAAAAAATCTACGTATTGGCTCATTTCATTACGTATCTAATACGAATATAACCGTAGTATTACATTTCTAAATAGTTTCTTTCTCGACGCGAACTTTGCAGATAAGTGGTTATGCGGTCACTTTCGTTGAGGGCTCGTAACTAATGCAATTTGCGATTAAAAAATTTCGGGCGGGGCATATTTTTAATGTTTAACTCATGCCCTTTCCAATGGTGTAATTAAAATTTTCGGAAATTGTTGTTAACAATGAGAAAAAACGGTTTAAAGAAAAAAAGCATGGTTTTTCCACAATTTTTTTTTTTAATTCGAAATTTCAAGAACGTTTTCATTTGCAATGTATCTGGAACCCCTCTAACCAATGGAATAAATGTCCATACCTAAAAGATACGTGATTTGGGGGTTGATTTTGAACCTTGGTGTGGTCAAACTGGCGCATATTATAATTGAAAATTTTTTACGAAGACTTTTACGAATTTTTTATTCAGAAACCACAAACTTTTGGAAAAAATTTTAAGAGTAATAAGTTCTTAGAATCAGCTAAGGAATACGTATGAATTTTATTAGATATTTTTCACAAAACGTTACTTAAGTGGTTCTTCCTGCAAGCCACAGATATATAATCATTTTCTTACATCCAATTTAAACTCTAAAATCAGTGAAACAGATTTTGATCCAGAGTTGGGCAATCAAAAAATGTATAAAAGAACCTTTTAATAGTTCAAAATTACCTGCAAACTTTCAGAGTGGGTCTCAAAGATTAAGACCATTTAAAAAATCAAAATATGAATTATGAAAAAAAAATTTTGGATTTCTATCGAAAAAAATTACATTTAAATAGGAAAAAGAATTCTAAGAAAAAAGGTGTTCTTGTAATTTTTCGTAACATTGCTTCCTTTCTGAGCTAAAAATCGATGAAAATGCCGCATTTTTTACTATTTAAGTTTGGATTTTCGATAACACACACACACGCACACGTACACGCACACACGCACACGCACACGCACACATATATACATATATTATGACTTGAAAATTATTTTTTTTGTAAAACAGACAAAATTTACTAAAAAAAGTAGTGTATGCGCTTTTGTTGAAAAATGCATCCCTGATAAGAGCTATGAATTAATGAAAATTGGCAAAAAATGGAAAAAACATAAATTTTATGAACTTCCACTCTCTGTAACTCGAAGGTACTTGATGGAAAAAATCTGAAAAAATTTATGAGATATTTGACACTTTATAGAACAACATATATATATTTTTGGATAGGTACAAAATAATTTTTTCAATTTCATATGGAATCACCCATATATGTCGAACTTCAATGAAAAAATGCACTTTTCTTTGGTCTAGAAATCGAAAAAAATTTTTTAAGCTAGAGCCTTCGAACCAATGGGACTTTCTTCTACGAGCCAAGAGATGATGAAAAATGCCGAGGGAGGAACATGCAAAATATAGAATATGAAAATTTAACATGGGGAGGCATAATATGGAGGAAAAAGAAAAAATTGGCTATTCGGATTTTTATTATTTTTTTTTTTAAATGGGCATAACTTTTGATCAGAGCATCGAAACTTGGCATATTTTTTCAAAATTAATTATCAAAATTAATTACATAAAGCTCTTTTGTAATACTTTATCATAGTGTTATTCGAAATTTTATTGGTGCCTCAGGAATATTCGTGGTTGTTATTATTCCAGTGTTTTGACACATTAATTTTCTGTAAAAAAAGCGTAAAATGGCTCAGAAATATGGTTACTAGTAATTTTTCCCATGTTCCTCTGCACTTTTGACTATCTTTCGGCTCACAGAAGAAAGTCTGATCGGTCCGAAACCTATAATTGTCACTATGCTTGTAGATGATAGCAAAGGATGCACTTTCGGAAGTTCGGAACTTACGTGACTGCGGTATGATATAATATGTAAGCTATTCACGAATACTTCTATGTAAATTTTTATTTTGGAACCTTAAATTGCAACAATGTTTATGCGACTCTTGAATATTTGTTTAAATGATGAATTAATAATTAAATAATCTGCGACGTGCCGATGTCGATAATGATATGGATGTTCAACTTAGATACACGTATGTTTTAACAAGTCAAGAATAAGAATCAAATATTTTATTGTCTCGTGCAACACAGAGTGTCAATACAAAAAATAGGTAAATGAGCAGAAGAAACTAGGCGATATGCAGTATTTTAAAAACAAGAGATTACTTCGTATTGTAGGTCAGCCTTGATCCAGCCTGTGATTACACTGTGTTTTATCAAATCATCATTGTCATAATCTCTTCTGCCCATTAAATCAACCTTGATGTAGAAAATCCTTGGGTATTAGAATACTGTCATATGTATTTTTGTATAAGAGTAAAGCTGATTTGATCTCCAAATACAGTTTAAATTTTGTAAAGAAAGACTGTTCTCTACTCAGAAGAAACACGTAACAAAGTTGCACGATATATTACATTTTGAACTAATACCACAGGCTGTATTACTTCATGTCAATATCACATACTGATGTTACGTCATAAATGTACATACATTAAAATTCATCATATGTGATAACTGTAATGATTAATTTATAAATTATTACATGAAATCAACATAATTATTTATCATTTGACACTTTTAAGAAGAATCGCTGTCTTCCATTATATTTAATATTCTTAGAATTAAATACAACTTTCTTAGATTTATCATGATCAGGATTTGAATGATTGATTTGATTGGTTGGATTGGAAATGATGCTGTTCTAATGTACAAAAAAAATAAATGTTATTTATATTTGAATTTAATTTTTTTATTCTTATTTAACAAAGTGCATAATTATCAACTGAAAATGCTGTATTCATAATAACATCAGATGATACATAACATTATTTTATCAAGTAACACTGTTCACTAGAATTACTGTCTTCTTTCATATTTAATATCCTTAGGATTACAACTTTCTTAGATTTACAATGATTATGATTTGAATCATTGATTGGTCAGATTGTAAATGATGATTTTCAAGTATACAATAAAGAATAAATATTATTTTATTCTCATTCAATAAAATGCATCATTATCAACTGAAAATGCTGTATTCATAATAACAGATTGATAGAGTATCATAAAATCATCTTTGTTTTCCATACTTTATGTTCTTAGTTTTTTAATTTTAATGTTTTTAATTATTATTTCAAGCTTTATTTATAATAATAATATTTTACTTGGTATTATTTTATCTGTACAAGGTGTATGGCACACTTATAAACTATAAAATGATTTTAAAACCATTATTAGCATTAGCAAACTCACTTTTTAATCCAATTGAACTTTAGAATTTTTAATGAATAACATTCCATAAACCTTATTTGTATAAAAATAGTTGAAGAATAATACATAACAAATATTTTCGACACTTTGTACCAGTACAAAGATTTTTACCTTTTCATCCGTTCATCCATACATTACATAAATAAAAAGTTTTCTTTTGTTCACAGTATAAAAATATTGGCTAATAATACTGGTATTTGAATAACTGTCAACAGTACAGATAATTTTCAACTAAAAAATTTACTTATATTTTATCCATTGTACCTTGCTGCAATAGCATCAACATCTAGTTGAGATAATATTTCATCATCTGAATCGTCTACAATATCCCTGAATATATTAGTGTTCTTTTTTAAATTTTTAGCTGAACATAAATTTTTGGGTCTTTTACTAATATTTTCATCAAATATTTCAGATTCTTTTTCTTTTCCTATTTTATGTGATATTTTAGCTCTTAAACTATCATCGTTGACTATTACTATATTTTTTGATTGATTGACTACATTGTTCCTTTCATTAATATCCATTGGAGTCGACGATGGAAATTGATGATTTTGAACAGAATTCAAATTATCCAAATTGATTGCTAACCACGAATCATTTTCATCAAAATCAAAATTCTGCAGATCATCTAACTGAACATTATTCATTGTTTGTTGTTTATTATTTAATTGTTCACTACTATCTGATACATTTTTTTCATTTGATTTATGATTATTTTCGTTATCTTGATTTAATAAACTTATTTGAGACTCATTAAAGTTACAATTAAAATTATTATCAAGCAACTCTTCTAAATGGGGTGTTTCAACTAATCGTGTTTCATCAGAATACAAGCTTACTAAATTCTTGAGTGAAATTATTAAGCAAACATATTTTTTGCTAGTTACAATAAGTCCAACATCTTTTACCAGTATAACTATCTGTGTACCTAAAGCATTAGGATATAATTTACAAATACTATGATGAATGCGAGCATCAATTTTACCAGTTAAATCCTTGAGTATCACTTGTGGATCATTTGGTTTATAATCTATGTATTGAATAATGCCAGCAAGATAAGGAATTTTTTTGTAAGCTTTACTGTATTCTAAAGCATTTTCTTTTATGCTTGCTATATCACAGAGCTCAAAATTAGCTGGTAAATCATCTGTCATTAGTTGCCATGCTCCTGTACTGAATAGATTTTTGGTATTTTGAGAACAAATATCTACATACTTTCTCGTTTTGTTGTTCTTATTCTCTTCAACAGATTCCAAATCGATTACTTCAGATTCATTAACATCATCCAATAAAAGTCCTGCAGGTCCAGGAAATTTCCTTGTTACTGCTTGTGGTGCTCTTGCTCGTATTGATTTTGTATTTTTATGAGCTGGAATTAAATCAACTAACATTTCTTTTTGTCTATCATTCACACGATTCTTATTTGTTACAGTAATTTCTGCTGTTCTAGTTGGCATATCATTATTTTGTATTAAATTAGATTTTTTTGTTGAAACGCATAATACGTTTGATGTTGAAGGACACTTTTTTTTAGTAGAACTACTGTCGTTGATTGATTCTGAGAATGCCACATTTTTTTTACGTTTCAACTGATTTTCATTATTCTCATTTGATTGATTATTGGTATCTGAAGTTTCTTGTGAAATCCTTACCACAGACCTACCAACAACTGTGCGTTTTATGCAATTCTTTTCTGATACAATATCTTCATTCCTTTGAAATACATCCAAAACTAAATGTTTTGTGAAATTGTTTGCTGTACTTATTGGGAGAACTGTTGTTTGATTAATATTGTGCATTACAGCACTCTTTACAGGTTTGTTTGTACTTTTTATATTATCAGAATTTTTAAATATATCCAAAACGGCATTTTTTCTAGATGCTGTATTCATGCATGCAGCTTCCTTAAGTTTTGTAGGATCGTTCTCAAAAGCACTGCCATTAAATTCAAACTTTGAAGTATTTAAAGATTTTCTTCTATTTTCGTTGTCTGATTTCTCGACATTAATCTGTCTTTCATTGTTGAAGCCTTGAATAACATCATCTGCAGTGCTAAAGTCTTTCAAATAATCCTAAAAAATTATTAAGGTTAAAAATCAATAATGTTAATAACATTTTTAAAAAAGTTTTATTTTGTAAATATTTTACTTCATCAATGTCCCATTCATTAGTTTCGAACATTTTTCAATTCTTATTTATTATTTTTTAACACTGCAAGAACTACTATAAGTATACCATACACACGTACTGATCACGAACGACTGCAAAGTAAACTCTATTAGTAACTCTACTGTAATTGTAAACAAGAAAAATAATACCATAAAACATAACCTTATACTTTGTATTGCCGCTACGAAGGCCGCTACCGCTCAAGCCACAAATACCGAATCTTGACGCGTACTTATAAGTCATACTTTTGTCCTATGCATAAGTGAAACATTTTAATCAATGTTATTTCTATACATATATTTATATACAATTTATTTTCTGGCTCTATCCGTCAGTAGTTAATAATATTTATATTATTATTTTTGTGAAAATTTAACTGTAAATACTATACTGCTTTTCTCAAAATAGTATGTACAATCGTGTACTACAAGATATTTCTGTGTTTTTTTTAGCACTGAATATATTATAATTACATGCAAATATAATGTATACATTTTCTCTGAAATTTTTAGACTCACTTATACTATGCCAGTTAATAAACAAAATATTTAATAATTATTTTATCATTGATAATATAACTAACGAATTATATCTGTGGCTTGCAGGAAGAACCACTTAAGTGACATTTTGTGAAAAATTTATTTATGTCGAATTCCAAGTACTCTTAGTACCCTTTTTCATTGTACAATTATAGTAGGATTTCCGAAATTCACAAATATTTTAAATGCCAGCAGCGCAGAACCACTTAAGTGCACTGGTTTTGTTTTATTTTTGTGCAAGATACTCCGTGTGGAGTACATTAAAGCTGTATAATATACATGTAATTACCTATACCGATATATTCGTTGGTTTTTTTAAATTTTTAAAAACTTTTTTAATGTTATTAAATCTTTTAAAAATTGTCATTTTGCAAAAACAAAAAAATTACTGGCATTGCTGATAAAATTCGTACGTATTCCTTAGCTGATTCTAAGAACTTATTACTCTTAAAATTTTTTCAAAGAGTGCGTGATTTCTGAATAAAAAATTCGTAAAAGTCTTCGTAAAAAATTTTCAATTATAACATGCGCCAGTTTGACCACACCAAGGTTCAAAATCAACCCCCAAATCACGTATCTTTTAGGTTTGGACATTTATTCCATTGATTAGAGATATTCCAGATACATTGCAAATGAAAACGTTCTTGAAATTTCGAATTAAAAAAAAAATTGTGGAAAAACCATGCTTTTTTTCCTTTAAACCATTTTTTGTCATTGTTAATAACAATTTTCGAAAATTTCAATTGCACCATTGAAAAGGGCATGAGTTCAACTTTAAAAATATACCCCGCCCGAATTTTTGAAATTGCAAATTACATTAATTACGAGCCATCAAAGAGAGTAACCGCAATAAGCACTTATCTGCAAAGTTCCCGCAGAACCACTGAACTCGAATAATTTGTTTAGCTAGCGCGTCGAGAAAGAAACTATTTAGAAATGTAATAAGTACTATGGTTGTATTCGTATTAGATACCTAATGAAATGAGCCAATACTTAGATCTTTTCTCTGACATTTCGATCTTGCGTATTAGTCGCAAACACTGAAATCGCTTTTTCTCGAAAACACGAAAAAGTCACTTAAGTGGTTCTTCCTGTAAGCTACAGATATATATTTTGATATTTAAACTATTAAGATGATTTAAAGGTATTTAAAAATATTAATTAAATATACTTTTATACAAATATATTTATACATATTTATCATTTCGGTAGAAAATATCCTTAAAATTATTTAATTTTGTACTTAGCTATATACAATAATTTTAAAATTTGAATCAAATATTTGCAAACAACTTATTGAAATAATTAGAAGCAATATAAATTATATTAATACCATTAAAAAAAATTTTTTTTAAAATTAAGATGCTCTTCGTTTTATTGAAATTTTTCCTCTGCACAATTGTGAAGTATATATTCTTACTTTGCTGCCATCAGAGACTTTTTTCACCCAAATCTGAAAAAAATTGTTAAAATTAAATTTGATTCATTTATAATACAATTAATAAATGAAAATAAATTTACTGCTTCAGTTCCAATAGCTGATATATTCGCTGAAAATCGTGGCATATCTTTTCCTTCTACATAAACCGGTTGTCCTCGATGAAACCTAAAATATCATTTTATAAAATGTTTAGCAGTTACTTTTTGTGGCTGATTATTGCAAATAACAATGTTACCATCTCCTTTCATATAATAATTTTCCATCTTCTATTCTTGTTTCAACTAACGATGAATCATTTGTTACTGATGTAATGTGTTGATTTGTGATATTGACAGCAGCATTATAGTGCTGCATGACAACTGTTTTTGGAGAAGGTTTTTTTAAGTATGTATAAATTAATTGCTAAATTACTTTAATTAAAATATTTCTATTGATAATGAAATTGAAGTTACCTGGTTTACGGACAGCAGTTAAGACTTTTCCTCTGCTAATAGCTTTTAAATCATTTTCAATTTCTTTCTCATCTAACAAATAATTTAATTGAGCTGGTGGTGGTTTTCTTCGTTTCTCTACTTTTTCAGGTACTGGATCGTTTGGTCTACGACGTAATTTTCTAGTCATAACTGGTTTAACCTAAAGAAAATAATATAACATTACAATTTTATTGTTTTAATATAATTGTATTATATTTTATTATAATTTTAAAGGTAAATATTCTTTTTCTATATTTTGATTGAATAAGTTGAAATTAAGAAATATATTTAAAAAAATTGTAGTTTGTATTTTGTATACCTCTGTAGAATCTCCTGTTAATTCCATTGAATATCTATCTGACTCAACCAGTTTACGTTTTTCTTCCATATCTGCAACAAGATTTTCTTTCAAATCACTTTTCTTTTCTTCAAATTCTTTGACAGCTGCTTTTTTATCTAAAATATATTCTCTTTCTACACATTCAGTCAGATAATCTCTATAAATAATATTTAAGCGTAATCTTTCTTTGTATTGCGTTTCTAGCCGTTTGACTTTTCGATTATATTCAGCATGAGTACCATCTTTCAGTTGTTGCAGTTGTTTTTTTAAGCTAGCTAATTTATCTTGATAAATTCTAAAATTAAAAGATTCAGTTAAAGAGAAATTACTCAGATATTGAATTGATACTAAACAAATGGTTACTTACTGCTCTTTGATTTCAGTATATTCTTCTGATTTGCCCATGTCAGTTTCACTAGCTTCTTCAGTATCTGTAATTTGTAAGCACATTTTGATCAAAAAAATTTAACTCTTTATAAACATTAATACAAATATTAAATATGTGTACCTTCGTCACTTTCATCCTGATCATCAAGATCACGTTCGTCATCCAAATAATCCTCGTTTTCTTCATCCATTTCGTAATCTTCTTGGCCACAGGCTGTAGAATATGGTGAATCTTGATGATACATTTTTGCTAAGTAATTTTTGTGAAATTTTCTATATTATATGAATATGAGATTGGAATACACAAATGCGATGACAACTAGGATAAATAGTTAAAATATAAACTAAAAATTATAAACAGTATAATCATTTATCTTGTCCACAAAACCATAAAATGCAAATAAGAGGTACTACTGGCTGTTTCTGGAGACGCTACCACTGCATGCGTCCACTTGTCTACTGAGTATCAAGATCAACAAGCCATATTGCCATCGCGCGTCGCGCAATTAGACTCATGCAGTCGTGCTGACTGCTCGTGCACATTTAAGAACGCCAAGAATGGTATCTATGTCTCGCGCGAAAATTCGATTATGTCAATTTTTGCTAAAAAAAGTTACTAAAACAAACAACCAAATATACAATAATTATTTACAATTAAATAAAATACAATTTATTACAAATAAATAATTTTTTTAAGTGAACATCAGCATCACTTGTAGTACATGAACTGCGATTTGTTATTCTTTATTTTTGTGGTCTGAACTATATGATAGTATGTCGTCTATTCTACTTACACAGTATAAAAAAGTAAAATTGTTGTCACGGAGTTAAATTTAATTTTCACGTTTTTTGCAAATGCGATGTTGATAAAGAATCAAACGAATTGATCGCATACGCGTCTAAAGCGCAAGATTTAAAATCGCTAAAACAGATGCAGTGAAGGCATTTCTGTATAGAACAATTTAAGGACGAGAAAACACGATCGTAAGTCTATATAATAATAAGCTAATGAAATGACGGGGAATTAGCACTTGCACTTTGCAGTCACCAAAATGTAACATATAACTATACTGACGGAAAAACCCTCTCGCTTGACTCTCTGCTATAACCGCAAGGGTAGCGTCGGCGCGGCTGATTCTTCGAGCATATACACATGTATAATCTATATGTATATGCTCGAAGACCAATACCACTCCCTGCCGCAGTCAGTTCAGGTTCAGTCAGAGACGCGCTGTTAGTTCGAGCTCAGGAATTACCTGAAAATTCGGCTGAGTTTGTTGAGTAATAGGAAAACTCTAGTGAAAATACATACAAGTCCCGTAGAAGGGTCATAAATCTACGCACTTATTTAACCTAAAAATCAAAGTGTCGCGACTGAAAGAGCAATTCAATGCTCGCTTAAATTGCCCGCGCATTTACAGTTCGTGTTCGAAAAGACATCGTTCACATCGTCATCATCGTGCAAAGCGCTGCACGACACGAGCACGACGCCACAACCAGGGCGTCCAGCTATATCGCTGCAAAATCGAAGGTTATAGCGCATACGTATCTGCGCATATATATATATAAATATTTACCGATTATTCTACCGATACTGTTCTGTGGATGAATTCTCCGAAAGTTGGATTTCATCACTAGTCTATGCACGTACTGAACTCTAATGGATTATATTCTCGGCTCTCTTAGACATTAGAGTCAATTAAAAATAAACAATAGTTTTATGGAAAATATTATAAATCAGACTGTTTTAACGATATAATTCAATATTAAAAGCTATGACTATGATACGCATCTCAATGGATCAAATTGTACGAGGTTTAGCCAATTCATCAAAATCATTAATTAAATGTCACAGATTAGAGGGAAAAGTTGCTATTGTGACAGCTTCTACACAAGGGTAAAATTTATTGTTAAAAATGTATTTATCATAATATAGAGTATAATCCAATGTTTGATATTTTACATACCATTTTATTCCATTTATAAAATATGCCAAGTCATAGTCACAATTAGAATAATTATATAATTGTACATTTTTGCGAATAGGTTTCCATATTTTCAAAAATAAGATATTACTTGAAATAAAATTATTTTCTGTAATAAAATTATTACTGTGCCCATAGTGACTTTAAAAATCGTTCGAAAAATGTGTGCGTGTCATACCTAGCATGTGCGTATTTGCTTGCACACGCGCGCGCGCGCACACACACACACATAGTTTATACCTAACAATATTATATTTTTTTAAGAATTGGATTTTCCGTGGCTCGTCGCCTAGCTCAAGAAGGAGCAAGGATTATAATAAGCAGTAGACAGGAAAAAAATGTCACGAATGCTGTTAAACAACTCAGAGCTGAAGGCTTAGAAGCTTCTGGTATTGTCTGTCATGTGGGAAAAAAAGAAGACAGAGAAAAACTTCTACGCGAGGTAAAAAATAAATTGACCTCTTTAAAACTTAAATATATTTACATTTAAAATTATACTTAGATACTTTTTTGCAGACAGTTTCAAAGTATGGTGGTTTAGATATTCTTGTACCCAATGCAGCAGTTAATCCAGCTCTAGGACCAGTAATGGACTGCAGTGAATCTGTTTGGGATAAAATATTCGAAATAAATGTTAAATCTACTTTTTTACTGATGCAAGAATGTGTACCATACCTAAAAAAAAGTAAATCGCCTTCTATTATAATAATGTCATCAATTTCTGGCTATACACCATTTACTGTAAGATATTTTCTGGATAAGTATAATTTATAATTTTGATTAAACATATTTTATAATGTGTATTAATGCATGAGATGCATGAGATGCAAATGGATTATAGATTGCGCAATGTGCATGGTTGTAAAAATGGCCGACCGAATCAATTTCCTTAAATTTTTTTGTATCTTTTATACACGGTTTGCTTAAAATCGCGCAAAATCAATCGTTTTTCAATCAATCGCCGACATTGACCGCTCTTCCTCTCAGACATTAAGCCACTGTAATGACTTGATATTATTGTTTCAGTTGCTTGGCGCATATTCTATAAGTAAGACCACTCTGTTGGCATTAAATAAAATCGCTGCAGAAGAGTTAGCTGATGATGGCATTAGAGTAAATGCTATTGCTCCTGGTGTTATCAAAACTAAATTTGCATTACCTGTAATGATTAACTAAATTATTTCGTAAATACAATTTATCAAACTCTTGCAGTATTATTATTAAAAGAAACTATTACTTTTCCAGTTATATGAATCAGAGGAATCTAAAGAGGCATTACTTTCTACAATTCCAATGAGGCGTTTAGGTGAACCTGAAGAAATTGCAGGAATTGTAGCATTCCTTGCAAGTGATGATGCTTCGTACATTACTGGAGAAACAATCGTGGCTGGTGGAGGTGCAAGATCAAGGCTCTAAAATATTTAGTGTCATGATTATAAAAGGAAAAGATCATTTTTACATAACTTTTTACACAATGTCTTAAATTTATATGATCAAAGGATATTTAAGAAAATATATAAGTTTTAAAAAACATTTTATAAAAATACTTTATTTATATTAATAAAAACGTTATAATGTTATGTTAATTCTCCACAAGAAGCTATTACAACTTTTTGTGAAGGAGTTCCACCTTTTGTACCATATTTTTCCATTTTTTTCAATACATCTAGACCACTAAGAACGTGGCCAAATACAACATGTTTTCCATCAAGCCAATCTGTACGAGCTGTACATAAAAAGAATTGTGAACCATTTGTATTAGGTCCAGAATTTGCCATGGACAATGTTCCAGGTCCTGTGTGTTTCAGTTCAAAGTTTTCATCTTCAAACTTATTTCCATATATTGATTTGCCCCCTGTACCATTATGATTTGTAAAGTCTCCACCTTGACACATCTATGTACAGTGTACACGTGCAGTTAAGGAAATTCATGTTTAACTAGTATGGCGACCTATAAGTCGTTTGCCAAAGATACAACCGCACATTATTTTCTTTATAAAAGTGTTAAGGAATCCGTTATAAATTCTGTCCCTTATAAATCATATTGAAAGCTCTTAAAAAAAAACTTGGCTTGATAATTATTATCGCGCTGAAATAATCAAATCACAATAAGTAACTTTGTTAAAAAAATAATTTTTGGAGTTTTATTTTGCATTAAACTATTGTGAACGCGTAACCACGCTTGAATTTTGAATACTTGTTTTTTGTCGCTATGTTAGAATAAGAATAGCTTCCCAGACAAAATTTTGACTTGATCACTAAGAATTTCCAATAAAAATACATGCAAAACCTAAACAAAAAATGCTTGCATTTTATAGATCTATAAATTACCATGAAAAAAAAAAGATTTGTATAAGAGGTATAATTTACAAAAAATTTTAACCCAATCAAAAAATATCAAAAAATAAGCAAAATAACAGATTATTTTGTGCCGCGGTTATACAGAAAAATCAAACAATGTTGTTTAAAAATTTTCATTTAGGACTAATTGAAATAAATAAATATAGTGTATTACAAAGATTTTAAATTCTAAAAAATATTTTAAAATTGAAGAAAAAACTATTGATATGCTAAAGTGATAATTGAAAACTTTAATTTTAAAATACATAACATTTTTCTAAGGTGGAAAGTATTTCTAGAAGAGTTAAGCATTTAAGATAAAATAGTAATAAAAAATTTGTTTTACAATTTTATACCAATCTTCCTGACACAAAGGATACAAATTCTGGAATTATTCTGTGAAATGTGCTGCCTTGATAACCATAGCCTTTTTCATGGGTGCAAAGGCAACGAAAGTTTTCTGCTGTTTTAGGAACAATATCAGCCCTTAACATCATAATTATCCTTCCTAGTTCTTGTTTTCCAATATTGATATCAAAGTAAACTTGGGGATTTTGTTTTCCTTTTTTACTTGGATCATCATCTTTCTGAGTTACTTCCTCACCTGCGTTTAAAGTTTCTCCTGCATGTTCTTGCAGCCAAACATCATCAGCCCAAACAGGTTTGGAAGAACCTTCTTTAATTTTTTGAGGTTTGGCTATATTTACTCTGATTGTGCGTCCAAATAATTCAGAATCGTTCTGCAAAAAGTAAATAAGTATGTTTATCTGTTAGGCATAACAAGATAGTTATCAAAGATAAGACAATGTAAATATTTAAATATTTATTTTTCGCTTAATCTTACCATGTTGTCTATAGCAGCTGCAGCATCTTCTGCAGCTTCGAATTCAATGAAAGCAAATCCTCTATGTTTCTCTGATTCATAGTCTAATGGGATTTGAACATCAACTATTTCACCAAATGGAATAAAAGCTGCATTTAATATTTTTTCATCTACTTCTTCAGCCAGCCCTCCTAAAAATATCCAACAAATATTATATTACTGAGTATTGTACTAAATCTGGTTTCTTGTTATAACATTTATTTCATTTATTCGATTTTTTTCTCTTTGCTAAAAATTTTTTAATACACAAGCTATACTTTTAAAACTGTTAAGGTTAAACGGTATTTAAATAGTCGATTATGCACCTAGGGAGTAAAAATAAAGAGGTGCATATACTATTTTTCTGCACGAGGAGCGTAAAATGCGTATGCTGTAATGCGCCCGCAGGGTGTACAGTACGCACTTTACGCGCCGTGTGGTGACAGCAAATTGACCTATGATTAAGATATTTCTATAGAATTTAATTGTTTTTATCTTAAAGAAATATTTTTTTAAGGGCAATAATTTTCAAATTTAAATTGAATAGGTTATGTTCATCATTTTAAATGCAATTATTTAATCATTAAATTTATAATACACATTTAATGCTCATTTCATATTGCAACAATAATATTGAATACATATAATTTATCGAAAATCCATAAAATATATCGAAATATCATGAAAATAAATATTACTGACCAACATAAATGGTTCTCTTTGCGTTTCCACTCATCTTCATTCCCGTAAATATGAATGAATCTTGTACTACTTCTTATTGATCGTCTTCGTTTATTTCTAATTTCTCTATTAATATGAATAAATTAATACATATATTTGGACAGGAGCCATTAGCATTCATATCGGCAAAATAACAATTTAAGTATAACGTAAAAATTAGCCGCACTCGTGTGTAATTTTAGCTGGAAAAATACAGAATACTATAGCTTCTTATAGATTAGGTTAGCTTTAAAGCTTTAGCGGCACCGGCGAGAGGCATGATTCGCAAAAACATATATATACATATATACACATACAAGTAGAGGGAGTATATATCTGAATATATATATATATATATAAGTAAATCGATATAGGTATATATATATATATATATATATAAGCCCATGATCCGAGCTATATTAGCAGTGAAGTCTGAAGTGACAACGACGGCGACGGCGATACGACGAAAGGTAAAGTCGTTATATGCTTATTTGTTGACTGACAAGCGACAATTTTCATGATTTCAAATCGCTGAAAGTTGATAAAGCAGCCATCCTTATATAAAGATTACGCAGAGAACAGTGAACCTTACGCTCTAAAGTAAACGTTCGAATCGCGTGAAAAAAGTTTGAAACATTAAAGCGTTAAAATTTTCAAAACATAAATCAAGTTCTTCAATTGACTATAAAGGTACGTAATTGTTGCTGCATTGATATGACATTGGCAATTGGCAACCAACATCAGAATTATTAGAATTAGTGTGCTGATTGAAGAGAACGTTTTATAAGTAGTACTCTCTTATTTCTATAGACGAAACATCTTTTGAATTGTTCTTATTCAAAAATAATTATGGGTATTGTTGTATTTTAATAACAAAAATAATATTTACATGAAGCTTAACTTTTTTTTATCAAGGTATAAGTATTTCAATTTATAATTTTATGACTTTAAAAAATGAATAAATATTTTATGCACAATCTTTGATGATTATTTCAATAATTTATACACCATAAAATTAAATTTTTGATAAACTTTTTTGTTGAAATGCGATTTACATTGTTTAAACATTTTAATAATTATTTTAGGAATAAAATCAGTCAAAATGTTTCCTTATCTTTCTGCAATCCAGAAGCCTTTGAAATTGTTGAATCGATCGATGAGCACTAAGAAGAATTTGGCATATGTTAATGGAAAATGGGTGGGTGCTACCAGCGGCAAAACTTTCCCAATCATAAATCCAGTAGACTGTTCAACAATTGATTGTGTCCCAGACATGAACGTAACAGATACTCGTTTAGCTATCGATGCAGCTGATAAGTCATTTGAATCTTTTCAAAAAACTCTAGCCAAAGAACGTAGTGAAATGTTAAGAGTCTGGTATAATTTATTGGTAAAACATTCTGAAGAATTGGCTAACATTATGACTAAAGAAAATGGAAAATCATTAGAAGAATCAAGAGGAGAAGTTAGATATGGTAATTCTTTTGTAGAGTGGTTTTCTGAAGAAGCTAGACGCATAAATGGAGAGGTTCTACAATCACCATTCAAAAATAGAGAAATGTTTTTAATTAAACGACCTGTTGGAGTTGCTGCTTTTATAACTCCATGGAATTTTCCACATGCTATGATCACTAGAAAAGCTGGAGCTGCTTTGGCAGCAGGTTGCACATGTGTGATTAAACCTTCAGAAGATACTCCACTTACAGCTTTAGCCCTTGCAGCTTTGGCTGAAGAAGCTGGATTCCCTCCTGGAACATTAAATGTTTTAACAACAAGCCTAGAAAATTCTGTAGCTGTTGGTCAAGAACTATGTCATAATTCAAAAGTTCGTGTATTGTCCTTCACAGGTTCTACAGTTGTAGGAAAAATCTTGTATCAACAATGTGCTCCTACAATGAAACGTTTGAGTCTTGAATTAGGTGGTAATGCTCCTTACATTGTATTTGATACGGCTGATATTAATTTAGCAGTCAGTGGAGCAATGGCTAGTAAGTTTAGAAATTCAGGTCAGACATGTATTTCTGCAAACAGATTTTTTATACATTCAAAGGTTTACGATGAATTTGTTTGTAAGTTTTTGACTAGAATAGAAAGTGAAATAAAAATGGGCGATGGAAGCAAAAAAGGAAATACTCACGGCCCTTTGATTAAAGAGAGTCAATTTAAAATAGTTAGTAATCTTGTAAATGATGCTAAAGCAAAAGGTGCTACTATTCACTGTGGGGGCAAATCTTTATCAGAAATTGGTCCTCTCTTTTATGCTCCAACTGTAATAACCGATGTAACAAGAGATATGGAAATATACAGTAAAGAAATATTTGGACCTGTCGCTGTTATACATAAATTTGACGATGAGGAAGAAGTTTTACAAAGAGCCAATGAAACTCCAGTAGGTTTAGCTGGATATTTTTACTCAAGAGATATATCACAAATCTTCAGGGTAGCACGTAATTTACAAGTTGGAATGATTGGTATTAATGAGGGATTAATTTCATGCACTGAAGCTGCCTTTGGGGGTATCAAAGAATCTGGTATTGGTAGAGAAGGTTCTAGCCATGGTATTGATGAGTATGTTGACATTAAATATGTTTGCATTGGAAATGTTCAACATTAATGAATGAAATATATTAAAGTTGTTAAAATATATACTTTTGGTAAAATGTAAATTTGTGATTATCCAATACTATGAAACTGTTTAGTGTAATAGATAGAATATTAATCTTTTTTTAAGATACTCTATATTATATATGTAGCATATTAATTTTTTCAACATAGGATTGATATAAAATTATTTTGAATCTTTTTATTTTCTTAAGTTTTCTATTTCTAAGTCAAATTTACACAAAGAATATTGTTTATTGTTATATAAAAAAAAACGATCCGATCAATGTCATCAATCTATTATATTATCTTTACAGTTCAAAGACGAACAGTATGCTTTAGTATTTGTTTTCTACTGGCTTAAAAAACATTATTTTATGTTAATTAAAAAATATCAAGTTTATAACATGAAATACATAGTACATGAATCGGTGTTGAAAACAAATCTTATAAGTTATAGAATTCAGAATTGATTGATAATTTTTTAATATAACATTGTGTGTAAAATTATTAAAAAATTATTATTCAATTAATTCATTTTCAAAAACTTTCAAAATACACAATGATTGTCATTTGTGTTTAAAATGGCAATATTTTGCAAGACAATAATTTCAAATGAAAATATATATATTTATAGTAAAATATACCATTCATGTTGTAAAATTTTTTAAAAAGCTAAATTATAAAATTGTTAAAAATAATTGTATCATAAACTAATGTCTGTCATGTGCTTTGATAATTTTAATTTATAGCATATATAATAGTAACAGTGCCATATCCATATTGTATTTTCAAAATGATACAATTATTTTCATTTCTATAAAGGATGTGAAATCTAGAAAAAATTCATTTTTTTAAAAACAATTGTTCTCTGTAATTTAGAAATGCCATTGTATAATATTTTATTTTTTATGAATTTTGTACAGAAAAAAGTGTATAAATTTATCATGAATATTTAATTGGCCTCTTATAATAAACAATGCGCAAAAAAAGTTAGTTTGAAAGTTTAGAATTTTCACAAATTGTTCAACAATCTAACGATATTCTATAAGTTAAATATATTTAACATTCCTTGATTAAAAATTTCAGTTTGTTATTTTATGATTACTTTGGAATGATAAATAATTTATATTGAAGTAATATTAAAAACCATGATGTTTGATTCCTAGTCTTCCACGTAAGTCTTCCATTAACTAAGAGGTCAAAAAATACAAGTAAAAGATTCTTGTGCAAGTCAAGAAATTTTTGGATTACAAATAAGAATATTGTATTCTTGAGACATAATAGTAAATACATTACAACAAAAAACGCTTATATTACACTTGTTTTCAATTATGATCCTGTAGTAGCGTCAACAGTCTTTCAATCCATGTTTTTTTATATACCTCTCCCTTGCTTCAACAATCATTTTTGCTTTCTTTTCTTGAAACGTTAATGCTGTAAAACTAGCATTATTTGTCTTCAGTGCAGACACAGATGGTTTGCTTTTTGAATTGCTCGACGTTGATGTGGTAGGTACTGCTTCAGGTGTGTAAGTAACAATGCCATCCAGAATGTTTGTGATTGTAACATCAACATTTCTAGTTTTTACTGTATTCAAAACAGACTTTGTATTATTTATTATTAATGAAAAGAAAATTGATGTGTATTTTATAATACTTACATAGATCTCTAAGAATTACATTGTGTGGAACTAATGGAAGAACTTCACTAACTTGACGTGCCATTCTTTGCATTTCAATGCTTGCAATAATCTGTGATCCTGACACATTTAAATTTTGGGGAGTTCGGTTGTGAACTTTTTCCATTATATAGCGCTTTTCATATTCTGTTTTATCTGAGACTGTATGTGAACTTGTTTCAATTTTTAATTCTTGGGCAATTTCTTTTTCAACTGCTCTTACTAGAACATTAGCATCTGTGTTCCTTTTTACTTTGAGAAATTTTACAGTAAAAATAGTGTAAGGAACAATCATGAACCACATAACATCCGTCCACCAAGTAGACGCTATGGAAGTAAGTCGTATGTCAACAAACTCTGGTCTCCATGCTTGAAGAACAATGGGCTGAACTGCCGATTCTATACTAAAAGGCCAAGTGTTGAATTTCAAAAGTGCTTTGCGACTATTAGTGGCACTAAATTCTGGTTGCAGGGCAATGCTTGTTTCTGAAGTTGGAAGAAAACGTTTTATTTCAGCAACCAAAGAATCAGTGCTACTCATATTCATCTTTCTCAATCCAAGAGCATAATTTAATGAATCTGGTAAATTTGAAAGGCTTGGAGTCACCGTATTTGCAGTTTTAGACAGAACGAAATCATCCAGTGCCGAAATGTTGTTGGCAATAACAATTCTGGCTTGTTCATCCCTTTTCTCTCCATCAAGATTAACTTTAACGATTATACCAAAAGTGAAAGCCAAGCCTCGATTAAGAATTACTCGGAGAGTTTGGCAATCTGGTAAGATCGAAGCAAATATCCACAATTGTAGGCAAACCAGCAGTCTGAGGAGAACAAGCACTAATCCAACAGGTATGTAAATCAGTATCGATAACAGTTTCCAGCCACTGGGAAACCTGAAATGTAAAAGTAATTATGCAAAACGAGAGTAAAAGAGAATTTTTCGATTTATTGCGATATTGCGCGTAAAGAAATTAAAATAAAACATTGCGCTTATCACGTTTGGCAAATAATAAAATAGCCCTGCGCTAGATGTAACGTGTAGTAAGTAGCGAATAAGCTGCAACAGCCAGGCCAAGTGCGACACAAGACGACACAACGAGATATCCGGCTTTTTGCCAAGACAAGAGTGAAGAAGAAGTTTAAATAAACTCTGGCGTTGTCACTCACCTGCTCTCGTCAAACAGCTCCTTGATATCAATTTGTGACATTTCTCACGAAAAACATCTGTTACAAAAGAAGCTAGCTGCTGCGAATGCACCAGGTCCGTTGATCGAGCATCAAGTGCTTAAAAACAGGTCTAGCCTTGGGCTTTATGGAAATTACCTGACCCGTACCCTATTGTCCACTTTGTCCTCGGGAACTTGCAAGAAAATAGAAATTTTGGTTACTCGATCATTCACAACGACGTTCTATGACCTTCCATTTCTCGATCAGCTGTTTCAAGCATAAAGCATTAGCCTGCACTCGCGACTCGCGCGATTTCAACTCGTCGCGTTGTCGTCGCTACTCGCTTTGCTTTGCGGGTGTGCAGTCAAGCAGAGCACTGAGCAGGCTGCAGGCTGCAGCTATTCTATCTGCAGATCAGCTATAAAGCGGTATATCGGATATAGATACCTATATAGCGACTCTATACTAGCTTATATCTGCTTATATATTGTACGAAAAGAACGGTGCAAACTGCAAAGCAAACTAGAAGACGATATATGAATGGTGTGTGGGACGCATCAAAGTAATCCGGTTATGCACATAAGTATGGGCGCGCACACACAAGTACATTTATTATCTAATATTTACAGAAATATAGCCGAGTGTTATTAGGAGGAATGAGGTATGAGCTGCAAGTATATGAGGATGCTACCAGAGACTCTTCGTCAGCTATACCTATATACATAAATATAAGCTGGCCTGACGGCTGGGCTGGCGAGTGGCGGTCTTTGCAGTCTATATTTCTATATAGCTATCTGCTATATACCTATATATATATATATATACTGAGTACTGAGGCAAACTGATGTGGAGTGACAATGACGTGGCGCGGATAATATAAGAATTGCTGTGTATTTTTCAAATTCGCCGTGGAAAAAACCGCTTGTTCCGAATTCATGCAAGTATTTTTTCTTTTTTTTACATCGATGATCTAAAATTTCATTTGTGACTATAACTTTGCATGATAATCAACAATAAAATATATTATATATCGATTCAATGTATAATGGCTTATACAAAAGTATCGGGTTTTTGAACTCACGACTGCCAACAAAATTATGCGAAAATCAAAGGAACTCACCTACTCTAAATTTGCACATTCGTGTTCGTGTATAAATTATAATACTACAAGACTACAATTAACGTACAGGAGGTACACAGCTATATTATATATATATATATATATATATATATTATATTACATTATTACTATATACACGCGCATATAGTTCATTAGTTGCTCGCGCAGTCGCGCATGACTCGCGGTTGACTGCACTGACTGCCTGAGCTGAGAGCAGGCTCGGGCTGCTGTTGCACATCTGGAAATCTCGGATCACGGGGAGGTGGATATTTCATTTTAACCTAAAATTTTAGAATGCACATTTTGTTTATTGTTGCTTACAAAGCAAAGATTCCAAACAGAGTGAGACATTGTCATAGTTTCATAAGCTCAGTGTATTCTTGCAACATAATTTTATTTGTTCGCATAGGTGATCTAGGGAATTCGTGGCAAAAAACAACTTCCTGGAAATTTCCCCGAGAATTCGAGAAATGGCTTCGCTCGTTACAGGAACAGCTCTCAGTTTCAGACGAAAGTGCACAAATTCAAGCTGTCCGAGGTAGGTTTAGCCCAACTTCTGCGTCCAAATTCCACACCAACGACTGTAAAAATCAAAAGATTGTTGATACTACAGGTAACGAGAAAAAGTGCGATAAGCAGCTGCATCTGCCCAATTTCGCCTGTAGCGCAATCTTCTCGGCACATTGACACCGAGTAACTATATACACCTAGCAGACGGCCACTACTCATTGTTTCTCAAATGTATCATCGCAACGGCTTCTCACGAAAGTAACTTATTACTTATTGCGGTAAGAATTTGACAATTCACTCACAGCTTTTATTTATCTCTGTGGTGATGACTAACCGTGATTCAAAACAATCTGTTACGTACACAATGAAAAGCAGTGAAAAACTTGAAAATTTTTTTTACGCACACCCAAAGGTAACGAGACACCATTATAATTTCAATAAGTTTAATAAATTATGATTATAGCTTAAACAAGTTCTTATAAAACAGTCATTTGTTTACATACTTAAATAGTATTACTTTCAATTTAAGCTTGCTAAGTGCATATTTGGGCTTTCATCCATATAGGTATATCTACTTAGCATTCACAATTATTCATAGATTTTAGTAATGACTGTAGGACTCCAAATATGCAAATGGATGAAATTGACTTATTCCTTTGGAAAAGGTTTTATTTACCTGCCATTTTAAGGTGAATGTCGGGATTTACATGATTAAAAAAAAGTTTGCAGTGAAAAAACTGCGTATTTTATTTAATTGAAATCACTGCTTAGTTAAAAAATTTTCAAATCATTTAAACCCTAGTCTGAAAATGATGAGTATTTGAAATATTCCTCAAAAGAAATGAACCAATTTTGTCTGTTTGTTTCTCTGGAATCTTAAAGACAGCACTCTTCAGTGTAAGAATTCAGATTAGAGGTTAAAAAATTGATTAGCGGGGACTTAAATAAAAGATAATGTCTAATTCAAGTAAATGAAGTCTTTATTAGATTTTATTAGGATTTGTTCAAATAAAGTAATGAAAACAGAACAATTTTCATTAATGCTATCAAGACCAATCTGAAGGATAGCTAAAAAATCAAAATTTTTAATTTTGGTATTAAAAGTTTTTTGACACCATCAAACAGTTTGCACTATTTTTAATACATCAGTGAAAAAAATTGAGTAACTATAAAAATAAAATTTGATTCCCTTTTTTTGTAATTTCAGAGGTGGCTAATGCTTTCAACTTTGTAAATAGCTCTTCTTTTTTTTACAGCCAAGTTGTAAAAAATGAAGAATGACAGACACGCAGGCATTGGCAGAATTTTCAAGAGCTGGTACAGAGTATTCGAAGCTAGGTGAACGCTTTAAGCAGTCACCATGAAAAGCCCTCCTTCACAGACACAGCACAGTGGAAGAGGTGGCTCCAGCAGTATTACTTTCAAGAATGGAGAAGAGAACGGTGCCTGTTTCACTCGTCCACTGCTTAAGAGTGCCAACTACATCAATGGAGGTACGAAAATAGGTAAGCAGCAGCTGGTTTCTCTAAACGGCGATTCTATATGTTGCAACAGCATAGAAAACGAAGAAGCCCTGGCCTGTGACATTGCACCAGTGGCCGTTAAAAGCAAGACCAAGACCAAAGCCCTATGCGTGCACATAAGGGAGAACAAATGGTACGATGCTGGAAACGTAGTATCAGTGGGAGTGACAGGTGCCAGTCTGAACGAGGCCTTGGATAGCATGTCCCTGGCCTACAGCCCAACCAGTAAACAGATTTACTCATACGAGGAGACGCAGACTGCAAACAATTCGACTGATAGCTTGCCTTCGTTGAGAGCAGAGCCCTGCAGAGACGAAGTCCAGAATAGTGGTAGCAATAGCCCCAGAGGGAGCTTGGCTCGATCTTGCAGCAGCACTGTTTCTTCGTTAAGCGAGTGCTCGCCATCAAACAGTTTTGCGGGCAGCGACGAACTGCAAATCTCGCCGGGTAAATCGAGCTGCAGCAGCGGTAGCAGTAGCACAGCTAGCAGTAAACTCTGGCCTCTGAATTCGGGTTTTATAAAGAACGTCTTCTCGTGGAAAGCGCGCGATGGCTATCAACAGCAGCAGCAGTTGCCACAGTCTCCGCATCAGCATCATCATCAGCAGCAGCAGCAGCAGCAGCAGCAGCAGCAGTCGGCAAGCTGTAGCAGCCCCTGCCGCAATTCGGACAAGATCGGCAGCAGTCTTGCGCTGATCCAGCAGTGTCGACCAGCCAACCTGCCAGCCAAGAGCGCGCTCGAAGAGGAGATGCACCGGCGTCAGTACGAAGCCATTCTCGAGGCGGCCCGGAAGCGCGAGCTGCGCGAGGAGCGCGAGCGCCGACTCCAGCGGGAGATACAGTTGCGCGAGGAAGAGCGGCTGGCAGAGGATTCGGCAACTTGGACGAACCAGGTTCTGCCGCGCTTCGAGGCACTGCGGGAGACGCGGCGCGTTCGCGAGCTGTGGTGGCGCGGTTTGCCCCCGAGCATCAGAGGCCGCGTCTGGAGGCTGGCTATCCCGAACAGTTTGAACGTGACGACTCAGCTGTACCGGCTCTGTCTCGAGCGCGCCATGGCTAGTCCCCAGAGCGAGGCTCTCGCTGCCATCAGGCTCGACGTCGCGCGCACCTTCCCGACGCTCTGCGTCTTTCAGGAGGGTGGCCCACTTTCCGAGAGCCTCCAAGCCGTTCTCGCGGCGTACGCGCTCTATCGACCGGACATTGGCTACGTCCAAGGTATGAGCTTCATTGGAGCGGTGCTCGCGCTCAACATGGACGCGCCAGACGCATTCAGCTGCTTCGCCAACCTGTTGAACCGGCCTTGTCATCTGGCGGCGTTTAGTCTGGACCAGCGCAGGATGGGTGTCTACTACAAGGCCTACTCGGCCGCCCTGGCGAATCGGCTGCCCAAGCTGTACGCGCACTTTCTGGCAGCGGGTCTCAGTCCGGATCTCTATTTGCTCGACTGGCTCTACACGATTTACGCGAAAGCCATGCCACTCGACGTGGCCTGTCGCGTCTGGGATCTTTTTCTGCGCGACGGCGAGGAGTTCCTCTTCAGAACGGCCTTGGGCCTACTCCACCTGTACCAAGACGAGCTGCTCGACATGGACTTTGTGCGAGCCGCGCAATTTCTCACCCGTCTTCCCGAGAGCATGCAGGCAGACGCGCTCTTCAACAGTATTAGCCAGATGTCAACGAGCGTTGGGCCGACGAGCTTCTTGCAAATGCTGCAGCAAATCGATTCGGCCACCTAGGTGCCCGATGCCCGATGCCCGATGCCCGATCCCATGTACGTTCTAGTACTACTCGTTTTCGTGCCAAGTTTCCTAATGCGCTTGAGCACACCTGCACTCTCATCACTTATTATAGATTGGGAAAAGGAATCTTGCTAGTTTTTTAAATCTTTACAAGTCTTTTTTAAACTACGATGATGACGACGATCACACTGAGGACGAAGGAGCATAAGACATTGATAGTTGATAATCTGTAAACTATGAGGTTTTACAAGCATGTGGCTATGCGAGGATCTTGGTTTCGCGCGGAAATCCTTTTTAAAATGATTATGCGCCTTTTAACCTTCGCCAAATTTAGAAACGTATAATCTTGCTCAACTCCAAAGGGAGTTGACGAGGTATCTTTCGGGGATTGATTACAAATCACGCTATGAGCCAAAGAATTAACCCTGCATAAATTAAAAGCTGTGTTTTCGATACGACGCAAACATTTAGAGTTTTTTAAGTAACACTAAACAGAACGGATAAGTACCTATGTAAACTGGATATTTCAAAAGCCAAGTGCTAATATTTTTTAATGCGCATTCAAAGTTTATTATAACATTTGTTTACTATAAATTTCGTTTGTAAATCTTTGTTTGTAAGTCTTATTGTTAAATTTCGATGTTATGCTATTGTTTTTGCTTTAGTAAATGGCGTTTCTGTAAGTGAAATACCTTTTTTTATTGGAAATTATATTTAAATGCTTTACTTAGCCAATAACATATATATTTTTTTACATGCATTTGAT
Source organism: Philotrypesis tridentata (assembly GCA_018906965.1). NCBI lineage: Eukaryota > Metazoa > Arthropoda > Insecta > Hymenoptera > Pteromalidae > Philotrypesis > Philotrypesis tridentata. The sequence goes on from JACCIB010000061.1 coordinate 844,708, forward strand.
AAAGGTTGTTGATCGGTCCAGTACAATAATAGTACGATCGTTCAACAATCGATTAGATCAGTCATTTTATTTCTTATGTGAATATATGAAAATTATATCAAGCAGTGATATATGTAAAGAAGCGAGTACCTACAGAAAAATGTGTAGTTGAGATTAGATTGTCTTTAATTTTCTTTTTGTACGATTACAAAAATGTTCAGAGATATTTTTGTAATGTAATAAATATAGTGATTTTGCTTGTCTTAAAATGCATAGCGCTACAATCGTTTAAAATAGATGTAAAAATGAAAAAAATTCAATACTCGTGCTATGATAGTGATTACACTTTAAGTAAAAATGACAAATGAAGTTTGTTATCTAAACTGAAACATGCTCTTGCGCTATTAGCTAAACGTTTAATACATTGCATAAGGTATATGCAATATTACAAACAAGTATATAAGAATTATATTATACATATATATATATATTATATATTTATGAAAAAGCAATGTGAAGAAAGTAGTTAATTATTTTCACGTATCTCATTCGTGTAATGTGTACGATTAAATGAAATTGGAATATAAAGATCTGCTTAATACCGTCCTTAGTTTAAGAATGAATGAAGTGACACACATAGATATATGTGCATGTTTAAACTGCATGAGAATAAAACAAAAATTTTCGTCCAAAATTAAAAAATTTTGCATAAGCAATGCGAGTTACAGTAACTCGTAAAATTTTCCGTTATTGTGTAAATATGCAGATTATTTGTATGTTAAATTTTATTTGCTTGTGCACTTGGTGTTTAAATAGAAAAAAAATGAACGTTAATTTTTTTGCGATTTACTGCACAGACACGCACACACATATGTATACAGTGTACAATGTACATACATTCACATATACGCCCACGCACATACAAGTCATAGTACGTCTGTTTCACACTTTCTTGGGACAGTCTTGACACTTGTTGCTCGGAAAAGCTACATTTTTTGCATGAGTGATGAAGTTTCCGAATGTGAATGACAAAAACAAAAGGATCCAGCAAAACTGCAATTATTCAATGCATTTTTTTCCTTCAGTACTATGCGAATCTCGGCAACTTTTTACTGTAAAATTACGAATAGAATATTCAATTCGATTATTTCCGATTCCGATATAAATTTTAATTTAAGCAAATTTTAATTTTAGAGGTTTCCTCGTGATTTTAATTCTTGAACTATCAATTATCTTTTAAACTATGGTTGCAAAAAGAAAAAGAATTAATATTTTAACTAATTTCAATCATATCTTTAAAAGTTTCAAGACCTCTAAGATGTTAGATTCATAAATCTAATTAATGAACTCCATATGTACCTGGTATATTTCATGGTATACTGGAAGATCTCATGAATTAAACTCATCTACATAATAAGTTTAATTTTAATAATCAAATTCGTGAACGCATTAACGTTTAACAAAATGAAATGACATTAAATTAAAGGACTCTGCTACGACAGTTATCGAAAAATATTTAATTTTTAATTAAATCTATATTGTTAATATTTTATATGAGTAGTTGATATACCTATTAATTCATTGTTGACAAAGTATTGTGAGAAATAATAAATGAATTTCATTTTGCAAGATGTTCACAACTGAAAAGTCATGTTTCTTGTACCTGATCAAAGTTTATTAGAAAAGTATGCGTCTGAACCGTTATATATAAACACATTTAAAAATAGGAATTATTAGAAAAAAATACTGATATTAAAAGGTAATTTTTTAAAAAATTCAAAGAAATTTAAATTTGTATGCCAAATATTGAAATTGTGTCAATAGATTGTGAAAACAGTTTTGTAAATTCAGAGTCAAGAGAAGATTATATTTTGCCCAATAAAGGTCAGAGCGCGTTACTTCTTGCTAAGCTTTGAATTCGTACATCGACTTGTTAATCTTTAAGCGCGTTTAATTAAGTCTACGCTAAAGCGCGTATATCGATATAAATGTTCTATACATATGTAAATAAGCTTAACTGATTTTATAAATAGCATCAGACAAATAAGTTTAGTTTCGAATACCTTTCTAATTTTTTAAAATTTTATTACTTTCTTATATTATTGTTAATATGAATTCATAACATTTTCGAATTTACTTTGCAAATATATTTTACTGATCTTATGACGAGCTAAAAAAAGAATTGTAATTGAGAGAAAAATATCGAAATAAGAAAAAAAATTGTACCTTTTTAATGACGTGTGCCTAAAACGTATTATCTTGTAACGTGACTTGAACTCGCTCCATTTAGTTAGAACATATCGCAAATCTATTTTCCGAAATTATATAATAATGAGAGAAACAACGAGCCTCTATCGCAGGATTTTTGTTGGATGTATATGTATAAATGTATTTTTTTTTATATCTGTACAAACAATTAAAATATTGCTTCGAAAGAATAAACGCTGATGATTTGGATATTTTCAAGACATACTTTAGAATTTTTAAGAATCTCTCTTGTCGCTATATTATATACTTCATATAATACATATATATTTAGGTGATTCTCTGTAAGATCGCTTGACCGAAAATTTTTGTTCCTCCAAAATATAATATAGTATATTACGTGCCTAGGGAGGAAAAAACTTGGAGAGTCCATATCTCGTGTATATTGATACCCGAGCCGAAGGCGAGGGTGGCAAACACGAAATATGGGCTGTCCGAATTTACTCCCGTGGTGCGTATACTATTTTTCTTCACACTAGCGCCGAAATTACCAATTTCGCTCCTGGCGCCCGGGAGCGAAAGTGGTACTTTCGGCGCTAGTGTGAAGAAAAATAGTATACGCACCACGGGAGTAAATTCGGACAGCCCATATTTCGTGTTTGCCACCCTCGCCTTCGGCTCGGGTATCAATATACACGAGATATGGACTCTCCAAGTTTTTTCCTCCCTAGGCACGTAATATACTATTTCTGCCCTCTAGCCAGAAAGCGTCAACTTTCTGGCCGCTGCGCGAATTGAAGTTGCCGCTTCCCCCCGGCGTCGTCGAGCAGAAATAGTATATTACGTGTCTAGAGAGGAAAAAACTTGGAGTGTCAATATACACCAGATATGGGCTGTCCGAATTTACTCCCGTGGTGCGTATACTATTTTTCTTCACACTAGCGCCGAAATTACCGATTTCGCTCTTGGCGCCCGGGAACGAAAGTGGTACTTTCGGCGCACTGTGGAGAAAAATAGTATACAAACCATGACCAGTAAAAAAGAAAGCCTCAGATCAAATGTTTGTCAACCTCGGCTTCGCCTCGGCCGACAATTACATGTGCTTTAAGACATTTCTTATTTTACTGGCCTTGGGTAGTAATATATAACTATCTATTCAGCGTCATACACCTTCCTAAATTTTTTCAGATTTTTCCTCCTTTAATTTTCGAGCTATATATGGTCAAAGTTGGAATTTTAAGCATCTTTTTCATTTTTTGCAAAGTTTCAAAAAATCATAGCTTCTAAGGGAAGAGCTTTTCGTAAAAAACGCTTACAATACTTTTTCAAGGAAATTTTCTCTAGTCTCTAGTTAAAATACTTCCAATGTATTATAAATAAATGGATTGAGATAAAAAAATTTGTAAAATAGATTTTTTCAATATAGAAGTATCTGGACAAGTCTCAATACGTCAATCAAAGATGGATTGCGGTAATCTTTTGAAAAGTGTATTTCCACTGCAGTTTATTGAAAAATACAATATAATCTAAAACAAGCTGGTTACTAGGAACCAACAATTTAATTGAAACCGATTGAGTCTTCATGCGCTCTAATAATGCTCATCAAACAAAAAATTTACAAAAATACAGGAATCTTATTTGTTTTTCATCTGATTTAAACGAACTGTAGCTTATTTTGTTCCTTGGAAAATTTCAGGCTAAATTACTGTTGGTGATAGCATTTGTAGGCGAAGCACAGAATGCAATTGTTTGGGTGGTTTTATGCGATTCTTGCTTGATTTTATGATTTTAACGAGAACAATTTCTTTAAAAAAGTATGCTTTTTCGGCGAGAAACGCTTCCCTGAGGAGCTACAAACTAATGAAAATAAACAAAAACTGTAAAAAATCACTGATTTCATGAACTTTGACCCTCTGTAACGCGAAGTCGGTTTATCAAAAAACCTGAAAAAATTCATGAGGTTCTGAAACATACTCTAGAATAATTTCCAATTATTTTTGGATAGGCTTGGGGGGAATTAAAAATTTCATCTTCGATCTCACAGAGAAAATATATATATATATATATATATATACACACACATATATATGACTGATTATCTGTAAGATCGACCGGCCAAAATGCTTTTCTTCCCCAAAATATGATATGAAGTTTATTTAAGGTATTTTCAGTCTCCCAGATTTTTTTCAAATTTTTTCCATCAAGTGCCTTCGAGTTACAGAAGGTCAAAGTTAAAAAAATCAGCATTTTTTGCTCTTTTTGCCTATTTATAATAATGTGTAGTTCCTTAAAGACCCGTTTTTCAAAAAAAAAAAATGTTAAAAAAATGTTAAATACACTTTTTTTAGGAAATTTTGTGTAGATTTTAATAAAATTACTTTCAAAGACGTATACGTATAGGATTACAATCACATGAGCCTTTTAAGTTTTAAAATCAAGTTTTGGAACTTTTCATTCACTATAGGATCCAAACCAAGAAATTTGAAAACATACCTTAATTCACAACAAAGAAACCTGCAAAGGTCGAAAATTTCAGGATTTCTTTTACTAGGGCAATAAATCTTACTAAAAATAAATATCAAGAAGCGCGGCAGCACCCCGATGGTCAGTATAAATATAAGCAGTACATAATATATACACTGTGCCTTGTGGGAGCAGCGACCTATTGAGTATTGTACTTTAATCCTTGATAAGTTTGTTTTTCTTTCTTTCGCTAATATTTAATTTATTATGTATTAAATCTAGAAAAAATAAACCCTCAATTTTAAAATTTTCCCAATATCTTTTTAATGGTATTAGATTTTATTATGATTAACGCCTTTTTAAAAAAAAATTAACTTTTAAATCTTCCGATTGTATTTTGTTAAGATAAATTTTTAAGACATTCTAACCCAAGGTATATCCCAACTTATACTACTTGCGTACAATTACTCGCGTGTCGAAAAATTCGCAATAGTTTATTATACGTAATGCATCCCTAAGATTTATTACATAAAATGTACATAAATAACCTACAGTGGACTCATATTAGTGTTTTCTAATTCCATCATGTCCATCAGTTCCTACAAGATTGAAACACAAACAATAATGACCGAAGGTATGCAAGAATGGACAACCTAGGATCTTGAGAAAAAAAGGGCGATATAACGAAGTTCAGAATCAACAAAACAAAGAAATTGTCCAGTCAAAATACAAAATTCCACTATCTGAAGAGTGTTAAATACTTGTTTCTTTTTCAAAAATCTCATTAAGTATGTTATCTGCATTTGATCTTTTAAAATAGTGAAAGTCAATGAGATATTAAAAACTTCTTAAGTTTCTATTGGATGCACGTTATAACTATTGTAAAATATCAATATAAAGTAAATTACGATTGCGTAGAATAAAAATGAAAGCTATTATTAAAAGTCATAAAAGGGGCATGAAATCTATTTAAAACATACCTTTTCCAATGTAAAGTGTTGGCAATTATAAGTTTGGATCTCGACGATAAGTTTTTTAATATAATCTATTTTAGATTTTTATCTGTGGAAGGTTATGAAATCATGGATTTAAGTGGTCAAACGTAATTTAAACTGTATTTATTGTTAGCAAATTATACTAAAGGGGATCTAATAGTACTTACATCCAAAGAATATAATGAATTACGCAAATTCAAGAGATAGTTGCGTTTCGTCTCGGTATTACCAATCGGCATAAATTGCAGGAAAAAAGCCCAAATATTTTGATTCCAAATTTTTTATACTGATAGGAATACCGAGACGAAGGGATCTATCTCTAGGATTTACGTAATTCATTGTATTTTTGAATGTAAGTACTTTTCTATCGTACCGTTAATGACGGGTCATTAGTGACTGAAAATCGATGAAAATGTCGAATTTTAGTAAAAAATTTACGTTTAAAATTCGACCTTTTTATCTATTTTTAGTTTGGAAACGAAGCGAAATTTAGAAAAATCTCAAGAATACTTGTCGTCTTAGAATTTCTTTTACTTTTTAAACATATTTTTTTAGATAGGAAATCCAATTTTGTTGTTTTGACAAGTGATATTTTTATTTTTAAGTGGTTTTCAACTTTTATTCACGTATTGGGATATATCCTTGAAAATTTTTAATTTAAAGGCTGAAATCGCATATAAAGCTTCAGAAACGTGTGTGTGTGTGTGTGTGTGTGTGTGTGTGTGTGTGTGTGTGTGTGTGTATCACATTGGAAATATTTTTCACAGAAACTAGAGAAAATTTCCTTGCAAAAGTTCATCTATGCTTTTTGACGAAAAACGCTTCCCTCAGGAGCCATCAATTTTTGAAAATTTGCAAAAAATGAAAAAACTGCTGATTTCACCAATTTTGATCTCTGTAGCTCGAAGGGATTTGATGGAAAAAAATTTAAAAAATTTGGGGAATCGTATTTCTCCGAGTCGAAGAGATTTAGGATAGTTTGAATTAAAAAAAATTTTAGCTGGTTGATCTCACAGAAAATCACGCACACGGAACCACTCACACATATACATGGATATTATTAAATAAAGCCAACAAAATATTTGCTTATCTTGTTTTTTCGGTTTATTGTATGTATAAATTTAACATAAAATATTGCCGTGTAGGTCCCTTGAAGCAGCCCTAAACTCTAACGATAAATCGTCAACGAATTTACTGAAACGTCCGGTGTCGAGTGTTTTTTTTGAGAAGAAATAAAATAATTGTGTGCACTATAGTATGTATTAAACAATGGACAATACTCGAAATCCAGCCAAAACTAACGAATGTAAGATGGTCAGTTGCATAATACACACATTGAAAAAAATTATCGAACAATAATTATTCACTATTATGTCTAATAATTGGGATATGTTTACATTGAGAGCATTTTTACTATATATTTTATTTAATTAGAGAAATGAATGTAATCAACCCTTTAAATTAAAAGTATTTATAATTGCGTGGCTAGATTTAATTCGATGGGATGGTTAAATTCATTTTTCTAATTGCAAATTATTGAGTAATAGAATCAATTTTTCAATATATTTTATGAAATTTTTACCATACTAAGCACATAAAGGTAAATGCACCGTGCGCGTACCGCGCGGTGTCAATGTTTATATTCTGTTTTGTATTATTTTCTTTTGAAATAATTATTCAATCATGAATGTATTAATGATGTCTAAAATTTTCTTTATAAGCTTATAGATGGTCTAAAACTATTTAAAATAGATTTAAAACGTTAGGTTGTTGTCGTGAACGGGAAACACTATACTATTCTTCATTCGTAGGTTTTTTTCATTTACCTCTTTTTAATTGTCTGTTCTTTGAAATGCTTGTATTTTGAGCCGTTTGAAATTTCTTTAGGATTTTAACAGTAAAATTAATGAACAATATAAATTATCAATTGATTAATTAGTTTTTATAATTAGAAGTAAAAAGTTGAGATATTTCGATCTAATTTGAGCATTTCGATTTAAGTTTTCGAATTCTTGATTCGATTGTTTATTTAAATAACATTGTTGATTATCTAAGAATTACTATTAAATATATGTAAAAATGCTTACCGTTTAAGTATATCTTGTAATTACTACAACTATAGTTATTTTTACTAGGTAAATTTTTCTCAGCATAAAATATACATATTTGCAATCACAGTGGCGACAAGTTCGAAAATTGAACAACTTTATAGTAGTGTATGCAGTCGCGATAGGATAGTAACAACTAAATTCGACAGGTGCTTCATTATCTTTTATACTTTCTCAAGTTATTTGCATGATTAAATGTTACTCGTACTGGAATTGTAAGTGAAAGCTACTTTTTGTTGCCCTTACGTGTTATCAACATTTTATTTATACATTTAGGGTAATCAAAATAATTAATTACAAGTGTAATCGATTTCTCTCTCATAATCAAAATAAATTTTGTTCGCAATTTTTAAGCTGCGTAAATGCACAATTTCGAAGCTAAAATGATATTACATTGAAATCAGTCTATGTAAATTTATGTCATACCGAAAAATTTAATTTAAAAAAAAGTGGCAAAATATAGGATGTTATGCGAGCTATCAGGTACAATAAATATATATTTTGATAAACAATTGATAAACACTACGCGACTTAAACTTCCAGAAAAAACTAGAATTCAAATCTTCAAATTACTTGTAATTTGCGAATCTTTAAAAATAAATTACACGTAATATAATAATGACCTTTTAGTGCCAACTAGGGAATAAATATAAATAAATAAATATTTGCATATGTGCATATCCAGGACATATCGGGAACAATTCTCTTGAGAGCATTATTTGATAAATTTTAAGATATTTTTGTTGTAATGAAATTTTTATAAAAGTCCATAGTTTTCGAGAAAAAAAATCTATGGATTCTTTTTTTGTTATTTATTTCTCGTTTTTTCGAGTCGATTTTGTTCCGGAAAAAGTATACCCTACGATCGGCCATGCACGCGAGCTTTTTCTCTTACAGAATAACATAAGGAACGAGAAAAAACGGGCTTGGTAGGTGTGCCTTCAAAAAAAATTTTTGCAATTTTTGGGGAGTGTTGTTTCCGATATTTCTTAGATGTGCACAATCGCACATATACGGCTATTCCCTTACTTTTTGAAAAAAGTGGTGAGGGGAAAGAAGGGATTGACTGATTGGACCACTGTGAAAGTACGTAAAAAAAGTCATAGCCAAAATTTCAGCTTTCTTGGAGCTTCCTAGGGCAAATGAAAAATCGTTGAATTTTCAGAATAGGCGAAAAAAGGTAATTTTCAAAGTCACACAGAACCTGCATTTTCATCTTTTTCAATTCTACAAAAAAAATTTTCCTCGTCGTAATATCTATACATTTTAGAAAAAATATAACAGATTTACATATCTTTCTTTATCATTCTTATGAGACTAATATTCAAAACTATTTTTCTTCGTTTTTTTTTTTGCTTATTTTAATTCATCTGTTATTTCTACTCGGTCGTTTTCTTGCTCGATTACAATAGACTGTTTTAAACTTAAGTTACAGCCCTTCAGAGGTAGCCTATTTAGTACAAAATTGATTTTTTTGTATCCTATAAATTTTACCGATAATTAAGGATTTCTCGTATATTGTGTTTTTTAAGGAAGATTGATTTGTCTTGACCTCAACTTTCCGTTTTTTATATCAAATTTTTTTTAAAGATCTTTTTATTATCAAGTTTTAATAATGGAGTTACATTACTCAGTTGAAGTGATTAAAATGTTATTCTGTTTTTTCATTCATAAAAAATTATATAAAATATATTTCTTTTGCTCTACTATATTACAGTAACAATTTAATTTTTTTTCACCTCATTCACATAGTAAAAATTAAACTTTTTGGTGTACTAGTTTTATTAGTTTTATTATTTAATTAAGGCCCAGCTCCGTAATATACAAGATTGTTGAAAGCAGCTTGATTTAAAATCGATATAAAAAAACTATATCAAAAAGATCCGAAAATTAGGGTTAGAACGGGTCGATTTTCACAGTAAATCCTTACTTACCGGCTTTGAGCGTTGAACCCCCCCTAGTATCCGAAAGTGATCATTTTTAACGCATTCATTTATATGTATACTAGACCAAGAGCAGCGCGTTCTAATTTTTGTCACGCTTTTTATAAGTTTAATAATACTTGAAAATATTACTTACTAATTGATTTTTATTTTGAGAATTTGGAACAATTATTATTCTTTTAAAATTTAAAGAACTTGATTGCAAAATTATTTTATTTTAGAATAAATTAATTAAATAATCAAAATAAATAATTTTAGAATTATTTAAAACTTGTACTTAAAGAACTTTACTACAAAATCCCAGGTAAGATCTCAGATGATATCTCAGGTGACGTCTCACCTGAGATCTCACGCCAAAATCTCATCTAACCGATTTTTATCGATTTTTCGTTTATTATATATTTAAGACCATTCTTAGTGAATTCGTGATTATTATTGAAAAATTTGAACTTATAAAATTTTAATTATCTAAGTCCAAAATTCGTAAAAACTTTAAGTTCAAATTATTAAAAATTTTTTAAGTTTGAATTTTTCAAACATAGTCACCAATTCAATCAGAACGGTCTTAAAAATGTAATAAACGAAAAATCGATAAAAATCGCTTAGATGAAATTTTGGCGTGTGATCTCAGGTGAGATGTCACCTGAGATCTCACCTGAGATTTTGTAATAGGGTAAAGTTTATTTTTATATTTAAAAAAAACTTATCGAACTGCACACAGGTATTGGTACCTACGCATGAAGAGCTCAGAAATCAGTTATCGATATTGTTGTGCATAACATTTTGAAAAAATATAATAAAGTTGATAAAAAATGTAATTTTGACAGACTGGAATCAAATATATAGACTTTAAATTTGATGTCTTAAATTACAGTTTTTCCAAGAATCGTGTTCGTGCATTTAATATAATTCCAAAAAGAGCTCTACGATTTGTTTTATTAAGAGTAAAGTCACTTAAAGTTGTATTATAAATAATAGAACATTACGATACAGGTGGCCTAAGTAGTTTTTTACCGCACGAGCGTAGCGAGTGATGTTAGAGTCGTGCCATGAAGAATTACTTAGGACACGTGTATCGTAAATTATTTTATAGCATCTGTCTGCCCTAAATCCGCTGACACGCTTTTCTGTGTAATAAGAAGTCCATTCCGGCACCATGAGATTAGCGCGGTGCCGTAATGGACTACTTAGGTCACTGATAAGCGTGGCATAGGTGCGGACTTAGGTCAGATATGGTATAAATATATATTTTTCATATTTATTAGCATAGCTTGAATTTTCGATCAGTAAAGTAAGCTTCAAATGCACTTGTGCGACGTCAATTTCGTTGATATCCTGGTAACTTCAATTTTTAGCTTCAAATAGAGCTGGATTATTTTGTGCTAAAAAACGGTGTCTTCAATAATTTTTCTCCACACTGCGCCGAAAGTACCACTTTCGCTCCCGGGCGCCAGGAGCGAAATTGGTAATTTCGGCGCTAGTGTAAAGAAAAATAGTATACGCACCACGGGAGTAAATTCGGACAGCCCATATCTCGTGTTTGCCACCCTCGCCTTCGGCTCGGGTATCAATATACACGAGATATGGACTCTCCAAGTTTTTTCCTCCCTAGGCACGTAATATACTATTTTTAACACACCCTGACTTAAAGTGCGTACTTTATCCCCGGTGAACTGAGAAAAGTGATGCGTTCAGTTTTAACGTACCATTTTTTTCAGTTTACCGAAGATAAGTGTACGCACTCTAATTAAGGGTGTGTTAAAAAAGTGTATATTGCATTTGGGAATGAACTCGCTTCCCTCGGGTGACAACTCATCCGCAGGATTTAAACAGCCTATTTTATTCCCTAGATGCATAATATACTATTTAAACCTTCTCGAAACTTGATTTAAAGTCTATCAAAAGAGAGTCAAAAAATCTATGCCTACAGTACTATGGCAAAAATGAAAATTATTAATTTTGGTCGCCGAAGACTGCTTGAATCTTGTATATGTCATAGATAAAAATGATTTTATGCGTGTTCGTAATCATTTATTTAAATTATATATAAATTATAAGCCACATAGATTAACATTTATTCAGAAAATTTATTCAGAAAATAATTAGTCACTTTTTCTGAGAACTATAAAAAATCGTGAATTTTCACTTTGTATCGATTTTTACATAATAGATAATTCAGTTTCCGGATGTTCTGCATAAGTGGCGCACAATATCACAACATATATAATGTGCAAGTGCATGAATAATACTGCACACATATTTATATGCATAAGCCCAAAGGGCCTTTTTAAGATTTGAAAATGTAGGAGTGTTTTTTTGGAAGTAATATCTACTTAAATATGGAATAGATCTTATACATTATTTGAATTGAAAACTAATAAAATCTAGTATTTATTTAAAATAATTTGTTTAAGGACAGATAAAAATTTATTTTTGCATGAAAATGACTTTTGTTTATGCACTCATTTTTTATTGGTACAGATGTACGCTTGTTGGTATTCTAATAGTAACTCGATTTTTTAATTGTGTATAGTATAATAGTGCTTGCATTTTTTAATAATAGGTCAATAACATAAATTTTTTATGATCAGAAAAGAAGAAAAAGGTAAAGAAGCATTTAACCGAGTAATTCACCAATACATAAACTGCATACTGAGGCGATAGAACAAACAAGAGGCAAGTCTTCCTGTAGCGAAAAGCATACTTTCGTTTTCTCTCATTTTGTCTATCCTGCTACTCTTATACACCTACGTATCTCTCTATCTTTCACTCTCGCCCCTCTCTCTCTTCTTCCCTCTCCCTTGATATTCAAATCTAAAGTATAAGAGCATTCGAACTCAAGGAGAAGAAATAATATTTGAAATTTAATTATAAGTACATGCTATGCACAACAGGGCTCTTTCACTTTGCGGTCGTGGTTCAAAAGATGATGCTTTGAATTTTCGCACGAGATTTTATACGTGTATATCTACGTCGCTTGATGTGTATGTATCGTACATGAAAAATAAGAGAGTTGTTGTTTAGAGAACAAGTTTAAGAGCATAAGCACAAAGCCAAAATATGTATAATCATCAACGATATGCTGAGTATTCAAAGTATGCGCAAGCATTGTATAATGTGGAAAATCAAAAACTACATAATCCCGTAAAATAATTTAATATAAAATTGTAAAGAAATAAGTTATCATTAATGCGGTGGTATATAGTATGTCTTCTTACGTAAGTGTGACTATTCAAGGTATACCTTGAATTAGTTCAAATTTCGTAAAAAATTTCAAAAAGTAAAATTATTTGAATATTGAAAACTATTTTTTTTAATTATAAAGCTTTTTTGAAGTTGTTTAATGTATGTATTTAACGATAATTATTTATTGAATTGCAAATTTAAAACAATAGTTTTCTTTGATGATGCGATGGACTTAAACGATATTCAGTACGTGATTATGCAGTACATTGAAATTCTATATAAACATGCATGGCATATTTAAATGGTGTTGATGAAAATTGAATGAACCATATCGATCATGCAAAAAAAACTTTGCAACATTAAGACTAATTCATGGGATGCCTAAAATATTCGCAGATAACGAAAGAAAAAATAACTAAGCTTCATTTCGATACTTCCAAACTAAGCATACTTACGTAAACATTTTGTATAAATTAAGTACATTGGAATATGTATGAGAAACATGAACATCTGATGCTTTGAAATATCAAAATACGAAACAAACTTCGACTTTCGAGGACCATTGTAGGCAAATAAATAAAGATGATACAAGCGATTGTAAATATAATTACGATGTATTAATTATGTCGTACGTAAGTCTGTATCCTAAAGCAAAATCAGAGGATTGCTATGCGAGTTTATTCTTTACTGTATATGCTTGATGAATAAAACCACATACCGTGTATATTACGATGTTAATTCATTTTTGATGAGAAAATAAAATAAATGTGTGTGTACTATCGATTGTAATAATAAAACTATAGTTATCAGAAATCTGATCCGGACAGATAAATGCCGAGTGTGATCATAATGATGAGAAACAATAAAGGATTAATAAGAAAAAAATATATAGTTAACTATTTCCGTTGCTAATTTTAACAAATACCTGGCTTCTCAAAAGAATGATATAGGTGATTTTTTATGGAAAGCGTTGTTATTTGGAATTTTTCATTTGTTTTCGTTAATACTTTTGACAGAAAAACAACTGCACGCGCCGAAAATATGCAACATTTATTAAACTTTGTTGAAGATATCCAATTAAAATATTAGAATGTACGTTATCTTGAAAAGTTTGAATTTTTATTATATGCTTGATCGGAGCGAACATGACCAGGCTTCTACTGGGCAATAGAGGGATCCCCAAGGAAGTAGCAGGACTGATTATGGCGTGAATGGAAAAGTATGAAAGAGTGATTGTGAAAGTAAGCGTGGAAAATAAGAACTTGATGGCAGTAATGAAAACGCAGGAGAAAATTGTTGATATAATAATAAATAGGATAATGTGAGGAAAAAGTAAGTAAAGAAGTAAGCAGAGTAGATGGCAGCGAAAGTCATAACGAAGGTAAAGGAGAAAATCAGTGTTGCCAGACGGCTATCAAAGTTCCCTCTAGACTGCATTTAATTTTCCTCTAGAATACCTCTAGATACGTTATAAAAACACTAGAAAATCCTGTACACCCTAAATGCTAAGCCATATAAGCTCTTTAACCCCTCCTCCCCCAATATCCATGTATCCCTACCCCTAAAACTCCTAAACTTCATAACCTCCAAACCTCTACAAGACCTAAAAGACAAATATTTGATTATCCTATTTACAATGATAGATAAATTCTAGCCATATTTACGTTAAGCTTTATATTGCATATAAAATAAAGATTCTCAGATTTAAAATTGTTGAAAGAGTCGATCGATCTCAACGAGGCAAAAGTTTGTAAATATTGTAACGCTAGGTTTCTCTTGATATTCTTTAGCGTGTACTTACCGGCCTCGCTCCGTGAATCTCCCGTAGATTCTCGATAGGCGCCAGACGCTTCGCGCGAGCGTCAGAGTCTCGCGACTCTTTTATACAAGATCCGAGGACGCGAGGCGGGTTTGCCAACTAACTCAGCCCCCGATACGTTGGGAACATGGAGAGAGGGTGGTTCGGGCAGTGATCAACTCGCGGATTTGGCCAAATTTATACTTTATTCAAATAACGCAATTAGAACACTATCAGATTTATTCGCATCACATAAAATTCTAATCCAAGCAACCAGATAATCTTTAATAGTTAAGCAAGTCGCGTAAGGTAGCCAAAGACATCCGAATCATTAAGATAAAACCATATTCCCGCACTGATTTCCTATCACAATACCGCAAGCGTACAATAGATAGCCAAACCGCAAGATAACCTTACTCTCGCGCGTCTCAAGGTAATTCACTCACTCGCAAGGTCCCACAGACCAACATTCATACGTAAAACTAAGGATAACGCTCGTCACACGTAGTCGAGACGCGGTCCGCCTAATTACGTCGGAGTCTCTGGCACGACAGCGTCCGACGGCTTACGACGTCCAGAGCCCTCCTATCCACGACACGATTTTCCCTAAACGCGAGATACCCTTCGACACTTTCTAAAGGTATCCCGATTCAACACCTGCGAAACTAATTACTTAACTAAGAGAGCCGAAGGTAACCGCTAGACAACCGTACGCACGCGAGGAATTCTCTAACAAAGGGGAATCACGCGCGAGAATACACGTGGAGCTGCATACTTCGCGAGGTAGACCAAGAGATAACTGACAAGAATAAACCACTGACCTTATCCTCAATGAAGGCAGGCAACCAGGAAACCCCACGTCCTCCAAAGATATCCAAAGTTAACACTGATAAAAATAAAACTCGAAGTCCCTCAGGAAAGCACAGATGAAGATGAGTCCAATCCGGAGCAGCCAGGGCAGGAGAGTGCCGGCTCGCTCGCTCGGCGTCCGCCTCGACGCTCTCCCGCTCGCGTGCCGCCGAGCTACGCGCCTTCTCATTGGCTGCGCGCCGCGGGCCGATGGCCCCGCGATTGCGCGCCGCGACTCGCCAAGACTGCTCGCTTCGACGCACGCCGCGCATGCGTACACGTAATTTCGCAGGCTCCTTCGTTGAGCCAGATAGCCGCGAGATTTGAGTGCTCGAAAGGCAACAGACAGTCAGCCTAGGGTATACGACATTACCATATCGCCGCTAATTAATTATTAAAACTATATTAACGCCGCTATAGTACGCCGCGGAACCCTCAACTAACTCCCAGAATAATTCTTGTCAGGCCTTTAACTTGAATTATTCCTGTTAGATGAGAACGAGTTCACGCTGTAGTTTTTGTCCCAAAACACCAGCACGAGTGAGCTGTCATCGCGCGGGTCTAGTGCACCTGACCTCACGTAGACAGACCTCGCCCAGCCTAGCACCTGCGAACTCTCGCCTTACGGTCGGACTAGGCAGTCACAGGCATCCTATTCTCGACTGGACTGCTTGTTGTTCCGCCGGCTTTGATCAGCTTCTCTCCTTGGAGCCTTACTCCTCCTCGTCATCTCCGGAGCTCGAAACTCACCGCCGTATTCTTCGCAGCTCGTTGCTACGTCTCCGTCTCTCGCGTAAATCAAAAGAAAAACGCCAATTAACACATGCTTTCATCATCATTCACTCTACCTTGAGACGCTCTGCCCCGCTGCTCCGAACCTCTTGTAACATGGCAAATTAGCCACGTTACAAGATAAAGGTGAAAATAATTTACACCATTTTTTCTCTCTTCAACGTTTCGGTGAACATTGCCAGGAAACTGTCAATTTATTTGTAAGAATTTATAAATGAGTACAAAAAATTATAATAAATGACAAATATTAAAATTTTGATTTCTTACATATAGAGGCGCACAACAAGGAGTAGATACGAATGTTCTCTTTCCCAGCTGATCTTAGGTGGGGGAAGCAGAAGCGAGAAGCGAGGAGATGGTCACTGTTACTGTTTGGGCTTCCTCGGCTACTGTTTCGATAATAAGGAAACAATTGGTGTTGCGGGCGCTTTTATATCCACGAGGAATCTCGTGAATTTTCAAGCGGTCTGTTTACGAGTGACATCAAACTAATCGCGAACATCTATAATCCGTTTTGTTTTTTAAACGATACAATAAGTGTGTGTACACGTTATTGAATTTTTGTGTATCTTCTATTTTATTGATGCCATTATCTTTCATTTGAATATGTAACATTTCAGAAACAAGCCTTTTATTTAAATTACTCTCTTCATAGGTATAGAGCCTCTTTAGAGAGTAATTTAAATAAAAGGAGAGATCGATAGACTCTTCCAACAATATTGAAAAAACACCGAGGGATAAAGCCTTTTTGAATATTGTAGAATACACATATTCACATATACATTGTCATATTTAAAAATGGGTGCGTTATGAAACACTTGTAACAACTTCAAATGGTCAGTGAATGTGTCGTATGAATGCTGGTATAATGAGTAATGTGCGTATGTTACAATATTGTACGTAATATAACTATCAAAGGTCAAATGATGTTGATATTTGGGTGATGAACTGTGTCTCCGTCAGGAGCCGTTTGTCTATAATAAGTGTGTATATGGATTACTTGCAAGGATGAGAATGTTTCAAAGTGAGTCTAGATTTGTGTGTGTGTTGTTGTACCTGATATTATGCGTGTGTATGCATGTTGAGAAGAGTAAGTTTCGAGGTAAGTTTAGTGATGGAGTGTGTGCGGGGATAGAGAGGAGTGCATGTGAGATGTAAGTTGTGTCATACTATTATCTGAATGGGAGTATTGGAAGTATGGAGATGGAGTGTATGAATGACGTGATTGAAAGTATGTACTGATTGGTATGGATGCGAGTTCCACGAACGAACAGAGGGAAAGCGTTGCAAAAGTGTATTGCAAATGTGGAAGTGGGTGTGTTGAACGATTTCTCCAAGGATTTTACGTTTAGTGGAGCTCGCGGTAAGAGTGACAAAAATGAATTTACCTCAAGGGGGGGGGGGGGCTCGTTCAAGAGTGAATGGACATTGATTAGTGAATGGGCTGTGAGTAACAACAACCCAATTTTAAAAAGATTCGGGAAATGGAGAGTGAAAAGTGTATGAATGTGAATGTAATAAAAATAGTAGAATGCTAGAAAGTGTGAATGGGCTAATTATGGAGATATGCTTGTACTCCTCGCCGATGGTTTTAGGATGGAAAGCTTCCGAAACATCGGCGTAGAGGACACAGTGAAAATTATAATAGATGCATCTGTCGCTCGAACGTAGTTGGTTGGAAAAAGGAAAACAATATGCATCCCTTCGAGCCAAATCGATTTATTTAATACCGACGTTTCGAGCTGTTACAGCTCCTCATCATTTAAGCCCTGATACCTCTAGATACATTTAAGACTTGATGAGGAGCTGTAACAGCTCGAAACTTCGGCATTTAATAAATCGATTTGGCTCGAAAGGATGCATATTGTTTTCCTTTTTCCAACACAATGAAAATGTTTTGTTAATAAATTGAGAAAGCGAATGATAAATGGATGAAGAGAGTGAAGAAGGTGATGAAAAAAGGATTAGTGTGGTGGAATTTTAGAGAGATGAAATGAATGGAAATAGTAAGTATGATGTATGGAGAGTGATTCAGGTGTGTATGGGAAAGAATAAGAGTAGTGGCTTTAGTATTTTAAGAGTTGGCAATGAATGGATGAAGGATTAGAAGCAAGTTTCGAAGAACAATATTACGAGCAAAACTTCTGTTTTCTGTAGAACCCATTTATCGACGTTTTGAATTTTCTGATTTTCGGAATTATTTTGGAATTTTCTAACATATAAAATAATTGACGGTAACATTTTTACAATTCTCTTAGCCAACAAATACTATGTTGACGAATGAGAATTAGGGAAAGTACTTATTATTGTATTACACATGAGTATCTGAATTGCCATTATACAATTTACAATATAATTAATACATTGGTTTCTGTAAAAAATGTTATACAACAGCTAGAACTAATTAAAAATGCAATAGAGGAAAAAGTTTTAAAAGACATATTTGTTATAAGTTATACACAGCTTTTTAAATTTCTACTTATATATAATATTGTTAAAGAATACAACTATGAGAGTTTATTACGTTTCCTTGGAAAATGTCTTTACTTTTTAATATTTTTGTTAAATTGAACATTACGCTACTTCCTGTCTGTATTTTAAACTTCTAAATATTGATCTATTTTACTAAACTCCTTTGGTATTTGAGATCAGTATAAGTACCACTTTAAATAAATTACCAAGCACTTTCTTTTATCACAATCTACTGGGACAGTAAACGGATAAGGTTAAGCGGTAATCTTGTGCAGACTTTTTTCTTCAAACTATTGTAAAATAAATTATTCCTTTAGGTGTACATGCTTAAAAATCTACGTATTCAATTTTCATAAATAATATTTAAACTTCAAGGTCATGCCATATCAACACAAAAAGTTACCTGTTTTACCTTCTTTTCGTAATTCAAAGTTTTCTTATAAACAATAATACCAATTGATATGAACATTAGGAAATTATTTATAGTTATAGATTTAGTAAAATAAGCTAAAAAGCATTTTTCCGTATACCTCTTCATTAATAGCAAATTTTGAAATAATACTATTACTTTTTGTACAATTACGAACATTTAGTAAAATACCAAATGCAGATCACACCAGTAATATGAATGAAAACCTTGAATTACTGATTTAGTTTACGTCACATGATAAATGTGCTCATAACATCATGTGGTAATATCATGTGATGTCTGTATTGATCATATAATATAACAGTATTCTATCGCATCAATAACAATGGTCCGTTCACTGTCTTCATTGAACCTCTGGACCCCTCAAAGGTAAAGGGACACCTTCATCCTACTACTGTTGGCAGGCTCATCGCTACCAAATACAAAGGTAACATTACCTCGATTTCAGCGTCTGGCTCTCAGAAAATTTCAATCATCTTCTCAAATCACACAAGTGCCAACTCTCTCCTAAAAGACACCAGCTTTGCTTCTAACAACCTGCGCTTCTCTGTTCCATTCCATCAACAGATAAGCAATCATCAGAAACGTCCTCGCAGGCATCTCTAATGAAAATATTGTTAGAGAAATTGTTACCTCCAATCCCCACTCTACCATTTTCAAAGCTGAACGACTCAACCGTAGAGTCTCTGTCCCAAACGAGTCTCCCCAATTGATTCCCACTCAGACTATTCGTTTGACCTTTGATGGCCAACATCTACCCGACCACATCATATTATTTTATGTTGTACATCCCCGCAACCCTTACGTTCAGCCCGTTAAAATACGTTTTAAATGTTTCAGGTACGGCCACCTTAATGCAAAATGCAGTGGCCCAGCGCATGATTCCGCAGGTACATGCCCATACGAAAATTCGCAACCTATATGCGCCAACTGCAACCAAAACCACCTTCCCAAAGATAAGACTTGTCCGGAATGAAAATTCCAAATGGCAGTCCATTCGCTAGCAGCTAAAAACAATCTCTCTCTTACCGACGCCCTCTCTCACCTCTTTAGGACCAATCCTCCCTCTCACAAAGCTCGAGCTCGCCTCAAATCAACCCACAACGTTTATCAGCCCCTCTCTTTTATCTTTTGTTGCAACCCCCTTCTCGTCTCCCTACAGAGCATGCCCCCTCTTACGCTTCTATCATGCGCAGCCACAGACCTGCGCTAAGCGCCTCTCAACCCTCGCCTGCCACACCATCTCTAACAGGAAACAGCACTAGACCCCACCCCACATCTAAGCAACTCTCTCACCCCTCCGGCTTCTCGCAACGCTCTCTCCACCCTACTTATCTCTCTTCACAGCATCAACACTGCCTTCTCATCCCCAACGGTCGCTAGCCACCTCCACTCATGGACCTTTCCGTCTCTCCGGCGGTAACAACACCAACAGCTACCGGTACGCCTCTCTCACATAATCAGACCGCGTCGTCCCCCTCAAATCCTTCACTTCCCCCCTCCCCCTCTCGTTGCCTCTTCCATGCCGGGATAACCTCGTAGGATATCTTCTCAAGCTTATTTTTGATCTTCTCATCCCCTTTATATCTTCCACTGGCCACGAAACACTGGCGTCTCATCTCAACTCGCTCCTCTTACCCCTCAGCTCTCAATATGGCCAATCTCTTATCTTTTAGACAACGCAAATCCACTATTCAACATCTCGCGAAAGATTGCGATGTTATCCTTGGCGAAACTTCGCTCAACCCCCTTGACAATGCCTCTCTCAGTGGCTTTGACATCATTCGCAACGATAGACCTGTTGGTCGAGGAGGCGGCACAGCCATGTGCATCCGCTCTAACATTTCCTTCAAGATCATCCTGATCTATAACTCCTTTAACAATCTCGAAACGCAATTTCCATCGGTTGCCCCCCAAGGAGAACTCTTTCTCATCTCTGTCTATAAACCACCCAATCTACGCTTCAACAACTCCCACATACGTAATTTTCTCAATTCTATTTCAGTTCATAAACACATCTTTCTACCCGACCACTTCAACTGTCACAACTCCGCCTGGGGCAGTACCCACACCTATACCTCGACGACCACCTCTTCTCGTCTTTGGCCGATGCCAACCTCATTATTGCCAACACCGGCGCCCTCACTCACCTCAACAAACGTAATCCATCCAACCCCTCATGCATCGATCTCACTTTCATCTCTCCTTAACTCTACCCAATCTGCTCATGGTCAGTCCTTGACGATAACCTTCTCAGCGATCACTTTCCTATCTCGATCTCTCTCGGCATTCCATCCCCCCAATCTTTCTTCCGCTCCAACCGTCCAATCTATCGCCGCCTCTCACCAGAGAAATGGTCTTCATTCGTGACTCCCCTGAAAAACTAACAATGAATGTTTCCGGAACTTTCGTTGCAATCCCAACCTCTATGATCAACTCGTGGTAGCTGAACCCCAAGCCAGATCTATCTTCTCCCAAGCAAATAGAACTTCATATCGCAAAGCCTGCGCATCTCTCTCCCCCCCGCTCTGACCCAGAAAAATTCTGGGACCTAATAAAAACGATCAAACATCGCAACCTTGGCGCTTCTCAATCCCGCAATAACAGCGCGAACATAGAGAAGCAAAAGGTCCAAATTCCCCAAATTTGTCCCCAATACAGTTTCAGCCAAACTTCCCTTTAGTATTTAACCCATCTCTCTCCAGTTTTAACCATTTCTACAAACCCTTTACAAGGACAGATCTCAATATTGCCATCGACCAATGCCTATCCAAGTCCAATTCAGCCCCCGGCTTAGATAAAATCGACAATCATCTTATCTCGCATCTTCCTGACAACATTCGCCACCTCTTTCTCTCTACTTTCAACGACCTCTCATTTTCGGAAGAGTTCCCTGCTCTATGGAAACTATTTCTCGTTTTCTTTATCCCCAAGGGCAACACGGGTGAATTTCACCCTATCTCTCTTGCTCAACTCTTCTTATTTTCCAAAGACTAATCCCTCGGAGACTCAATTGGTGGCTGGGTTGGAGTCTTTGGAGGCTCAATTGGAATCTAATCAGATCCTCCCTAAATTTCAACTCGGTTTTCGTTGTTCTGACAATCTCTCTATCTTTACCGGCACTATCTATACCAGCTTCGCCAACAACTCCTACTGTGCTGCTCTCCTTTTGAACATAAGGAGTGCTTTTGACGGAGTTTATCCCAAAATATTGGCGCACATTCTTAGTAATTTAGATCTCCCCTGGCCCATTTGTAACTTCTTCTTTATCTTAACCTCTTGTAGATCCGTCTTTTTCAACGTCGGAGGAGAAATCCAAGGCCCCTTTGATTCTTATAAAGGTATCAGGGCTGCTGCAGTAGCCCCATCGCTTATAATATTTACACTCACCAACTCTCGGACCACATCGACAGCTCTTGCAAATACCTATGTTTCGCTGACGACGTAGTTCTCTTAGTTCTTCTCTAGATCTTAACTTTTGGATCTCCGTTCTTCAAAATAGTCTCATCTCAAATTGCCTCGTATTTTCTTTCTTTAGGCTTATCCATAGTGCCTGCTAAAACCCAATTAATCGTTTTACAAAAACCCCCATTGACACCTGTAACATCTCCCTCGCCCTCGATGGCGCCACCACTAAACCCTCCCTGCACGTTAAAGCGTTCAGCACACTCTCCAGAAATGCTTCCCCCCTCCCCCACATTAATTTTATCTGCTCTTTCTGTGGAATCTGGTGGGGTGGCAACCCCGAATCCCTCATTCAAATATACAAAGCTTTTATTCTTGGCACGTTAGACTATGATTACATAGTCCTCCTTACACTTTATAACTCTCTCCTCCAAAAACTAAGCGTCATCCAAAGAAGCGCTCCGTACCTGCTTGGGCCTTCGCCACTCCACTCCCAACCGCATTGTGTACGTAGAATCTTGCGAGGCTCCCACCTTTCTCCATCCCAATAAACTCGCTCTCAATTTTGTTCTCAAAGCACTCTCCACCACCAACAACCCAGCTCTCGAGCTGCTTCTCTCGTCCCACAAGAACCACAATACTCGGTATCTCCTTGAACTTCCGATTCTTCGCGCTTACGCTAGATTTAAAAGATATCGAGACGAACTCTTCTCTAATCTCCACTCTTACTTCTCCACCTCCATGGAATCTCAAGCCTTTGAACCTAAAAATTAACCCTCTCCACAGTATCTTTGCTCAAATCTTTCAATCCCGTCTCTCATCCTCAACAACCTTCTACACGGATCCGAATCCTCGGATGACTCCCACGTAGGAATCGGCATCCACTGCCTTGAATCCTCCCTTGATCGAAAATTTCGCATATCCCTACAGGCCTCTATCGACACTGCTGAAGCGTTAGCCATCCGCCTCGCTCTAACTCACATCGAGGAGCAACAACTCTAAATTTAAACAATTTTTTCTGACTCCTACAGCACTCTTCAGTCTATCTCCAATCTTCGCGACTTTTTGCCCTCTATAAATAACATTATCTTCGAAGTCAAAGCCATTCTCAGTCGCCTTGTCTCTAAAAATCAGATCGTCCTGGGTTCCTAGCCACCTGGGAATACCCGGTAATGAAGAAGCAGATCGCCTCGCCAAAGAAGCCACGACCTCTGGTATACCCCTACGATTACCTTTCCCATTTTCTGATTTTCTCCCCATCTACTCTAAACTTTTCCGCATAGAATACCAAAACTATCTCTTCCGATAGCGACCCAATACCGGCTCCTTCTACTTCTCTCATTTTAGCTTGAACTCTCCAAAACCCTGGTTCCATTCTTTAGGCTTAGACCGCCTCCCAATCATGACCTTTTTCGGATGCAAAGCGATCATTACAGTCTCGCTCAGAGACTCCATAGAAAAAATCTCGCCGACAACCTTCTCTGCTCCTGCAGCGAGGACGACGAGGACCTCAACCACGTATTTTGGTCTTGCCATCGCTTCGACGATCAACGCCGCCATCTTCTCTCTTCTTTAGCTAAACTCAAACTTTTTCCCCCATTCACTGTTACCTCGTTTATCCATAATCCACGCCCTGACATTGTCGAAGTTCTTATTCGCTTTCTTAAAGATTGCGACCTCAATATTTGATGTTCTCTATCTCCTCTCGCCCTTCTCCTTTATCTAAACTCCTTCTTACTTCTATCTCTCTCAAACCCGATCATTGACTCTCCGCTCCTCTTCGCTTTCCTGCACCTCTCTCCGCACGCCTCCCTCACGGGTTGCCAGGATTCGACCCTTTCTATTCGTGGCCCTAAAGCGACCTCGGTCTCCTCGGGGCACTAGGAGAACTGCAGAAATGCAGTAACACTATAACTTTTCCCGTATCGTATTTTTTTTGTTGGAGAAGGTGGATACTCAGGGCTCAGAGCTCAGTCCTCATTGCTTAATATCAAACATTTCATCATTCCCGCCTCTACTCACGCATGCGGGGCATGCCTTGCGATTTTTGATGGCCGTACAACTACTGGCGCCACTAACCTCATATACATACATACTGTTATGACCAGTGCGATTCGAGATGTTCGAATCGCGCATAGCAACCGCTGCAACTTCGCGGTTGTTATTGTATTTGTTTATTAGTCTAGCGCTGACAGCTATTCGATTTGCATGTCTAAGCTTGAGTAATAAAGTCGTTCTTGTCTATCTTTTCTATAAATAAGAGTGTCAATAATCATTATCCTAACCTGACCATAACATTTTGGGGGCTCGTCCGCAAGTGAACGTATTACCCAGTGAATGATGTTAAGATCGGGCACGATGACCTCAACCCGTACACCGCCTCCTTCCCCGCCCCTCATCACAGTCTCTGAGACTTCACAAGCTGATACGCTTCCACCACTTACTCACACATCACCAACGGTGGAACAACCTTCACTCGCTGATGAAAATACCCAACTTCGACAACAACTCCGGCTTGCCGAATCTACACTTAAAGAGTGCACATTGGAGGTTACCCGCATATCAAAAGAACTCTGCATTCGTGAATCAGAGCTTCTTCAAGAACGTCACCTTCGTGAAGAAGAAGTCAAGAAGATCGAAGCTAAGTATTCTTCTCTTCTTACTGAGTCAACCGCAGAAATTTCTAGGCTTAATTCCCTCCACAGGGAGACATTGGCTGAAATTAACCGTCTCAAAACTACGTCCGGTCGCCGCGAACTCTTTCCTCCTGAAGCTGACACATCACACCCAGTCACCAATAACTCCCGTCTACAACTTCTCAACAGAGCTCTTTTAGACGACGACGAATCTCTACGACAGCATTTACGAGAGCTAAGTCGTTTACAATTTAAAGACACAAACATAGATAACAGACCAAACAACACTTTCGTTTTTAATCTTAGGATAGATGATTGTAATGATATTTATGAAAAGTATGGAGACAATTTACAGAAAACACAAGTTACACACAACAGTTCAGACACACAGATAACTAGAGATACACAAAATGAAAATGAGTTTAACACTAGATAATCTAAGAGCATAATCAGTGTCTGTCGCTCCATTGATATACTTCTTACTAAACGAACTGATCTAATTCAGAAACGACAAGATCTTGAACAACATTTTATTAACTTAAACTGTTCAATGACGATTGTTACTGATATTTCTCATGACACAATCCATAATCAAATAGGGTATTTTGAAAAGAGAGACAACTCCATAAAAACACATAAAATTATTTGTGAAAAAATTCTATTTCTGAATATGTCATTAATGAATGCCGTGGTTGATGACATCATTCTGAATCAAAATTTGAATGCAAACACACATACTACAATCGGTAGTTCAGAAGACAGTAAGATCAGAGAGAATCAAAATTAATTCAATAACTAGATTTAAACCACTCGATTATGATTCTCACATGATAGTTAGGAATCGGAGTGTGTTAACAACGAATGCCGCTGTTGATAACACTATTCCGACAAAGGATAAAAGTATAGGTACACTTAGAAAAATTACAGAATCAGTTCTAGGTTATTTTTTGGACATTACGGAAATATCACTTAAAAATGTGATACTGCAGTTGTTGGGTTCGTTCCGTTTCAGACCCGTAAGATCCGGTTCGAAAGGCTTATTGAGTGGAATATCTGACTTTCTGATGTCGTCGCTGACATCTTTGCAGTTCAGGTCGGATACAAACGATGACGTCGTACGCATCATGCCGTTCGATGGAAGAGACTGGATCAGAATGATCCTGTGATGACACGTACCAGCAAAGATGAAATATTCTGATAAAAACACTTCACCTGATTGAGATGCACCAACCCGAATGTGACCAATGAAACCGACTTATAAAGACTGCTCTGCTCACGGTTCTTTTGAGCCATGGTTTTTCCCGTGAGCGTGAAGGTGAATACCGGAGCAGGGACTTGAGAAGGGTACCATGGCTTGTCATTCCCCCCCACTCATGTCTGAAGATCACTCTTAACAAACCGTGAAGAAATGAGACGAAAAAGAAAAGGAATAAGAACGGAAGAATAAAGTACAAATTGAAGCTTGGACAGTCAGAGAAAAGATTGGATCGCAAGATGGGAATATTCCTTTTCAAGAGACGGGTCCAATTCTATTCCTGTAAGTGATGATTGGAATTGACCTGTAAGCATGGCTCGGTAACTTGATGCCCGGCGTGGATCAAGGTAGAGGATATTGGTGATTCCTGTAAGTCATCATTGGAATTTAGAAGAGGATCAACCCGCTTGAAAGGAAATTCGGCGAATGTGGTTACTTGGATGAAGATTAACAGATTGTGGTTACTAGAATGAGATGGGACCGACTGAGCATCCTTGAAGGAAGTTTGAATGGAAAGCTAATACAGAAAGAAGACTTAAGATTGTCGGGACGACAATCTAAAGAAAAAAGGGAGAGCAATGTTATGTATTTGTTTATTAGTCTAGCGCTGACAGCTATTCGATTTGCATGTCTAAGCTTGAGTAATAAAGTCGTTCTTGTCTATCTTTTCTATAAATAAGAGTGTCAATAATCATTATCCTAACCTGACCATAACAATACATATACAGCTGCTCAGTATATATATAGCTATACTCTCGAGTCTTCATACGTTGTACTCAGAGTATAGTTTATACATGCATCATTGCAGTGAGGAAGGGTCTGAATAATATAATAATTAAATAACGATAATCGCGCAATGTATTATACTATGTAACATTACTATAAAACGTCGATAATTCCGGTGACTGAGTTCGTGAAGTTGAGGTTATGTTATGGAATAACTCAAGACATGAAGCCCTCAACAGAATCTGGACCGAATGTGGGCACGTATCATAACAGATAGCGTTCTACAATTCTGGGCAGACGGTGTTCCCGAGCCCATATTTTATGCTCATTTTTCTAGCAGGTATTATTTCTCGATTATTTTTCGAGTCGTTTTCTGCTCCAGAAAAAAATATACCCTATGATCGGCCATGAATGCGAGCTTTTTCTTTTTCAGAATGAGCTAAGGAATGAGAAAAAACAGGTCTGGTAGGTCTGGTTTCAAGAAAACATTTTACGACTTGCTGCTGTGAGTTGTTTCCACTAAAATCGCTAAAAAATACTATCGAATGAGTTAAATAGAAAAGATATCGATTTTGATGAAGTACAATTATTTTCTATATTAACATCAAAACTGGTGAAAACTGCTCTAAAATTAAATTATTTATGCAAAATTGAATTTTAATGTTGGAAACGTAGGCGAGCCCGAAGCACTAGGGTCAGGCGATAGGTAAAAAGCGAGCGCAAATTATGTGCGGTTGTACCTTACATGTAAACTAGAAGTTCAGCGCGTGCCGCGCCTAGAGTCTTTGAAGTTTCGATCTGAACGGAGTCTATAGTGACCGGTCAGTAATGGGAAGGTAGAAAAATAATTGGATCTCAATTAATATAATAAATCACGCGAAACCAAGAGATACTTGCCCTTCATCTTGACATTACCAAAGGAGTAATCACATACGTTTTACATTTATTTATTGAAAAACTCATACATAAAGGGAAGTCTGCTCACGTCACGATTGCAATTTTCGGTACACTAACTTCAACGCTCTGCCAAAAAGAGAAAGCTTATGTAAAATACACATTTGACTATATTTTGGTATGCTCTTTCGATTTGCATGCGTTAAAAATCCAAAAAACTTCAAAACACCACTGAATTTTTAGATCCATTTTCAAACAAGTGATTTTTCTCTATTTCTTGTTTTTTTCCTAATAAATTTTTTGCTAATTTCAAAGATTTTACGATTTCAATAAAAAATCACTAGCTTTATGAAAAGAATTTAGAGATGAGGTATTACTTAGAATCACTGAAAAAGCAGGCATAAATTTTTTCAGAATTTTGTTTTCGAAATTTTTGAAGAAATCCATGCATATTCTTTGAGTGAGTCCGCTAACGAAGCGCATGGGCAGTACTTCAGATAGGGGAAGACGAGGGCCGATACCAAGAGAAGTTTAGTCGCGCTAGGCAAGAAGTACGCATTTTTCGGCAGACGTGCGAGTGCTGCGAAGCACTTGGCTGCGGAAGCCGAGCATTGCTCCCCGACGGTGAGGCACGAATCTATGGTGACGCCCAGGAGCTTGACGGAGCCTACTGGGTTATAATCTGCCCCTCAAGTAGGATGGGTGGCAGATGGAGTGCGTCGAGCCGGTTAGAGAGGCCACGGGAGCCTAGCCACATAGCTTTAGTTTTACTGCCGTTTAAGCGTAGGCCATTATTCGCTGCCCAGATCGAAATGTTGGAGAGTGCCAGGTTGATTTGGCGACAATGCCGGAGGCGTCCCGGGCGTAGCCGTGTACTTACAGGCAGAAGTCGTCCGCGTGTAGATGATAGCGACAGTCGCTGCAGACATCGGGGAGGTCGTTGACGTAAAGCGAAAAGAGCAGCAGACCCGGCAATGAGCCCTGGGGGACTCCGAAAACTCTTGGCAGGGAAGCGGATGTCTCACCTGCCGAGGACACGACGAATTGCGAGCGCCCCGAGAGGAACGCGTGGAACCATGCACAGGCCGAATCAGAGAGACAAAGACCCGCAACTTTTCCGCCAGCAACTGGATATTTACCAGGTCGAACGCCTTCGACTAGTCGATAGATACGAGGAGAGTGATCTTTCCTTCGTCAACCGCGTACCTGGCGTCGGAAAGCAGGACGGAATATGTGCTATGCCCCCTGCGGAACCCTGATTACGATGTATTAAGGAGGTCCCGACTGTCTGTAAATCGACTCAGCTGCCCAAGGGCTACGGGCTCGAGTAATTTTGAGGCAGGCAACAAAATACTAATAGGCCTGAGGTCGTCTGCGCAAGTCGGGCTATCGACTTTAGCGATAGGCCTAACAGAGGTGACCTTCCAAGCTTCAGGGAAAACGCCCGACTGCAAGGAGGCATCAAATATGTTCAATAGAATAGACAGCGTGGTGTGTGCGCAATCCTTGAGGATACGCAACTGCAACCCATCAGGGCCTACCGCATCGTGCAGCGGGAGCGACGAGCCCGCGCCGATGAATGCGCGGTTGAGCTCGTCCACCGAGGTGGGGAGCTCAAAATCACGCCGATCACGGTTGTTCGCACCCATAACGTCTACCAGATCCCAAAGCTTACGACTGTCGCGGCAACTATTCATTTTTTCTTTATAATAAGCATTGGATGCAGTGGCGAAAGCTGCGCTAACGCGCTTGCGGAGGAGTGCATACTTGCATTTATTTTGGCGGGATTGGTTGCGCCGCCAAGCGCTACGCGCTCGATTGCGTTCCTCCCAAAGCGCACGCAGCTCCGGAGTCATCCATGGAACTCGCTTAGTATTGGCGGTGAAAGAGCGCAGAGGAGCATGAGCCTCAAGAGTGCAACCAAGGTGGCGGTAAAAATATGTACCTTCGCGTTGACGTCGGGTTTCGCGGTGACGATTGATCAGTCAACTGTGCGCAGGTCCTCCCAAAGGGTATAAATATCAAAATTCTTAAAGCTGCGGCGAACTATCGTCTTAAAGCCCGGGCTCCCACCGGCTGGGAAAGGCAACGAGACGAAAATGGCGTCATGCGCCGAGACGCAAGGAATGTGCACCTGCCAATGCGCTGACTCCGGACAATCCTTAGAGAGGCAGATGTAATCGATAGTGGAATTGAAATGCTCCAAGTGGTGTGTTGCGTCGAACGGGACGGGGGTGAGCCTCAGAATACCTAAAGATTGAAATAAAATGCCGTGAGTCGCGCCCGTGCTGTGCCTGTCGATGTTAAGATCGCCCATAAGGACGAGGTGGTCGAAGGCCACATTGTAATTAAGTATCGCGTCCTCAACCAGCCGCCACGATCCTGCTTTAGGCGGATTATAGACCTCTACGCACAAAACCCGGAGCCGGCCGACGGATATTAAAGCTAGGATGAATTCGAGCTCTTTGCGATAAACAGCCGGTCGAGGCGAGGAATCGACTATCCTACAACGAGCCGAGTGATGCACATAAAGCGTAACGCCGCCACATCCGCGAGATAGACGATCGTGCCGAAAGAGATCATAGCCAGGCACGAGCTCGAGCGACGAAGGATCGCGATGCTTGAGAAAAGTTTCTCCGATGCCAAAAGCAATAGGCTGCTGCCACAGGATAAGATCGCTAATATCGCTAGCGTTGATATGACCGAAAATAATATCGCGCTGGCGTGTGGGGGCTGCACTAGCCATTTATGTTGATGCGAGTTGCTAGCTTCTCGAGCTTAGTTCGAAGGGTGGGGCACTTAAATCTATCGAAGGCTGAGTGATTATCCGTAATATTCGTGAGCCCAAATCAATTTTGCCCTTCTCGAATAATGCTTTGCGCGAGCTCAAGGACGCAAGAGCGATGTTTCTTGTCGCCCACAGGATAAAGGTAAATAGTCTTGAATCGCGACGGGGACAGTGCTCCGAAATTTTGAAGAAGAAGCGACTCAATTTCCTTGCGACTGAGCTCGACGGGAATGTCGTGCACGATAACCCGTCTGCGCCTGCCGCCTGCACGCCAAGAAGCGGCTCCAGGGAGGTGTCCGCAATGACGGCAGCAGCGGATGTACGCGACGAGATAACACGATTAAATTTGATGTTGAGAGCCACTGGATCGACCAGATCGACAAGCGCTTTATGTATAGCACCGGCATCACAGAAATCCTCCTTGGCGTCTTCCCAAGGAGTCACAATAACACGGTCGTCGGTTTTCACGGGGATGGGATTATCGTGGCTATGGATGATGTTCGATGTCGCTTTCTGAGCAGTTTTTACAACGCTAGCGAACGAACCGCTGGGAGGCGGCAACAGTGCAGATTCCGGCACACTTCAGGTATTCAGCGCGACGCAGGCCCCTGTCACACGGTCGCACGCACTCTGCAAGGACAAAATGCTGCGCTCCGTCGTGGAGTCCATGCCCAGTTTAAACGAGTAGGCACTCGCGAGCTTATGGTACGCTTTACAAACAGTTGAGAGAGCGGTGATCATGTTGATCTGGCGCGGCGCATCCTTTTCAGTGGCGAGGAGCTCGATGAACTTGTCGGAGTAGGTTGCGACGTCCTGGTACAAATGCTCGATGTCGCTGGCAGAAAGTAGCAGAGGTGAGCTGCAATCAACCTCCACAGCGATGTCCAGGTCCTGGTCGTCCTTAGAGCCGTTCAGTGCGCGCCTCGCACAAAGCGCGATTTCTTTGCGTGCGACATGGCAACAGTAAACCGCAGAGGAGAAGTGGGGACGGGGCCCCACAGATGCCGCTAGCCTCGATCTCGCAAAATAATTCGCGAAGACCGGGCACGTACAAATAATAGGTTAGAATTCACGCCAAACTTTGGACTAGAAAACACAGCGCACTTGCATGCACAAAGCAGCGATTATTATCACAAATCGCGGACACTCCGATGCACTTGCCACTCCTGCGAGGAAGGGGGCCGAAAACAGCTGATAAGATAAATAAACACTGCCAAACAACCGGAGCGAAACTCAGTGTGTGTGACCGCTCTCGGACAGAAAGAGAGAGAGAGAGAGAGAGAAAGAGAGAGAGAGAGAGAGAGAGAGAGAGAGAGAATAAGCGAGCCTATAATCATGGTAGAACCGCCCCTTGTTTGCTTGTATAATTACTGCCTGCCCAGATCCTCCTTCGTTTCTCCTCATGCTGTAAGATACTATAGTACAGTATAAACATATCTACACATTTATTTTTTTTATAGAATTTCGCCCATCATTGCGTGTGCAAGGTCAAGTTAAAAATAATCCAGTTTCAATAGCATATATACTATGTGGATATACAAAATTCTGAAAATCTTTTATAATTTTATTACTCAATGTATAAATAAAACTACAATATCGAACAATGCTGTAACACAATTTAAATTTTATCTCATATGATTCCACATCAATCATATAACTAGAAACCGATTGAATTAAATTGATTGTTCTGAAGATATTTGTTATTTTATAAATGTCTATAGGAATGGTTGAGAGTCTAGGGAACTTTTTAAATAAAATTTCTATTTATTGATAATATAGCAAAGTAAAATATTCAAAATTGCCACCTAATCTACTACAAAACTTTCTAATTACCTCAACTTCTAAGCACATGTTTACTACAAAATTTTTTCCCTTAAGTTGATCGTTTTTTGCTTTAGGTTTTTCATTTATATATAACAAATCATGCTAAAGCACTAATTATTTTTCTTAACATATTATTTAGTATCACTTCTAATTCATGCTTTTTAATATTTAGGCATATTGGGGCTTTCGGTTTCATCTATTAAGCATGCACCGAGAAATGCGAAAAAATGAAGTTAATTTACTTATCGCACAGTTGATACTCATTACTCACAATGTTTCGTTACTTTTGCGTAGCTTGAGAACGTTATCTCAATTTTCATGGAGAGTGGAGTTGCTTCACTTATGCTCAAAGCCACAGATATTAAAAAATGCATAAAATTGAGTCATTCTTTTTAAGAAATATTTTGTTTACCACAAGTACGATTTTCGCATTTATAAAGCCCAAAAAGGAAAAAAACTAAAAATTTTCAAAATTCCCGAAACTTTTGAATGATTTTCTTTTATAAGTAACTTATATAAGAAAACAAAACATCGAAAACTGAGCTCACTTTTTACTCTAGGTATACAACATATATAATATATACTGTTAAATACCTACAATATGCTATTAAGTACCTGTAATTTCTCGAGATGAATGTATTGTACTTCATCCAAAAGGTTAAATTTGCAATTTTGTTGAATTTTCTAAGCATTCATATATTTAAATCCCTACACATTGATGTGTGTTGTATGCCCATAAATGCATGACATAATTGAGTATTGTGTGTGTGTGTGTGTGTGTGTGTGTGTGTGTGTGTGTGTGTGTGTGTGTGTGTGTGTGTGTGTGTGTGTGTGATGCAAATATGTTATAGAGACATAATGCGCACTGTATATTGCGTATCGGTCTTGTTTCTCTCTTTCTCTTTCTGTCTCTCTTCTTTTCATATTCTTTCTTGTCTGTACGAGTAATCAATAAAGAACAATTTATATCCGATTAGACGAACGATTTCCGGGGGTTATTGACGTAATTGGCTTATTTGCGAAACGAAATTCGCCTTTAACCCACCGATATGTATCGGTATGTGCTAGTCTGTCCGTTGGCGGGAATTGCAAACCGCAATGCTCTTCAGAACCGTGTCCCTGATCCGGTGCGTTCCGAGTGATCTCGAGCTGGCCACGGAGTAACAGCCAGTCTCGAGGCGTGCTCTTAGCAGGTTTTACAACGACAGGAGAGGTTCGCGCAAGTAAAGACTCTCAAATAAAGTTGACGATTTATTTAATGCCAGGTACGTAGAAAAACAATCAATGCTGAGACAGAACGCCACTCTAGCGTGGCGGGAAAATGCTCTGTGTTGCAACGTTCGAGGGTGACTGGACTGGTCAACGGTTCGAGCTGTTCTGGCCCGTCGCTGCCGTGGTTGGCGAATGCGAGGCGCTCTTGACGTTAGAAATCTGCGCGAGGGTGCAGCACTTGCTTCCTCTGTCGTCTCTGCGATTCGGGTGGCGCGTCTCTTGCTTGTGGCGGAGACCCCACATGTATATTAAGGGTGTGCGGAATCGACTTCGATCTCGCTCTGGACCGGGATCCCGCTCTGAACCGAGATCCCGAAACTTTCTTTTCGATGTGAAACATCTATAGGCGCGACTCGAGGAGTGAAACCATAGTTGAAAACAAAAGAAAATTCCGACCAAAAAAATCCCAACATCTGGCAAAACGTTCTAACCCCCCATTCCGCCTCCGGATACAGCAAGCTTGTCGCGTGCCAAGTCCTCTCTTCCCGGCAGTAGCTGCTCGTAGTATAGTATAATATACCTAGTATAGCAGTAAAGCATAGGAAATTAGGAAAATGCATAAGTGCGACAGAGACAGGCTTTCCCTCCGCCAATTTTCTCTCGACTCCGTCTGCTCCGACTCTGTCGGATGCTAACCTTCGAGATTCGGCCGATGACAAAAAAAAAGGTCAGGCCCATCGATAGTCAAAGCAAAAAAAAAGAGTCGAACAGAGAGTGAGGAAAGAGAGAAAATTGAGGGACGATATCTGTCTCTGTTCTGTGTCGCTCTTATGCATTTTCCTATGCTTCTCACTCACTCTCACGGGATTTCCTATGTTTCGTTTCCTCCTAGTCCTTAGGTCTTTACTTAATGTGTGTGTGTGTTTCTGCGTGTATGAGTGCGTGCGTCACGTCTCTACGTTTAGTGCCGCGCGAACAGTTTTAACCCGTACACAAGTAGCAATTTACCCCACGGATTGGGAGAAATTCAATTATTATCACAAAATTTTTAAGCTACATAGCGCTGCAACATCAATTACAATATGTACATATTAGTTTAAACCCAGATTTTCCTAAGTGAATAAAGTTACGCGCGTCGCGAATAAAGAATCGTCGTCGCAGTGCTAAAAAATATTTTTCAGCTTGGTTATTTTCATTTTCAGAGGCGTCTATAACACTTTCGAATCCATAAACCATTGGGATATATGAAGATAAAGTTAAAGTTGTATTTTTCTCCCTTCATTAACGTTGTTATTTGTTTATCTGGGCCCAATGTTTTTATATATAAATCAATGATTTCCCACTCATCGTTTGTAAATATTATCTGGTGTTGCTCGCTGAGCTAACGCTGTTCCTAAGGGCAATTTTAATTTAGATAAACGATTGAGCATATCATATTTCGAGTTTCACCGGGTTTCTACGTGCTGTACAACAACTAATGCTTTTTCATTGGAAGCCATTGATTTTTGTATATCTATAAGATTTTTCGCAGCATGTGTAGAGTGTTTGAAATGTTTAACAATTTTTTTAGCCTTAGTGACAACATAATTTAAATTGGGATCTTCTTTCTCGATCTCTTTAATTACTAATTGTAAAGTGTGATCAAAGCATGAGATTCTCTCCCAATCCGTGTCTAATGAAATACAGTTAACCATATTGGGTGCACTGTCTGTAATAAAAAAATTTTTTAAATTCTCATTATCAAGGTTCCATTCAACTAATTCATTGTTTATAATTTCGCTTAAATTCAAGTATGACGATCTTCTAAATATTTGACGCATAAGACATCATTGAGGAAAATAAAGTCTTTCGTTGTGTAATGAAGAGTTAATAACAAATAAAAATCGATAGCTCTTGAAGCATAACCATCAGTAGTTAGATATACTGTTCTTATTTCACCTAAAAAAAAACAATTTTTATTTCGGTTTTAATTTTGAATTAATTCTAAAGTACGCACCTATGCGCTCACCGACATCGATAGACATACAATATACAACATGCACCTATACGCCCTACATACGTACACTTACATACACTTCTGTGACTTGAAAAAAGTAGATAACTTAATTTTTTTCTTAAATTAAAATATGGTATTTTACTATTTTTACTTCCAGTGAAAAATTATAAGAATTTTAAGATTTTATCGTGAAAATGGAGTTATTTACTATTTCTGGGAACTCAAGACTTGTATGAATATATATCACAATAATTTTGCCCGAAAACTATAATTATATTTAACAAATGGTCAATACTGATTCTTGCTATTTTTAATTTCTTGAGAAATACGCTTCATTAATTCAGTTTTTTTTTTACAATCGAGGTATCATATTTCGAGAAAACGTTGTTGGGGGGAGAAGAAATTTTGTACGTCGGTTCAAATGTATGCACAAATTCGCTAAATCTAACTCCTTCAACAAAGCTACAAGGCAATAAATCTCGAACAATTAATCGAGTAATATTCGCTGTGATTTCTAGAGCCTTATCGCTTAGACTTGGCATACGCTCAACCATTTCGTTTCCTTCGCCGTTAAAAACTAAATCCTTATTACAAGTTATAGAAATGTTTTTGTGCAAGTTTTTGACGTCTCCATAATCCACTGGTTGATCTATATGTAGTTTTTATGATTCTATCACATAATTTACATTGGGTTTTATAACCTATAATTCAACGACTTGCAAGACCATGTCAGGTAAGCTATATCGCTCAGTTTCTCTAACCTGTACACATACGTACTTGCTCCATAACAGCGCCACCTTTGCTGCTCGCCGACTTTTCACTCTATCACTCTTTAAAGAGGAAATAGCGATTATTATCGAATAGAGCCAATTCAGAGCGTTATCCAAAAATTTCATTGGTCGACAGTGTAGAACGGTGAAACGCCGAATCCTTTTCTTCGCTTGTTTTTAATGCGAAAGTGTCTATCCGGACACAGTCCGTAAAAAACGGACTCACAATCCATGTGAATTCTTGGAAATTCCGTTATCTTTTATCTGGCCGTGCCTATTCCGTAGCCTTTTTTATGCCGTTTTTTAGTCCGTGTCGTTTCCGTGGCCGTTTTTCTTCATTTTTTTGGTCCGTTTCCGTGCCGTTTCCATGGCCGTTCCGTTTCCGTTTCCGTGCCGTTTCCGTTTCCGTGGCCGTGCCGTTTCCGTACCGTTCCGTTTCCGTTTCTATGCCGTTTCTGTGCAGTTTCCGTGTGGTCTCCGTTTCCGTGTGGTTTCCGTGCCATTTCCGTGGCCGTTCCGTTTCTGATTCCATGGCCGTTCCGTTTCCGTTTACGTGCCGTTTCCGTACCGTTTCCGTTTCTGTGGCCGTGCCGTTTCCGTGCCGTTTCCATGGCCGTTCCGTTTCCGTGGCCGTTCCGTTTCCGTTTCCGTGTGGTCTCAGTTTCCGTGCCGTTTCCGTTTGGTCTCCGTTTCCGTGGCCGTTCCGTGTCCGTGCAGTTTCCGTGCCGTTTCCGTGCCGTTTCCGTGTGGTCTCCGTTTCCGTGGCCGTGCCGTTTCCGTGCCGTTTCCGTTTCCGTGGCCGTTCCGTTTCCGTTTATGTACCGTTTCCGTGCCGTTTCCGTTTCCGTGGCCGTGCAGTTTCCGTGCCGTTTTCGTGCCGTTTCCGTGTGGTCTCCGTTTCAGTGGCCGTACCGTTTCCGTGCCGTTTCTGTTTCCGTGGCCGTTTCCGTGTGGTCTCCGTTTCCGCGGCCGTGCCGTTTCCGTTTCCGTGGCCGTGCAGTTTCCGTGCCGTATCCGTGGCCGTGTCTGTTCCATTTCCGTGCCTTTTCTGTTTTCGTGTCGTTCCCGTGCCGTCTCTATTCCGGTGATGTAGCCGTGCCGTTCACGTGCCGTTTCCGTGCCGGTTTAGGCAAACTAAGTGGATATTTTAAAATACACGTAGATTAATTACCAAATTCGGTTGTAAGGAACAATTTCTCAGGTTATTAGTATGAAAATGTAGACTTCAGATTTTACAAATGAATCTACTAAAAGTCTTTTTCTTGTTTTGTTACAAGGAGACCAGTGCTCTGCGTAGATCTTTTCTTCTAGTATAAATAAATGAAATACATTAGCGCGTTTCGCACGTTCTAACCTCAAACTTGGTGATATTTATGATATATTATGCAAAAGCATTCCGGCTCTCGTATTGCGGGACTCGGAAATATGATGTCCACAAATTTTTTAACTTATCACAAAGTTTCCTCTTGGAGGAAGCAAAAAATTTTCGTTGGAAACTGGTACCAGTATCGAACCGTATTTTTATATGCTACTAGTGTTACGCGAACTTCGGCGCTCTGCGACTACAAGTTCGTTACCATTTGTTTAAAGCGGATTATTGTTTTTTAGGGTTAATACTATATGTGGGAATTTTCGCAACGAAGTCAGACACCTGGAACTTTTCCAAAATGGCGCTCGAAAGGGCTGCCGACCCGTTACTCTGACGTAGGCGGTTTTGCGTTTGTCTTTACACGCACCCACCCGCTCTCTGCGTGGCCTTCTAAACCTTTTTACCTGTGTGCGACCCCATATAACAGGCCGCCCCTCCCTTTGTATCGGTCACCCTTCTCTTCTTTCTAGTCAACCCTCCCATTTTTGTGGTCGTCTCTCCCGAAGAATATTGTACATCAATAAAATTGAAAATGTAAACAAAATCCCTTCGAAAAAAATGGTAGCGATCATAGAGTCACAGAGAAAAAGCGCCGAAGTCCGAGTGACGGGTCGGCCATCCTTTCCGGCGCCGTTTGGAAGAGTCTTTATCTGTGCTGAGCGTCACATCGTAGACGAAAATTTTCTTGCCTTCGCTCACTTTACCCCCCCCCCCCCCGTCCCAATAGATGTTTCACATCAAAAAAATACATTTTTTAACTTTTTTGCAATATTGACAATGTTCCGGGGTAGGTAAATTGTAGAGACTTTATGGTAGTTATCAGTGCACTAATACCTACTAATTCCAACAATAACATTTTTAGTGGCACAAACAATGTAACGAAAACCCCCAGGGAACCCGACTATAGTGCGGAATCGCTCTACGCAGCGCTTCATTCGATTCCTCTGTTTTGAATCGAATTTTTTGTAGTGGGCGGAACGGTGCATTGGAATGGATTCTTCTTATTGCTGCAGGGATACCCTAAGGTTTTCACCGTCTCTATCGCATCTCTATCGTGAGAGTCCGAATCGGTAAGGCGGTAAGTCTGCGACCATAACCTCTTCACAAGAAATTCGGTTCACACAAAAATGCTTGAGGAAGGAGAAGAATTTTGTATTATAAAAATTTAGACATGCTATTCTTAACTTTTCTTATACAAAAAATTTTATGCAACCAAATTTCAAACTATACATATTGAGTGAATAATCGAACCGATAACTAGACTCAATTTCAATTTCTTAGATGCAACTGTGAATGCGCTTTTTTTTAATTAAAACGTTTAATTTAACAATTAATTTAATTATTGTAAATGAAATTAATTTTTCTTCTATTAAGTATGCAAGCGCATGTGATTACCCCAATACTGCTGATTTGTACAATAATTTTAATTGAATTTAGAAATTTATTGATATATTGTAGGTACATTAAAGGAAAGTAGAAAGGAATACACTTAAGTCAAATCTTCAGTTTTAAATACTTTATTTGATATTGTTGTATTCGAACATTGGAAAAAAGAATGTAAAGCTGCATGGAGGTTTTTCTAACAATATAACTTTTAAAAATTTCGCATTATTATCAAGTGACTAGGAAATAAAAGAGCGCAGCTTCAACATGTATGTTGTAATCATTTTACATAAAAAGAAGATACGGCTCCTTTGTCTTTTCATTGTTATTACATTTAAAAGATATGTGTTTAGGCACATCGTTGGTCTTTTTTTGTTACAATGAATTGGTTTCACCGTCTGTTTATTACACTTTAATCCAACTTATTATTCGCAAATCATTACGTTGCCAGCATATTAAAAAAGGAAACGAATCAAACAATTAATTAGTCAACACGTTTTCAGGAGAGGATATGTTTTCTATATAATAGGTTGATTGGCAATGTTGTTTCACGCCGATAGTATTTTTTCTAATTATCCTCTTCTAGTCGAATATGCTAATACTAATTTTTAAAAGAAATACGATTTTACAATTGCACGACAAGAAGTTTTATCTTTTCGAGAACAACAATTTACAGAAAATATTGCAATCTCGAAGAGACCCCGCTTCTATCACTCAGATAAAAATCCATACAAAAATATAGCGTTCTATTTGATTTTTCCTAATTTAAAGTTAAGAGTAATTTAATAACGAGTATGTTTCAAAAGCTATATCGAGTAAAAAATTCTAATAATAAAGATTATGTAGGGAAATAAAATGAAATGTTGTTGACAATTACATACCATACAACACCATGTTGAAGAGAATTGATACATTAACGCAAACAATCCAAACTTACTATTGAGTAAATATCCGTCAATTTAAACAATAGATTATTTCATTAATTAAGCATATGCAACTGCTGAAATATGTATTCAATTGACAAATTTGATATCACACTTGCTTACGTCTTACGCTTGGATTTATGGTACTATCCTTTCTAAAAACATACTTCTAATTACAAATAAAATGTTTCATACTCGATGAGGGTATAAGCTTTCAAAAAGCCTGTCCAAGGTGAAAACTAAATAATTTTGAATAAAGTTATTGATCAGCTACTTACCGAGATAATTTAATTCCAACGAAGGTGAAAATTGTTGATTTCACAAAATTCGCACGCAGAATACGCGTTTCTGCAAGTGTCACCATCTCTGGTGTCACTACTAACGTGAGTCTTTATTCATAGCGATAGTAGAGATGCATTATGCTCAGTACAGGATACAATGTTACTGCGAAAATGGTATTGACAATCAATTTTATTTTATTGAATAGTAAATCAGTAATTAAAATTCAAATTTCCATTCTATATCAAACTATATGAAAACGCAGTTAACATAAAATAATGTACATCTTTGTTATGGTACAGTAGCAGACAATTTCATCAACATTAAGGTCTATCTCCATACTTCGTTATAAGTGACGGATACCGAATACTGCGAACTGAAAGTCCGCATTCCAGTGTTTCATTACGATTTTACAGCATTTGAAATTGTTTGAGACTCTGAGAGTCAGATTAAATAAACATTAAAAATAAATGATTTTTAGATGAGTGTGAAGTTCGCATCGTTGCCATGCAACACAAATTGATAAATTTATGAAATGCTGCCGCACCGGTTCTAATCGTTGAAGATTAATTATTATACAATAAAAAACTTATTTGCAACATGAGCAATGTATCACTACCCTAAATTTACCCCTTGTAGGGGGTTACGATTTCGTTGCATCCAAGTAACGGACGTCATGATTTTTCTCTGCGAGTCTAAGTTCGCTACCATTTTTTTCGGATTATTGTTTACTATGGTAAATACCATATCTCTGAATTTTTGCAACGTAATCAGACACCTAGAACTTTTCCAAAATGGCGCCGGAAAGAGCGGCCGACCCGTCATTCTGACTTCGGCGATTTCTCTTTGCGAATCTAGGTTCGTTACCACTTTCTTTAAAACAGATTATTATTAATTAGAGTAAATACTACATACACGAATTTTTGCAAAGAAATCAAAGCCATGGAACTTTTCCAAAACGGCGCCGGAAAGGATGGCCGACCCGTCACTCGGACTTCGGCGCTTTTTCTCTGTGACTCTATGATCGCTACCATTTTTTTCGAAGGGATTTTGTTTACATTTTCAATTTTATTGATGTACAATATTCTTCGGGAGAGACGACCACAAAAATGGGAGGGTTGACTAGAAAGAAGAGAAGGGTGACCGATACAAAGGGAGGGGCGGCCTGTTATATGGGGTCGCACACAGGTAAAAAGGTTTAGAAGGCCACGCAGAGAGCGGGTGGGTGCGTGTAAAGACAAACGCAAAACCGCCTACGTCAGAGTAACGGGTCGGCAGCCCTTTCGAGCGCCATTTTGGAAAAGTTCCAGGTGTCTGACTTCGTTGCGAAAATTCCCACATATAGTATTAACCCTAAAAAACAATAATCCGCTTTAAACAAATGGTAACGAACTTGTAGTCGCAGAGCGCCGAAGTTCGCGTAACACTAGTAGCATATAAAAATACGGTTCGATACTGGTACCAGTTTCCAACGAAAATTTTTTGCTTCCTCCAAGAGGAAACTTTGTGATAAGTTAAAAAATTTGTGGACATCATATTTCCGAGTCCCGCAATACGAGAGCCGGAATGCTTTTGCATAATATATCATAAATATCACCAAGTTTGAGGTTAGAACGTGCGAAACGCGCTAATGTATTTCATTTATTTATACTAGAAGAAAAGATCTACGCAGAGCACTGGTCTCCTTGTAACAAAACAAGAAAAAGACTTTTAGTAGATTCATTTGTAAAATCTGAAGTCTACATTTTCATACTAATAACCTGAGAAATTGTTCCTTACAACCGAATTTGGTAATTAATCTACGTGTATTTTAAAATATCCACTTAGTTTGCCTAAACCGGCACGGAAACGGCACGTGAACGGCACGGCTACATCACCGGAATAGAGACGGCACGGGAACGACACGAAAACAGAAAAGGCACGGAAATGGAACAGACACGGCCACGGATACGGCACGGAAACTGCACGGCCACGGAAACGGAAACGGCACGGCCGCGGAAACGGAGACCACACGGAAACGGCCACGGAAACAGAAACGGCACGGAAACGGTACGGCCACTGAAACGGAGACCACACGGAAACGGCACGAAAACGGAGACCACACGGAAACGGCACGGAAACGGAAACGGCACGGAAATGGAGACCACACGGAAACGGCACGGAAACGGAAACGGAACGGCCATGGAAACGGTATGGACACGGAACGGCCACGGAAACGGCACGGCCACAGAAACGGAGACCACACGGAAACAGCACAGAAACGGCACGGAAACGGAAACGGAACGGCCGCGGAAACGGCACGGAAACGACACGGCACGGAAACGGAAACGGAGACCACACGGAAACGAAGACCACACGGAAACTGCACGGAAACGGCACGGAAACGGCAGGGAAACGGAAACGGAATGGCACGGAAACGGCACGGCCACGGAAACGGAAACAGCACGGAAACGGAACGGCCATGGAAACGGCACGGAAACGGACCAAAAAAATGAATAAAAACGGCCATGGAAACGACACGGACTAAAAAACGGCATAAAAACGGCTACGGAATAGGCACGGCCAGATAAAAGATAACGGAATTTCCAAGAATTCACACGGATTGTGAGTCCGTTTTTTACGGACTGTGTCCGGATAGACACTTTCGAAAATGTCAAATTTTAATAGTAAATTTTTCCCCATACAAAAAAATCATGACCAGATTTTTTGAAGCATTTGAAGACTGTATCTGATTCATTCATGTTCTGCGCATGCGTCGAGGTTGGTTGAGAGCCATAGACATACGCTTTCAACTATACGTCAAATTTGTATATATAGCTCAAAATTTAATCTATAATCTAATCCTGATTTCACATTTTACTTTATATTGAAAAATTAAGTGTGACAATATTATATTTTTATGTGAAAAGTCAGAAAAAGGAAGAATACAAGTTTTTCAGTTTGACGATTGTCACAAGGAATTATACATGTACATTATACACGTTGACCATATGAGTCGATCTGTGCTCATGCATAACCTAACATAACAACAGAGAAAAAAATCTGCGTTCAAGCAAAGCTCTTGGTAACAAATTGAGAAAAAGACTTTTAGTAAATTCATTTGTGAAGTCTGAAGTCTATATATTCAGATTTTTTTCTCGCTACGCTCGGGCACTATTTACAGACCGTGCAATAATGCGCCACTTAGGTCACATGTATCGTAAAGTATTATATTTTGATTACTAAATAAATTTTTTTCTAGATGAAAATAACTTTGCAATTAAGTTGTTTAAATTTTAATAGAGTAATAATTATTTAAAATTTTCAAAATAAAAATCGATTAATAAGTAATATTTTCGACTATTATTAAATTATAAACAAATTGTGACAAAAATTAGAGCACGCAAAGCACATTGCTCTTGATCTAGTACGTATTCTAAAATTGTAACTGCTGCGATTTGGAAGCTAATTTTTTAGTAATAATATAACAAATTATATGTTACATTGTTGATAAATTTTATACCAAGATCTGGTTATGCGCGCATCTAAATATAACCATACTGGGATCAATTGATAGTTTATATATATTTACCATTTAGGTACACAAAGAGAGAGAGAGAGAGAGAGAGAGAGAGAGAGAGAGAGAGAGAGAGAGTGAGGGGGGGGGGGCACCGCGAAAGATGAAAGTGCCGCTAAATTAACATCGATTCGAAAGCCAAACGCTGAATTTAATAAGAGGACCGATAAAACTGCTGTCTGCGGCTGCATCAGATAGCATTCAAGCTTCGCTCTTGTCGCTTTTCGAGCCCGCGCGGACTCGTCCTCTTAGAATACTTATTTCAAGTTTCCGAGTCGCGAGTAAACGAGTTGAGAAACGATATTAGACCTAGAAGTATAACAAAAAAATCTTTATAGCACAGCGTGAGCTAAATCCGTACTTAAGTCACGCTTAACCGTGAGCTAAGTAGCCGATTATTTCACTGTAAATATCAGTCTCGCTATGCTTGTACGATAACTTTACGGTGAACAAATCGACTGCTTAT
This sequence comes from Philotrypesis tridentata, assembly GCA_018906965.1. Taxonomy (NCBI): domain Eukaryota; kingdom Metazoa; phylum Arthropoda; class Insecta; order Hymenoptera; family Pteromalidae; genus Philotrypesis; species Philotrypesis tridentata. The sequence continues at coordinate 889,410 of JACCIB010000061.1, forward strand.
ATCGCGAATAATCTTGATAACTATGGATTTAGGTAAGTTGTGCTATAAAATTTTATACGTTACTAGGGACCAAAGTGGCTCATCATATGGCGTGCAAAAATAATCTTAATAAATAACTTAGAATACTCGTGCATACGTGTTCTTTACCTCATTGACAGAAACAGTATAATTGGAGTGAATTAAAAAAAACTATGTCGGAACTGTGTGCTTATTTTGACATGTCATTGCTTGCACAATAACTACAATCATAATCTTTGATTTTGGCGGAGCCCTCTCAACTAAAGAGCATCGCAGAAATCTCATACAAAGCGGCTGTGCTAAAAGAAAGGGAAAGTAGCATAATACTTTGCGGAGATTCTACGAGACATCTTCAAAATAACTTATGCAGTGAAGTTACATGCACAAGTCGCTGATCGTTCTATGTATGTATGTATATATATAATATAATATATACATATGAGTAATTCTCTGTGGACTCGACCAAGCAAAATTTAAATTTTTTTCCAAGCATATTAAATCACTTGAACTTGATTAAATACACTTCCCTAAATTTTTCAGATTTTTTGCATCGATTATCTCTGAGCTACAGGAGGTCAAAGTTGATAAAAACAAGTTTTTTTGCATTTTTTGCTGATTTTCAAAAACTCATAGCTTCTCAGGGAAGCATTTGTCAGTATAGACAGGGATAGAAGTTTTTTAAGAAAAATTTTTTCTAGTTTTCGAAAAAAATACTTTAAAAGTCATATATGTGGGATTGTGAGTGTATGAGTAAGTGTGAGAGAGACAGACTACTCTAACCTCTCCCTAGAAGTAACCCTAGAGAGAAGGTTCGAGTAGGTGCGCTAGAGGGATGCGTGAGGCGGTGAGAGAGAGGAAGAGAGAGAGAGAGAGAGAGAGAAGGAGTGAGGTATGCTCCGGCGGGTCAGCAGGCCCAACGGATCTGTTGGATTTGGGACGTGGGCGAGTGAGGACGTTCGAGTGCTATGATTGAGAGCCGAGTGAACGTCATCATTATTTGTTGTTCTTGTTATCAATAAACTGTTACTGTTACTGTTATTCTCTAATGTCACTAACCACATTATAAACCCCGCCTACACCCCGAATCCCACATATATACATTATACATGTTGCAACTATGTTATAATACATTTATGCCTTAACAGTAGATAAAGTGAAAGTTTGCTCCGGACTACGACTATCTCGACGACTACCAAAAAGTCTATGAAAATATCTTTTTTCGATATAAAAGTGTCTGTGAAACTCCCAGAATCGGCTTAAGCTATTCTGATAAGCTAAAAACCAAAATATCACTTGTCAAAACCAAAAAATTCGATTTCCTATCTGAAAAAAAAAATTTAAATAGTAAAAAAAATTCTACTATAAAAATACTATTAAAATTTACTGTTAAAATTCTTCATTTGCATCGACTTTTAACTTGGAAAGGAAGCTTTACTATTTCAATATATTTTTCGGATAGGAAATCCAATTTTTTGTTTTTGACAAGTGATATTTGTATTCGTAGCTCATCAGAGTAGCATAGGCCCATTCTGGGAGTTTCAGACACTTTTGTACTGAAAAAGGTATCTTAATGAATTTTTTGGTAATCGTAGTCTGGAACAAACTTTCATTTTTGCTACTGTTAAGGCATAAATAGTTGTTTTTACCAACTTTGACCTCCTGTAACTCGGAAATAATCGATGCAAAAAATCTCAAAAAATTCAGGGAGGTGTATTTCATCAAGTAGAAGTGATTTAATATGGCTGGAAAAAATTTTAATTTTGATCGGTCGATTTCACAGAGAATCACCCATATACTTGTATAGGTATATGCGTGTGCGTGCGGTATAACTTAAACAACACTGCGCGGGTGTTGGCGGGAACGAGCGTGCAGAATTTTAATTTGTCTGAATGATACCGAAGCTGCAGATATAGTGTGTATATTACGCATACGTGTGTGAATAACATTCTCATGTGTGTACAGAGTCGCGTACAGTGGAGAATATGAAAAGTATTATTTATATTCGCGTTTTGTGTTCTTGATTTTAGCTCGATTGTTTGCGAGCGATGGCTCATTCCTCTATACACATATTGGTTATTGTGCTTCATACTGAGCATGAGTGCGTCTGTCCTTTTCAGTTTCTCGTCATATTTCATGATGAGGAATTTGAAAGTTTCGAAGTATCATGACAAACAGCATCGCGGGAGATTAATTTTATTATTATTATCCTTATTATTATCCTTTCACGATGAGAAAATTTCAGCGAATATTAAAATTGGTTCGAGAATTTTTATTTATTGTTTACAATACTATTCAGTGTTAGAGCTATAGATTGTCAAAACTAAAATAAAAAGAAATAAATATGTTTTATTTGAAAATCTATGGATTTTTGTGTGCTTGTTTGTATGTGTCTCAGTTGCAACACGTATAAAAATTATTCCATTCAAAGTCTGACGCTATATATAATATAAAAAATTATAATAAAATTTGAAATTTTCCTATTATGAGCGTTGTTGGATCCATTTCCCCTATAATGCATTACATAATGCAATATGTAGATTCTATGTAATCTTTAATGCACGCGATTGCGGTTTTATATAAAAAGGAAATCGTCCCTGTCGGAAAATTGAGGATGTATTAGGCAGAATCTGTCAAACTTTCTGCTCCGTGGGCAGAGTATGTGACAGATCCTGCGCAGAAATAGCAGCTGTGAGGCGATGGTTTTCGACACAGAATTTGCGCAGATTCTGCTGAATTCATTAATTTGAGGGTTTATAACCTCAAATTAATCAGCAGATAAATAATGATATAATTTTAATAATAAATTAAAAAATTAGGTTAGATAGTAATGATTATAACAATATTAACAATTTAAAAAAAAATATTATTTATTACATTACTTTATTTTGTGTCTTCTGCGTCTATAGTTCTATGTGTATAGGATGATATATATATATATATTCTTATACTCTATATATACACGGAATATATTTTACACATAATTGCGCCGCGCAAAGGGTATTAATGAAATAATAATTAAATAACGTTAATTATATAAACGTTGTAATAATATATATAATGTACAAACTCCTATTATTTTATTTGGGAATAGAGGTTATGGGAGCATTGACGACATCATGCTGACAACAGAATCTGCGCCGATTATGCCAATGTATCATAATACATATGTATTACTTAGCACGTTTTCAGCTAGAAACCCGTTAATTTTCCGCTTAACCTCAAACATGCGTATTTCGGTATTTAAAATAAAATTAATAACCCTGATAGAAAAGTTAGCTACCGAGTCAGCTTTAATAACAGAAAGTCACTATATGTGCAGCTACAAATAAATTTCGCGGTAACAAATGGTAAGTTAATAATAAGATTACGATACGTCTATGCCATTAATCAATGCAAATGTAACCGTAAAACCAAATTTTTTTGTCTTCTATGCACTATAATTTTATAACTAATTTACAGAGATTGTTTTAATTTTTATAACATTAAAAATATTGTATAGTTCTATAACCTTGTTAGTAGTATGTAAACCGTTATGGGGAGTCAAAACAAATGACGTCACTCCTCCATAACGGTCTACCTTATCTTGTAACCCGACACCCCCTGGCGCCACCTGTAACCCGACACCACCGCCACCTTATCATGTAATTCGACACCCCTATGACACCGTCTTATCTTATCAGGTAATTAAGATAATTTTAATTGCTTGTTTATATAAACAAACAATAAACAACCCATTATGATAATTTTTAACCTTATCTTGTAACCCGACACCCCAGGCGCCACCTGTAACCGACACCACCCTTTTGACGGCATCTTACCAGTAATTAAGATATCTTATCATGTAAACAACCCATTATGATAATTTTAATGATACAAACAAAGATAAAATAACGATTACGATGTATTTTATTTACGTAAACAAAACAGGATACAATATATCTTATCTTATTAGGTAATTAAGATATCCTTATCGTGTAAACATAGGTTACAATGTATTAATCTCTATAACGAAGGTATAAATAATGACATGAAATGCGTAACCCTACATGCAAGCATTTTGACACATGTGACTCATCACTGGAATTGCGTAACCTTGTATGCAAGCGTTTTGACACATGTGCCGGCGGCCATTTTAACGTAAGTGTGAGTAGCCATTTTAAAGAAGTGGCAAAATTTTTTATTTTTATTCATAATTATTGTACGCTTGATATTTAGAGTCCTTTGTTGAATCGTTGCGGGGTCGAAACGATTTATATCCTTGCTGTTTAGGGTAACCTCCTATATTTGGTGAGTATTGTGGAAGGTGTAAGCCGGAGCTAGGCCGGTACTCTACCTCCTTCCTCTCTTTAGTCTTGGCTTTTTTGTCCTTGTCCATGATGTTGCTAATACGATAGTCCGCGATACAATGAAAGACTGCTTGCAGTCATAGGATATTTATATGGTTTTAAGGTAAGGTTAGAATCACATAACAAGAATTGAACATTAATTTTTCTGGTTTATTACAAGCAATAAAGCATTTGTACAAGCGTAGTGACAGAAAATAATCTACAGAATATCTATGATTTGATTACAGCAATGTAAATATCCTTATATATTTCAAACAAATGAATAGCAGAAATTTCAGATAAAACTATGTTGAAGCATTTGTCTTCAACACTGTCTTTATACTTTTCTGAAGTTGTTATTTTAATATTGTCGTAGTACAGAGCGTAATATTGTTGAAACGCTTCATACGTCTTTAACATAGTAGACCTTGCATTTTCAATACCGTCAACTTTTATACATTCCATTACGGTTTGTTTAATAATATCAACAATATCTTTTACCTCGCCAGCATATTCTTCAAGTTTTTTGAGACGCTCGTCAATGCACTGCGAAACTAGTTTTAATCCATCAAAGGTGACTTTCTGTATGCAGATAGATGGTTGAATGTGTGATGTCTTTTGTTTCTTGGCCCGTGGAGGTTGATGACGAACGTCGTCCATACTAGCAGCAGCTGTAGCCCCAGAAGCAGCAGCGGCAAGATCGCTAGATGGAGTAGAGGTAGCACTGTACACAACGTCGTCATTTTCCTCGTCGAATAAGAAATTTGGAAAAAGAGGTGTTCCAGAAGGTCTTTCTTCGATCAATATGGATTTTGTATTGTATGATGTTGTAAACATCAGATCGTGATTCTCCATGTACACCTTGGTTGGACGACCGTACTCACTTTGGAATCTGTATCCATCTTGGAAATAGGTGTTTATAAGATCAAAGTAATTTTTAAACACCTTCCAATTGGCCACATCGAATTTGATGGATTTGAAGGATGCAGCAGCCGTAGAGAGCTTCACCACAGGTCGGAAGTTACCCTGATGATACTCTAATCCAACGGAGACCTTTTTCGAGTTTGACTTGTTTATGGCGTACGTTGTAGACAGCAACAAGTTTGGCAGAATATTCTGCAAACGGACTGGAACAATCGCACTTGGTTGAACCATGGTTGCAGCAGCAGCAGCAGCAGACATTTTCACAATATAAAGATACAGACAAGAAACGTTCTTCGTAGCTTACTCGAGCCAACTGACGACTGCACCTCAGTCGTGCAAATCTTTTATACTCAGCCCGAACAAAAGACCCCACTACTTTAAAATACAGGAAGGAGTAGCAGTGGGAGAAATTTCTCCACGTGTATTCTCAGAAATACATAAGCGATAACAGCTTATGGCAACCGTCAAAAGCTAAGGTTACATGTCTGCAATTTTAAGAACAACGGGTGACACCTAATATGAATATCAATTTTAAGAACAACGAGTGACACTTGATATCACTATGTATTCTTGGAAAGTATTAAAGAGACGTGATGCAACAGGAAAAGAAATATATTATATTACAAAATAATGCGGTGATATAATATTATAACCGTCAATAAATTCCTACACGTGTATCGTATTCGTTGCATCCGCTGATGACAAAGAAGTCAGATTACATTTCTCCGAGAACGGTCTGCTTATCAGTAATAAGTTTATAGGATATTATGTGAAACAGGATGGTGGATAAAAGTAAGGTTCTATAAATGAAAATAGTTGAAATTGAGAAATATTACATTTTATTCATAAATTGACAATTAATAATTAATACGCAATCGTGTAGTACATGATTGATTACAAAATCCAGAACCGAGAGAGGCTTCGCTACCGAATCTCTTAACATTTTTTGAGGATAAATTTTTTCTTCGTAAAAGTTTTTTATAAAAAATCGCAGCTAGTGCATCATTTTTACGGGAATCTTGTGAAAACTTATGACAAAACGCACGTAAGTTAGGTAAACTAACCATATGATAAAGAAACATAACGCAATACTGACCACACACTTGCGAATCGAAACTTTGTAATTTTTTTCTATTCCACTGATATCTTTTACAATTTCTTTTGAGTCTGTTAATATGATGTCGGGACATTGGTGGTAATCCATAACTGTCAAAATATGTTCCGTATCCATTTTGGTCTATAAAAATAGCTATCCAGTGAGTTCCTCTTTTTGTGTGGTCGTCTGTATTTACAATGATGGCTGTGGGATGCTCCATAACATTTGGTATTCTATCTGCAGCGTATACTCCAACCGTTCTGGCAGCTAATGGCTCAAGAGCTCGCATCAATTGTTGAGTATTCATTTTGTAATTATTTAACATCCATCTACCTCGTCTTCAGCATCATCATCATCATCGTCGTCGTTTTCAGAAAAGTGCGTAGCAAAGATAGATGAGGAACTGGGTCTTCGTGCGTGCAGCTTGGAGTACAATGCGTCACTAAATTTTTGCGCTGAAGTCGCCTTTATATCTACTGCTATAAGGTGTAACCACTTGCGTAGCAAATATGCGTGATTAAGAGCACAACAACGGTTGACATGTAAGCCTTGAATACTGTGGTTTAAGCACATAAAGTGGTTTGGATATGTCTTTTTCAGATTTTCGAATGTTGGAGCGTACATAGCTTCAAGATTCACAACTTCGCGGCACATGACACTTTCCAGAAATCGCCAATTGTCGTAACCACGTGTAAAAATACGTATAGCCACTTTTGCTACTTGTTGTAAATTAAAATTCAAGCTTTCGATGGAAGTATCGCCCTCGTGCCACCGAATTCCATGATACTGATTCGAAATGTATTCGTTGGATCTTTTAATACCAAGCGGTAGTTCTTCAAATTTATGGGGTTCCTTGATAATCCAGTGATCGACAACTCTATGTTTTAATCCTAGTACAGCCACTTCTTTAGGAACAAAACGATTCTTAATGTCTCTTAAGCCCTGAATGTTAATAACGTAATCCATGGTGAACGTGTAAGAAGCAACAGTACTGTCCTGCTCAGTTTCTCAAAGAACACTGAAACGAAAATTGAAAGAGTTTACCAACAATATCATAGAGGCGCTGTTGCTGTCTTTCCCCCTCCATTATATCTCCCACCACATCTATCATGTCGGAATTAAGCATTAAAATCTGTTATGATTTGGCGACTTGCATCTATCTCCAAGACATTATCGTATTCCGCGTAAAGTATACAATTGATTGTTGTTGTCAGAGCTCTTTCAAATTTTATCTCTATACGAACACTGCCGTGCTTGATTAGATTCCAATGAAATGGAGAATTCGCTGATAAATCAGGTGTTAGATCGAAAGCAAAAAGTGTAAAACCATCGGGGTAAGCACCTCGACTAACAACTAATGATTCATTTAGAAAATGAATTCCAGTCCCAGAGTATAATGTATGAAAACAGTCGACATATTCTCGGTTGTCACCCGTAAAGCGAGGCTGCAACGGTTTACTCGGGATCTGCACTCCATCCACGTAAAGCGAAAGATAGTTTATATTAAAATGTTGGAAATTAAACGGGTTGAATTTTCTATTTCCATTGAACGCTCGGTTATCCACAAATCTTAAAATTATTCTTTTCGGTATTTGACCTAGAATGACGTTGTCCAGCGTATCGCCGAGAATACCACTATGCATTGTAAATGCTTTCACTTCTACTCGATTAATTGGATATTTTGCAGTAGCTTTTGTGAGCGTGTTTGCGTGGGCTAACATAACTCCAGGACTTACTTTAACGCGACGTACAATAAGTGAGGCTTCCTTAATATGAACACTGAATTTTCCATCGTCCGAGTTATCCATTAAACAGAAAGAATCTTTACTTCTGACCAATCTCAAGCGTAATTCAACGCCGTTTAGCAGAAATTTATTTTGATTAAAAACATCGCAATGCAAATGACCTAGTAGGTCTACAGTTTTATTACGTTCTGTAAAAAACAGACGATAATTTAAGCCATGATTCACATTTGGATCCGTTGCAGCAGTATTGGCTGGCGATTCGAATTTTCCAGGAGTGTCTATAAACCAAAGTCCACTCGTGAGATGCGAATCCATCGAACCTTTCGAATAATTTAGTAATGTCTCAATGTATGCTCGATACGGATATGTATTGTTTGGCGGTGAAACCAATTTTTGATTAAAGAATACGTCTATCTGATTGAAGAGTGAGTGTATTGTATTATTTACAGCGGCCGCCTTTGCATATTCTACAGCTGCTTCCTGGTTTGGAATGGCGACCTTTGACAATATCTGCATACGAATACTTATCATCGTATGTGCAAGATCGAGATAGTCGTTACCACCGGGTACGACAAACTCCAGTGGTCCATCGTCTGTCAACGATGACACTGGTTTATAATGAATGAACTGTGAGCTTTCCACCGAGGTCTGCGTAGGCGGCAGCGTAAATAAATCTAATTCTGATTTCATGCATTCGCATGAATTAGTGTGTAGAAAAGCCATATTGATTATGTAGTTCCAAAAATGTCGGCAACAGTACGTGGTTTTCGCTTCTGACTTGTTGTTGTTGTTTTTCTTCTTCTTCTCCTCACTTTATTAACGCCAGACTTGTTATTCTTCGTCTTCCTCCTACACTTGATGTTCTTCTTCTTCTTCTTCTTCGTGACACGACCACTTTTTACGCTGATGCGCACAGTTGAACTGTTCTTGGACGATTGACGCTTTCGCTTCTTCCCACGTTTCTTATATCCTGAACCCTTCATCATTTCGGCAATTTTATTAGCGGCTTTATGCTTGAGTTTTTGACCAGACTCGCGCACTCGCATATTAACTGCTTCTTTAAAGTTTACTCCATGATTTCCCACATCATCCAATACACTTATACCTGCTCTTATTGCTTCTTTACCCATGGCTTTAGCACCACTTGTAAGATAAGGCAGGACTTTTCGAAATAATCCACTCAAAAAGTTTCCTATTCCTCCGTGTCCTCGCTGATAATTAGATCCTACGTACACACGACGTACTCCGCCTCCACCAATTTGATCGGCGTAGTAATCAGTGTAATAAGCCATTTTTAACGTGTACGTTTGAAATGAAGTGTCACAGTCAACGTCCCGTACTCGAATGGTATATGTTTACCATTTTGATCTCTTATATCTATTATTATATTTTGAAATGTATTATTTAGCACAGGTATGTAATTTCCAGGTGAAAATTGTTTCACCATAGTTGCACCAAATTTATAGGCTGAATTATCGAGCGTTACTATACGTAAAAGGGATGCTTGTACGTCTCCGATAGTGTACGGAATACAAATATCAGAGTAGACAAAAAATTGATCTGTTATAGCTCTCGCCAAGCATCCGGGTCTATTTCCAACAACACTTGTATTTTTCGTTTCATCCAGAGGAATGAGGGGTATAATGTCGTGCTTTACAAATTCATCATTCTCGAAACCAAAGACGCGTGTGATTGTTTTGCTAAAATTGAAATAATGTATCTCTGAGCACTCGCAACTTTTTCGTAACTTGTAGTGTCCTCTTTTTTCTGCGGCTAACTCAATCTGAAGATGAGAATCAGGTATACTATTTATAGCGTCGGTAAGATCTGCAAGACTATTGTAAACACCCGGTGGAAAGGTGTAGTCGGTGAATAAGAAATCTGGCAAGTCTGTCAAATATCGTGGTGCACTTCTCTTTCTTTTATGTGTTATTGGCTGTTTTGTATCTGCATACATTGGATATTTTTTATCACTACCTTTAGCAAACTTTATAGTACAATCGTCTTTTTGAATGTGTACCATCGTGCATGGTATGTGAATTTCCGTTAGAGCTACAGACCAGTTGCCGTGCAGTCGAATTTCGTGTGACAACTGTGTATTGAAACAGGTCGTAGTATTATCCGGAAAATATTTCATACTACTGTTGCTCGGTAATACCAGATAGAATTCTTCTTCAGCCATGCTTAAAGAGTTGTGATATCACTAGCTTTTACCCATGAATTGAATTTATCAGGATAACCGAGCCACTTTACGAAAAGTTGTTTTTTAGCACCTCGTCCTCTGCTCTTGATTACGCGTTCCACTTTGAATTCCTTATTCTGCGCAACACGTTCGTCACCGACTCGTACTAATTCTTCAGGATAGAAAAATCCATCGATTACTTCACCCTCTAAATCGCACAGTTCGTACGTGTAGAGATTTTGTCGATGAGAAATACGTGAAACTTTGAAGATCTCCTCGCTGTAGTTCTTCTCGTAACCTTTGTCGAAGGTGCCTTTCGTTCGACTGATACGTACGTGATCGCCGACCTTGTATATATTTGCTCTAGGTTTTTTCCGCTGACTGAGTGCTCTCTTTTGTAAATTTTTTCTAGCCACAGCTGCATTACCAATGTTCACCGTTGCCGGAACCATTTTAATACCGCTGTGTCTCGTGTGATTGTAGGCATATACGATATTCTGAATAACATCGATATACCTGTGTGTATTTTTATGAGTAAAATATCTATACATGCGTTCCTTGAGTGTGCGGTTTAGACGCTCTACAACGGCTGCTTTAACATCGGGATTACGAGCAACTCGAAAATTTATATCACGTTGTTTCAAGTAATTTTGGAAATCTGATCCAACAAACTCTTTACCACGGTCTGTCTGTACGAGAACAGGACGACGACCATCGGCTCTTTTCAACACCTTATCAAATCCGGCTACGACACTTTTAACGCTTTTGTCGCGTAGAGGTTCGACCCATGCGTATTTACTGAGAATATCTATTATCACTAGTAAATATGCAAAATTATCATTGTACGTTTTGAGCGATTGCATGTCACATAAATCCATCTCCCAGCAATCATCGACATTGGTAATGTTGTACATTAATCTAGGGAATTTTCGTCTAACAGATCTGTGTAGAGTGTAAGCATCTTGATTGCTCAGCCACTTTTTAATGTCATCGCTCTTCTTCTTCTTGGTATTAACGCGAAGTAGATTACGTGCACCTGCGTATCCAGCCTCATGCTCGGGGTTAAAGTACTGATTTTCGTAAACCATGTTCAAATATTGAACGTCAACCACTTGTCTTCAGTTGATTTTCTTGTAGCATATTTTTGTTTCTTGTTTAAACGTGCACTGTATCGTCTCTGTGAAGCGGCAAGCCTGGCACCTTGCTCCAAGGTGTCAACACTAATGACACTGTCCCGCTTATTTGAAGGAATTTTATTTAATACACGCTTAAAATTTTCACTGATTTTCAATACTGTAGGATTATTAATGAATTTAGACGGAGTATCGGACGTTGCTATAAAATTAGCAAGTTGAAATCTTCCAACAGGTTCTTCACGTGGTTTGCTCTGCACGACATCCTCAAGCAGTTCTATAATGTTTGACTGTGGTATGATTTTGTTGTCAATACTGACAGTACCTGAATTGTCCCATTTAATACGATGCGACACTGCTGCTGATCTCCAATATTGAAGTAGTAAACGTGCTTTTCTCACAAGACCTTTGGAAATACCGGTGAGAATCGCTTCATCCGACAAGGGACTGAGTGTATCCTCAATTTCGTGGTCTGCGTCGACTGCATTAGCATCTGCTAACAGCTCCTGACGCTCTAAAGTTTTAAAGTGTAGATATCGTCTTAAAATTTGTAAATATTTTTGACACTTTTCTCGTTCATCCGTGATACTTTTCGAAAAGAGTACATCGTGCATCTGTGCATCAAGTCGTGATAAATTGTCACCTTGCGTCTGCACAGTTTGCTCTAAAGCATTACTAGGCATTGTCGATGCCACTTCTTCTTCTTCTTCCACGCCTTTCTGCTTAACAGCTCTATCGTATGTTTCCTCCGGTACAATAATCATTTTACGTGCATGTTCCATTTTTTTTTTAATTGGTAGAGGTACCAAATATTTTCGACACCAGTGCACCGATTATAGGCGCAAGCAACATGGGTAAAAAAGCACCACCGTCTTGAATAATGGCCCGTTTCTTCTTTTTCCACTCTGATTTACTAGTTCTGCCCTTATTTAATAATTTTCGCAAAATCTTTTTATGCTTTTTCAATTTTGATTTATGAGAATTTTTTATTTTTACGACACCTTGCAATACGTTTAATGCACACTCGCATATACTTTTTATGAGTTTTTTGTCGGCCGATCGTAACAATGCAATTCGTTGCTGACTGTCAGCGTGACAAAGAGCATACAATACGGCTATACACTTTTTAGTAAAATGTTTTGGTAGACATCCACAAGATGTACCTTGCCTTTCATCATCATCATCACCAGCAGCAGCAGTAGCAGCAGCAGCAGCAGCAGCAGTACTAGCGTTAACACCAGCTCCACGCTGACGTTTACAATTCTTTCTTCTTACTCGTTCACGTCTATGCGATGCTTTCCCCGCCATAGTTGTGCTCATACTGACATGATGTCTACAAAGCAGTCTATTTTTAACGGTTTTTCTTTTTCGGTACGTATGCGTAACGTAGTTTATCGTCGGGAAAAACACTAGTTCGAAAACGAAATTCTTCCTCCGTTGATTGCTTCAAATCTAGCAAAAGATAACCATGCGGAATCGCGGTGCTATCGAGATACGCTTCTTGCAAAAATTTAGGATCCTCGGGATAGACTTGACGCGCGAGATATTGAATTTGCGAACGATCGCGGGGATTTTTAAAAATTACGAGATAATTAGCATTCAGCGAGATGTCGCGTTGACCGGAACCTTTGTGAAAAAGATTCTGCGTAATAAAAATTACACTTAAATTTTTGTGATGACTACCCTTTGTGAAGAGATCGAGAATCACGTTGTTTGAAGATTCTCTCATTAAATCGTCGATAATTAATAATTTTTTCTTCTCGTTGTCTCGAGAGTAGTCCGAAGGTTGAGGTAAACCCTCGTGAAATTCAACAATCTTCTTTCCACTACTACTACTACTATCGCAACCTCCTGGTACAAAGTCTGTCGCGTATGTGTCTTGCCATTCAGCGTAATAGAGTAATATTCGATCAAACGCCACATTACACATCTGAGGCAGATGGTGGAGAAAACGTTTGACAAACACAGTCTTTCCGCAACCTGTAGGTCCGCTGACGATGCACGTAAATGGATGCTTGAAGCGTGTATCCATTTTTCCTTTTTTCTTTTTTACGCACTGTAAAACACGACGATACTAGCAACAATTAGCGTAAATTTGACAGCGCGCGGCGGCGGCGGCGGCGGCGGCGGCGGCGCGGCGCGGCGCGGCACACGTTGAATAAGCTTATGTGACGTGTGCTGAAAAATCAGCTGATTGCCGCTGTTCAAGCTAATTAATGCTGGAGCAGCTGTATGGACGCTGCACACGTAAAATAAGCTTATGTAACGTGTGCTGAAAAAGCAGCTCATTACCGCTATTTAAGATCAGCTATATTGAAGAATAAGGTGATTTCAGCTGGTACCAACGTTCTGATCGATGCCAAAATACATACTGAGCGTAAGAGGGTATTTAAGGAGTTTATATATTTTAGAAAATAATTGAATGATGTACGATGTATTTATTTATTATAAAAATAGAAAATTATTGTACATTAGTTATCGTTCTTGTAGCCAAAAGGCAGAGACCTTCTCTTCGTCAGATAACGACGTTTTTTTAATACAACACAACAAGTTTTTGATTCGTTGCGCGTTACAACATCATGCATTTTAGTTCGTCCTATCGCTTTAAATTTCAATCTTATTTTATCACATTCATCATTTGTTTTCTCAGATTCTTCATCATCATCGTTCGCAAAAGCCTCGTTAACTAAATTCTTTATACTCTCAAAATTAATTTTTTGACCATTAGAAAAATTTAATGAAATTCCTTTCACCTTACAACATTCCGTTTTACCCTCCTTATTCGGAGTTATAGCCGTGTACGCATAAAACTTTGGCCCGCCAGAAACAAAAGTATCTATAAACGTATGCTCGCCGTAACCAGCGAGCTCGTCAGTCATGTCACCCAGTCTGGACCCGATAAATGGTCTGTACTCGTTAGGTACATTGTTGTGTGATACAAATATACAAGAATCTGTATCGTAATACAAAACACGCTTGCCCAAATTCTCCAGATGCTCATACAATTTTAGACGAGCTTGGGCGGTCGTGAAAGCAGCAATCACAACACTCGTATGTGGTGCAGGTGTCACAGCCTCATCTCTGTATTGCCAGTTGACATACAATATATCTTCGTTAATTGTTAACAAATCGTTAACCTCTCTTTCAGGACAGGTTAACAGTTTTAAGAGAGCCACGCGTGATTTTCTTACCTCCGTTTGCTTCAAATTACTTCGCTGACCGAATTTACCCCAGAAAGAATTTAAACAGAGTTTAGCAACTGCGCGTAAACCCGAGTTCTTCTCAATATTGGCTCTATCCAAAGTATACCCTCATCGCGTTGATATTCCTCAATGTAACGCGTTCTCGATTCATCGTCGGTGCACCACGAAGGCCAACCGCTGGCTTCTTGTTTAATTTTTAAAAGGTATTCACATATTCAGCAAAAAAGACCGCCACGACCGTCATTCTGATTATATCGCGTCATTTCATATTGCCAAATAATATAAATGTTTGTAACAATGTAACCGAGTTGAACAGCTTTTCGCAATTCATCAGCAACCCATGTACCGGTAAATTCGCGCATTTTTGGGTCTTCGTGATTGCACGCGCTTTGCTGCAGCTCCTCGCAACATGTGCGACAAAGTGCAAAAAGAAGACGACCGTGCATTTTAATAGGTAACAGTGGTATGTACAAATCGCGCGGTGGTAAAACTGTGCATTTAACTAAACCCTCAACTTTAGCGAGGTTATTGTTATTACCGTTCGTTAATTTATGACTTTCGTTACCAATTAAAATTTGCGGATGACCTATCGGATACTGACCTCTTTTACATACATAGGGATAAAGAGAACATATATCTGTGTACTCGATTTTCTCATTGTCCCCAATAGTGTACTCGGTTACTATATTCTCGGTTCTACCACCGAAAAAAGCATCGCGTGGATTCAACGTTACACGACTCATAACAGGATGATGCGTTACGTAGTTGTCTATTTCACGATTTCCCGCTTTAATACCATCAAATGTACATTCCCACATCTCTCTAACCTCGTATCCAAGAGCTTTAATTTTTTGAATTTTTCGAAATGTGCTCTCGTACGTTTCATCCATAGTTCGACCGTAAGACATTTTTTTATCCCGCTTCTTAGGAAAACAAATAGGGCAACCATGAGTATAGCAGCCTTGGTATTCGAAAACTATGCCTTTACCACCATTTTCATCTGGTATATAACCGTCTACGCGAAACCCTTCGGGTAACATGAATTCACGGGCTCTTCCGGCGTGTATGATTTCCCGACCAATCTCGCGCTCGCATTGCAACAACCACTGAATAGATTTGTGTGAATGCGTATCAGCGCGACGATATCCACCGGTAGGAATTATTCCTATCGTTTTTTCACGTAAAAAGTTTTTCCTATACACAACAGAACATGCTGAAGCTATCGTTGTTGCTTCTGTAAATGGACAAGTATTTCCGCATTTTATAAAAATTTGTCTGAAAGCCATGCATGCTAATCTTAAAATTTCTACATCCATTCGACAATATTCTACTATTTCTTGTTTAAAATCAAATTCATGAATAGCTC
>JACCIB010000610.1:0-115130 GCA_018906965.1 Philotrypesis tridentata
TCGTTGAAATTGTCCAACACTGATACTCTCTTCAGTTGCTCTTGTACTGCTCCATCTTTTTCCATGGCGTCCTTTCGGGTTTCCCCTGAATCCATCGCCAAGTCAGGCGATCTGTGGCTGCCTTCACAGGTGTTTCTTCCTCTTTGTGCGACGTGGCTCGGCTCAGGCTCGCGGGTGGTGCACACAAGTATCTCTGATTCAACTCTAAGTTTTTCTCCTCAACTCTTTTCCTCCATGCGTCCAGGTTGAGTTTTGCAAACTCCTCCGCACTCAAGTTTTTTGATTTCTCGGGTTTTCTCTCTGGCTCGGATTTCTCGGATTTCTCAGATTTTCTCCTTGACTTAGATTTCTCGGATTTCTCAGATATTTTCTCTAACTCGGATTTCTCAAATTTCTCAGATTTTCTCTCTGACTTAGATTTCTCGGATTTCTCAGATATTTTCTCTAACTCGGATATTTTCCTCGTAGCGTTGCTACTCCCCAGAGGCTCAACCGGCGTCCCGTTTGGCGTGGCTTCCGCAATCCTTTCTACTCGGACTTCTAATTTCTTCAGTTGTGTCGTGACTTCCTTATCCTCGTCTAGTGAGTTCGGCTTGTCTGCGGCACTCTCTTGCTTAAGACTAGTTTTCTTTCTCTGCTCTCCTCTTACTTCCAGGAATTTTTCAATACCTCGTGCTTCGTGCTCTTCTTTTCCATTGCGGTTGTTCCCTGTTTGGTTATGTTTTTCTGGTTTTTCTTCACTTGAGGTAAGGGTGAAATAGGCTCCTATCCCTTGATTTTGTTTGTCTACCGCTAGTTTGAGGTTAGAACTTCCAATTCTCGGTATTGATACTCTCGGCTGTGGCTTTCTTCGGTGTTGTATCTACTTGACTCTGTTTTAGTGGCAGCATGCCACTCTCTCCCCCTTCCAAGACTGACGTCCGAACAGGAAAGTCAGTCTTTTCTATCAGCAAACGCCCTAACGTGGGAGTTGGCTCCAAAGGGGGTTTGATGACTGTGGTTGTGGGGTTTGTTGCGCCTGTGGGGGGTCGCTGTGATTGCGACTGTTGCTGAAGTGGGGCTTGTGGTGGTGGCGGGGGAGTCAGCGGCCCCTGTGCTGCTCCCGCCTGCGCGTTTCCCAAACCGTTTCTGATTTGAGCGCACATCGGCGTTTGGCAAGTTTGGAATTTTGCACCTTTATTCCCGCAAACCTGGCAAGTCGGCTCTGGCCTTACCGGACAGTTTTTCAACTGGTGTCCCATCTGTTTGCAATAGAAGCACTGCGTTAGGTGACAGTTAGCTGCGCGGTGTCCGGTTTGGTGGCATGTGTAACATGCACCTACGTAGTCGGCTTGGTTGCCTGGTCTGGCGTTGGACGTTTGCGTCGGTGGCGCTGTGTTTAGCGGTGGTGTGCGCTGTAGCGGTTGTTGGTAGTTTCCTGTATACGTTGCCTGTGCTGCGTTGTCTCGGGCTTCGGCTCCAAACTTTACGTCGTAGTTTTTCAGAATTTGGAGTTTGGAGGCATACTGTGTAAGGTTATTTATTGTATTTCTTTCTGCTTCCCGACTTCTACTGGTTTCACTTCCTCGGCGTCGTCTCTGGCCGCTACGGGTTCTTCGTCTTGGCGTCCTACGGCTTGGCGAGGGACTGTAATCTGAGTCACTGGTTTCTGATGATTCGCTGCTTGATGAACTACTCGAGCTCTTCCTTCTCCGTCGATCGCGTCTTCCGTGTTCGCTTCTATGACTTCTGGCTGTGGTGTGTTTCTGCTTTTTATGTCTTCTACCAGCTGATGCTCTTTCGTTTTCACTGTCGCTGGATTTCTCTTGGTCAACGCTGTATACAGGTGCTGGCGGTGTTTGTATTTGTGGCTGTCGTTGAAATCGTTCGGTGAAGTAGGGATTTGGGTATGTGTGCTCCAGGACGTGTCTGTTTCCTCCTCTTCTAGATTCATTTCCCCTCGTTCGTGAGCCTGGGTTCGTAGGAAGGCTCGTGCGAGGTCTTGGGTTTGTCGGGGGAGGAGCATCTCGTACGGGATCTGCCCAATCCTTTTCTTGACCGTAGTCGATCGCCACGTTATTCTGACCGCTCTCTCGTCGTTCATTATTGACTGGAAAGTCATAATTGGTAGATCTTAGTCTCGGTTCTTCGGAGGCTCGCTCTGATTCTGCATTGCACGGCTTTGGCTGCTCATTCGTTTGTCTCGGTGTGCTATTCCTATGATCTTTCGGTGTATTCCATTGATATATGCTGTATTGTGTTTCGTCTGCTGAGGCGTTGTCTTCTGTGGGTAAATTGCGGGTCAGGCTAGGAATTTTTGGGATCGCTCCCGTTGATTTCGGAGTTGTATGAGTTGTTGCAATTGATGGAGTTGCCATGGCATGTGCCTCATGCCCCTGGAAGGATCCGGATGAGTTGGTTTTTACCGGCACGTCCATAAATTGTTGCACTTCATGCGACTGGTGCACTCTGTACGGGAGTCCTTGTTCATGCCCCTGCATCACGTTGGTTACTCTGTGGATCTGACGTACAGTGACGTTCTGTATTTGTCCAAGACTGACGTTTGCTGTGGCAGGGTAGTTGTTGTCACTCACGGATACTGGTATTGCTTGTGTTTGATTTTTCCTCAGCACTGTTTTCGGTGCGAGTAACATGTTCTCCATTGTACTCGGTGGCACGCGACCATATTCATCCCATTCGTACCATGGGGCTTGGGCTATTTGGCTTTCTCTGATTCTCAAGCGTAGTAGTCTATCTTTGAGAAGTTCCGCTGACCCTATACTGCTCACTCGATCGCTCACCAATTGTTCGAAAACGTCCGTCTGTGTCATTCTCTCGATGTCTCTATGTAGGTGTCTGACACGCCTGTCTTTGCGCAGTTCTTGCATTATTTGATAATGATTCTGCCTCTCATCCATCGTCAATACTAGTATCTTCTGTTTCGGAATGGTTATTTATTATCTAATCTTCAAAATTATGTCTTCGTCTGATCTCTGATCGGTATTAAGGGAGAATTTCTCAACCTTGGCTATGGCTGTCTCTAGCTGATTCCCAAATCCCTAACTACTGTAAATTCGGGGAGGGAGAGTTTTGCTCTCGACCTTGGCAGGGTGTGGGGAAAAAAAACTTAAATCCCCGGTCTATTCTGATGAAAGGGGTGTATGGAAAAAATATAATTCCACTTTTGACGTGCAGACTGTTAACCGTCAGTGTGGTTTGGCTGAGGCAGACAATGGTTTAGTTAAGGAAATTTCCCAAATCATGCGGGTTACATAAATTGAAATGAATAGAAATAATATAATAATGAATGTAAAAGAAAATTATATGGTATAGTAAAATAATTAATATTGTAAAATTAGTAATATTTTAAATTAATTAATACTGATTAATAATAATTTTATCTGCGCAATAATTGTTTGCACAGGGCTCGGCAGTATTTTCCGTGACTGTCGCAGAGAGCAGCTCTGAGTTTGTACACGAATAATTATTCGGTGCGAGTATGCGGTTACACGACACTCCTTGTATTCACGGACCAGGAAAAAAAACTTTCCGATCTAACGCGTGCGGGATAATTCGCTGGTTAATCTAGCGGTCACTCTAGTCTCCTTAAAATTAATTTGACACGTTAGAATTTTCGTAGATTAATCCTGATTTATTCTACAAGGTTATGTGGTATTTTCGCAATTTCGCGTACTCGATAATCGATTTTATTCGGCTGGTCTCACTCCTCGAGGAGATTGAATCTCAACTCGACGGCTCGGCTGCGACACGACACGCGAATTCTGAGCATTCTCAAAACTCAATTTGTTTAAATTAATTAACCGGAAAATTTTCCTTGCACGTTGTACGAGAGAGAAAAAAAAAATTAAAACGAGGAAGAAAATAATTAATCACTTGCTCTCTCGGTAGGTGGTAAAAAAAATTAATTTAATTAATTTATTGTTGTCCTTGGGGAGAAACAAAAAAAAATTGTTTTCGCGTCACTGTGTTCGCGCTGGCGCTCGGCAATTCTCCTCGGCGAGCAACCGACGCCACTATTCAATATGGCCGCCGGCGACCTGCTCGTGCTACCAAGATGGCTAAATTTGCGTTTGCACCACGCGAGCACTTTTTTTCACACGAGAATTTTTAAAACTACTTCAATGTTTGAACAGAAAATTTAACACACATAAATCACGGCTCCGGGTTTTATTTTAGTGAGTTATGGGCGCCAGTGTGACACGGCGGGGCTGGTGGCTGTGGCGGGCGATACGAAGAGGAGAGAGAGGCACGTCGGTGCGTCTCCCGCGTGAGTGTTTCGCGCTCGCGCTGGGGCCTTCCCCTCCGCGGTCCTGAGTCGAGCTACAGGTCGCGTCTGTTATTTTTCCGGGGTGTGCGGGCGCCTTGACGCGACACTGATGGCTCACTCACAAGCTCGGGCCTCGGCTGAGACTCCTTATCTCGCGGGTCGCTTGAGCCGGTGATTTGTGGTATATTAACTTAAACACTTAGAATTATAAATGAATTTCCTTTATTACTTCTACTACACTGACAGCAAACTTCCTCGCGTACGGCCGTTGTCTCGTACCCTGTGGATCGACGACGCGAATACAGACGAGACGCGGTTGTGCGCGGGTGAATAAGGCTGCTGGGCGAAAACTCCAAAAACTCTCGGAAAACTCTCAAAAACTCCGGATTGCTCGTAGCTGTGCTCTAGTTCACTGCGTACGTGCGACTGACTCTCTCGGCTCGCGGCTCACTCTCCTGCTATCACACACACACGTACATCGGCTCTGGCGATCACGTGACTTGCCGCGGTAATTACGGTTTACATTTTCTCTTTCGCTCTGTCCGCTTACTTGCACTCTTCATCCTTCACATTGTCGTTTTACATGATTTCTCGGGCAACGACCCCTTATTATTTATTGTTATTTTCATTTATTTTATTATTATTTAATTTGGTTCAACGCGTACGACATTCATGATTTCATTCTTCGGCGTCATTCTCCCTCTCGGCTCTGGCGTAATTATTCTCGCGTACGCGCATTTCTGTCGGTGTGGAGAAGCCCGTTGCCTCCACTCCGACCGCCAATATCGGCCTCGCATACGTCTGTGGGGCTCGGTAGCCTCCACTCTCTAGCGCTGTGTTTTACCCGCATCGTGCGGTCTCTCTCGCACCCATACGTTCTTCAGCACGCGCCGTGCTGCGCGCGCTCACACACACACATACGCACGCGCTTGCTACAATATACGCGGCTCAGCCGCTCGTCGCGCTGCTCGCTGTAGCGCCATACGCTGGCTATGTTCGCCGTCGCCTCGTGCTCCTCGGCGGTGTCATGGCGGCAGCTGCGGCCCAGCGGTGCGCCTGCTGGCTCTGCGCGCCGCGCGCGGCCGCGTGTAGTAGTCAGCGGCGCTCCCACTCCTCGCGCGCTCTCTCGCTGCTCGACGGCCGTGACGTCACGGCGGCGACTCGGCTGGCTGCTACTCTCGTGCGCTCTCCCTCTCTCTCTCTCCTCCTACGGCGCGGCTCAGTGCCGGTGCCTGGCTACGGCTCAGCTGTTTTCTCCTGTAAGCACCCGTTGCCGTTAGAGCATATTCTTCTGCTCGGTTTCGGGTGCCTGCAGGAGAGTCACTCAGCTTTTCAACGACGGATTCTCCGTCGCACTATACATTGACAATGGTAGAGAGTATCTGTCAAATGAAATGAAAGACTAATGTGTACAAAAAGGCATTAGCTGTCATTTGACTATTCCGCGAACCCCGCAATTAAATGGCGTCTCGGAACGCATGGTGAGAACGATCACCGAAAAGGCACGTACGTTGATAAGCGGCGCCAAGCTTAAAAAAATGTTTTGGGGAGAAGCGGTTCTTACGGCTACGTACTTAATTAACTTAACACCAATGAAAGCCTTAAGTGTAGATAAAACACCGTATGAATTGTGGCATGGAAAAAGGCCGCACTTAAAGTATTTGCGAGTTTTCGGATGTACAGTATACGTACACAATAAAGTTAGAAAAACTAAATTTGATGAGAAGTCATGGAAAGCCATATTAGTTGGTTATGTACCAAATGGCTATAAAGTGTATGATGTAGAAAATGAAAAATTTGTTACAGTCAGAGATGTGATTTTTGACGAAACAAATTATTTGACTTCTAGACCTTCAATTAAATTTGAAAAGAGAAATTTAGACATTCTTAGTAAAGAAACTGATGAACATGACAATATTAAGTCAAAATCAGTAATAAAATCACATAAATCTGATAATCAAAAATCAGATGAGTGTAAGTCAAATTTAAAGTATAGCAATGAAAATGCCGAATTAAACAATGATGAAGCTAGTAAATCTGTAAAAGAAACAGATAAAAATGATAAGTCTTTCATAAGTCATAAAAATAAAAATGAAATTGATAATGAGTCAGAATTAAGAAGGAGTGAAAGGCTCAAGCATTTGCCTCCTATAAGTTACAATGAAAATACTATTGAATGCAACATGATTGCTCAATCTTTGTTTTGCGAAGTTCCCAATTCATTTGAAGAAATTAAATTAAGAAATGATAAAACAAAATGGGAACAAGCTATAAAAGATGAATTAAATGCACATTTTTTGAATGAAACTTGGATTTTAGTACCAAGACCAAGAAATAAAAATATAGTCGATTGTAAATGGATTTTTACAATAAAGACTGATGAATATGGAAACCCTTTGAGATATAAAGCTCGACTTGTCGCGCGCGGATTTAGTCAAGAGTATCTTATAGACTACAATGAAACGTTCGCGCCGGTTGCTCGTATTACAAGTTTTCGTTTTATACTTGCTTTTTCAAATCAATTTAATTTGCTAGTGCATCATATGGATGTAAAAACCGCATTTTTAAATGGAAATTTGAAAGAGGAAATTTATATGAAAATTCCAGAGGGAGTAATAGCTGATAAGAATCAAGTTTGTAAACTTAAAAAGGCATTGTATGGATTAAAACAAGCTGCGCGGCGTTGGTTCGAATTATTTGAACGGGCTCTTATAGACAAAGGTTTTCGAAATTCGTCAGTAGATAGATGCATTTACATTTTAGATAAAGGAGATGTGTCTAATAATATTTATGTAGTACTTTAAGTTGATGATCTAGTGATTGCTACTGCTTGCAATGAAACAATGATTAATTTCAAAAATTATTTGATGAATAAGTTTCGCATGACGGACTTGAAAGAAATAACACACTTTATTGGAATAAAAATTGAAAGAAGCCTTGACAAAATCACTCTTGACCAAAGTGCTTACATAAAAACAATTTTAAACAAATTTAATATGGCCGATTGCAATTCTGTTTCAACTCCACTTCCAAATAAAATAGATTATATAGCACTAAATAGCGATGAAAAAGAAAGTAATTTATCTTGTCAAAGTTTGATTGGATGTTTAATTTATTTAATGATTTGTACTCGTCCTGATTTAAGTGCTGCTATTAATATTTTAAGTAGATATTCAAATAAACAAAATAAAGAATTATCTCAATATTTAAAAAGGGTATTAAGATACTTAAAAGGGTCGATAAATTTAAAATTTACATACAAACGAAATGATTATAATCATTTATTAAGAGGCTATGTAGATTCTGATTGGGGTGGCGATGAAATAGACCGAAAAAGCACTACAGGTTTTGCTTTCAATGATTTGAAAATTGTACATTATGCTGGAATACGAGAAAACAATCGTCAGTAGCAGTATCGAGTACTGAAGCTGAGTACATGGCACTTGTAGAAGCTATCAAAGAAGCAGTTTGGTTAAAAGCTTTAGCAAACAGTATCAATGTATTTATTATAGAACCTATTACGATATTTGAAGATAATACCGGGTGTATAAGTATTGCAAATAATCCGAGCAGTCACAAAAGATCGAAGCATATAGATATAAAATATCATTATTCTAGAGACAAAGTTGAAAAGAAAATAATAAAACTTGTACATGTTCCTACAGGTGATCAAGTTGCCGATATGTTTACCAAACCACTTCCAGCAGTCAACTTCATGGAGTTGCGAAGAAAATTAAATCTTGATGTATAAGCGACAAGCAACGATTATGTAATCCATAGAATTAAAATTTTAAGAATTAATTATTAAGAAGGTCTGATTAGGTTTTGTTGGGGTTTTCCTAATCCTTGCAGCAAATTTTGGGCCTCATGTATTTTCCCCTATAAGCAAAAGCAAGAATAAGATTCGTTTATTCTAGGTATGATAAAATATGTAAGAGGATGTATATATGAGTGTCTTTTGACGTCGATTAATTTTTTGAGGGGGCGTGTTGGATTATTGTACTTTTATATGTATGAGCGAGTATAACTCTAAGTATAGTATGTATGTATGCTACAGTCCCAAACAAGAACGTCCGATGATGATTGACGGGCCCGATACTGAGCTAAAGCTGTTAACCTAACAATATTTTTCCGACATTGGTCCAATGGTTGTGTCAGCTATCGAAATGATAAGAACGGGCCAACGCCTGGCAAACGGTAACTGTCCAAGACAATTTGCCGATATTCCTACTTATAGGTTATTTATTTACACAGCGCCAATCTTATAACCTATTGAAACGTAAATAAATAACCTCAAACGTCAATAATATTTATTTGTGCCAATTAAAGCATACTACTGATAATGGCATCGAAAGGGTATTCGTACGTTAAAAAATCGAGAGCTTTGAAGAAGCGAAAAATAAGTTCAAGTGACAGTGCGTGCAGTGAAGATGAAATAATTAATCAAAGCTTAACAGAAAAGTTAAATGTAGATTTGGAGAAAAGGTTAGAAGCTGGTCATAATAAATTAGCAAGGTATGGCTTTATTTAGTAGACATTAATGGTCATTGAAAAAAAATAAAAATATTTTATTAACTTTAGTGATATTGGAAATTCAAAAAGTTTCATTGCCGAAGATTACAATGAAACAACGAAACTTACAGATACTGGATTATGTAATGCATCAAGCTAGTAAGTTTTTTACGTTTAAGATCAAATTAAAATACAAAATTGTGTTTACAAAAATTTCGAATTTTTTCAGTTTTACTGATGCAGAAGCCGACGAAAATAATGTCGACAGTGTTTACACGGCTGGCAGGAGGAGCTCTGATATAGAAAGTTGCACTACTTTAGATGAATCTACCAGTCTGATATCGAGCCATTCAAAATACTCTGACAGTAAAGAAGAAGAAGAAGATCCCGAGGTTTTCACTTTTTATCCTATAAATACTATGGAATGAAGTTTTTTAATTTCTATATAATTAGCAGTTTTTGACATTTAATTATTAACCATTGCATTGTTACTGTAATCTTAGGTAAATCAGAATATTACAAAGCACGCTACCCTCAGAGAGAAATTACAAGATTGGAGTATTAATCATATATTTGTTCTGAGAAATGCAGCAATTACAGATCTGCTTCGGATTCTGTACGACGAAGGCAACACAGATTTATATTTATGTTTTCATTAATATATTTTCATTAATAAAATAATTATATTTGTTCGAAAAAGAGTCTATCATTGATTGTTTATTGATTGAAATCAACAATGAGTATTTATAAAAGCATTTTTCTAATAAACTGTACCTCTAGTACAGTACTGGTTAAATATCTGCATACAATACTGAATCAGTACTCTATTTTGTACTTTGGGCCTATCTTATCATTACTATGTAAGCGCAATGTCATGCCAATACTGGAATCCAATATTGGCAGCAATGGTTTCCATTTATGGACCAAGGTGGGCCCTTTTGAGCGTTCTTGTTTGGGAGTAGAGTACAAAAAATCCATCGACTCTGATACCAAGAAGTGTATATCATAAACATTAAACATTGTAACATAAGAATATATACAGTGGGAGATGAAAAATACGAGTGACGAAAATATAGCCCTTTGTCGAGCTCGTTAGTCTGAGTCGATCAGTCGAACAGCTAAGATCACGGTTTCTTGCTTGTGCTGAATGAATAAAGATTAATAATTTACAACTATTTATTAATGTGTACTACCCATTTCCAACAAAAAGTGTTTTATTTGTTTAATAATGACTCTATCGCTCGATGATGGAATAGTGTAGAATAAAAAATTGATGCGTCTCTTCGAGCCAAGTTGTTTATTTTAAAAAATGCCAAACGTTTCGGGATATTTTTATCCCCTCTTCAGTGGCTGTATAACGTTAAATTACAAGGTTTTATTACAATAATAATATTAAAATAAGTGAAATTGAAAATTGTACATATAGACATAGTTACCTAATTTGCAAAACAACTTCCGTGTTTTTACATTATTAGGAACGGACCAGTAAAAAGGATAAATCGCATATGGCGCTATAAATATAAATTTAAATTTTAAACCAAAGTTTACAGAAGAAATATTACAAAATTTTTTAAATAATAACTTACGGCCTAGGACTCGAGAATT
Organism: Philotrypesis tridentata; assembly: GCA_018906965.1. Lineage (NCBI taxonomy): Eukaryota > Metazoa > Arthropoda > Insecta > Hymenoptera > Pteromalidae > Philotrypesis > Philotrypesis tridentata. Next base: position 10,385 of record JACCIB010000610.1, read on the forward strand.
TTATTTAACAGAACGATTCCCCGGTGCCAAGGTGGTAATGCGGCACCGGTCGAGGCAAGACGTCAACTAATGTCTCTACAAAAATCGGGCAATATATATTCCGCAATACATACATTAGATGTACTAATACTTAGAAATGTTATTATAATGCAAACCGTATCAGCGACGGATACCTCGAGCTTCATCCATATACCAAGAACGAATAACACATTGGAGGTGGCACGTTAATACTCAAGTAGCAGGACGGGGGGCCCGCGCCGCAACGTAAGAAACGCTCCTGCCATGACTATATGACTATATAGTATACAGTATGGACGAAGCGTTGCCACGGCAACCCGGTCTCTCCGACCTCCCACTGGGCTGTTCCGCTCCGGCTCGCCAGCCAATCACTATTGAACATGTGTTGGCTGAGTTGAAGAGAGCGCGAAGCGGTATGCCACCTCTCACTGTATGCTAAGATCCTGATACAATCCGCTCGCCACCGAGCCTCCGCAATCACATTATTTACAATTAAAATTTATTCGGACTATTTTTTAGGTTTGATATAACATTTTTATAACTCGCTTTGAGGCGGCACGTATCCTCAGCCCTATTAAGTGTGCCATCGAAAAACTGAATGTGTAGCATTTCTGAGAACCGTCTGCGGAACATAGACGGTTCTCTATCTATTATTTTAATATTGTTAAAATCGAAATTGTGTCCTGTTTCCAATGCATGTACCGCGAGAGGGGAGTTAAGATCCCTTTTCTCTATATATCTTTTATGTTCGTATTGCCTAGCTTTTAACGGTCGATACGTTTCTCCGATGTACGTAGATTCGCAATCGGAGCAATCGATTTTATATACAACATTTCTCGTATCTCCCACAGCAGTAGGATCTTTGCCAAGTTTTATAAATTTGTTGAACTTATCAGTAACACTATTAATCAAACTCATGTCATTTCTTTTCAAAACCGACTTTAATTTTTCGTTAAACCCTTCATAGTAAGGGAACACCGCATATCCTTTTCTAGAGTTAGAATTATTGTTTTGTGAGTGTGCATTACTTTCAACTACCCCTTCTAACGAGGCCCTTGAAAGGCTCAGGTTGCGAGCAATCCGTTTTTTACTAAATTTTTCTATAAAATCTGGAGGATAGTCATTAGCTATGAGAATTTTTTTCGCTTTTTCGATATTTTCACAGTGAAACCGCGGATCGGACAACAATATCGCCCTATCAAATAAATTGTACATTATTGCTATCTTCTGGTTTTTTGAGTGGTGAGAGAAATAATTTATGTATCTAGATGACGCTGTATTTTTTTGAAACCAATTCGTAAAAATATGACCACTTGAATCATGAATAATAGAGATATCGAGAAAATTTATACTATTATTGACTTCAATTTCATGAGTAAATTAAAGGGAGTTATTATAGCTATTAAATATAGATAACACAAATTCAATCTTATCTCTATCCAAAACTAAAAGACAGTCATCCACGTATCTGTAAAAAAGTCGAACGCTAGATTTTGCAATGCCCAGACAATGATCCTCGAGATCCTCCAGAACCATATTCGCAAAAACAGGGCTCGAGCAGAATCCCATGGGAGCGCCTGAGACTTGTTTATAAAATTTGCCATCGAAAACAAGATACGTACAGTCGAGAAGAATTTTTATACCATCCATAAATTCGCTCTTGGATGACTGTCTTTTAGTTTTGGATAGAGATAAGATTGAATTTGTGTTATCTATATTTAATAGCTATAATAACTACCTTCAATTTACTCAATTTACTCAAAAGTGTTTTATTTTCTTGGTTCAGAGAATATTCAGTTTATATAAGGAAAAAATTATTTTCTATTGTGAGAAGCTAGTGAAGTGTCAAGAATATGCATCGCTCATGCATGAAAGTTTCTAAGTTGTTTAAGTGTATATGAATAGTTCATAACTTTTCCTATCGTCTCCTGGGAGGTAGACTCTCAGGCTGTTCGTCGAAAGGGATTCTTATGAATAACTAGTGAAAGTATTTTATTTTGTTGGATTTTAGAGATTATTCAGTCAGTTTATATAATAGAGAATATTCTTGCTTGATGCAACAGTAATGTTTTATACAATAATCAGCATGTGTACACTGAGAGAAATAAGCATTACTTTTTCAAACCTTCAGTACGAAAAGTTACAAGAAATAATAGTAAATCATGCACAGACTTCCCAAACACTAACTTTTACAATCCAATATAGTAATTTTTATTTTGGTTCAAATAATTTAAAAATTTATTTATCTTTTGTTTATCTGTTTTTAACTTTGTAGAACATTATTGTTTTATGAGTATTATCATTATTTATTATTGTTTATTGATTATTCATTTAATTAAATTGAAATATGCAAATTAAAAATTTTCGACTTGGGCTGGATTCGAACCCGGACCTACGGGACCGCAGTCAGGAGCGCTGACCACTCGCCTAAACAGAACTCTTACGCGTAAAACTTTGGATCTAATATATAAATTGAACGTATTCATAACCTTAAACTCAAATAATTTTTACCATTTTATATAGTAAATTTTAATAAAAATAATTTTTACTATGAGAAATATAGTAATTTTTTCTACAGCGACTTGTAATATTCGATATTAAAATAGTGAATATCAGCATAATAGTAGTAAAAATTCTCATAATGGCAGTCTGTGCACAGATTACTATAATTTCTTGTACTTTTTCGTACTTGTAAAAATTACTGCTTTTTTTTCTCAGTGTATATTATATACTTACTCCATCAATTTCATGGCTTTAGGGTCTAAATTGTCAGGTGCATAACTATAAAAATCAAAACTGTAAATTCTTAGATAAACTCGATTGTACGTATTGTTTTAGCATTTTAAAACAAGCTTTTATAGCTATAACAGATTTTAAATCAGGCGAAGACCGAAATATTCAAAATGTAGCTTACTTATTTCAATTATATTCTTCGCTCTCATTTCTATATGTAGTCATTATTATAGTAGTGATTAAAATCTATGGATATTTTACATACATTTTTTAGTACATTAATACAGTAGTTATTATATACAAGCTCTGGTCTTTGTAAACATGTATTTTTTGCAGATATTTATTCCATTTTTAATGGGACCAAATGGAAGTTGATATTATATATATATATATTTTATACTTTCTTTGATATTATGCTTTAGCAGTAAATTCAGTATATATAAATTTTATGGCTGTGATGAATAAATATTTAACGATGAAAGTAAATTAGGTTGTCAGCTATAATATAGAGCGTAAATAATAATAGAAAACATTGAACGTAATTCAACACAGTGTACCAAGATAAAAGACATTGAAAGATTCACAGTTTGCACTTCCAACGCCTTTTTCACATACCCCAAACTCAATATAAATAGTTTAACGTACCACAGAGTAGTTTAGCATAGGAGTCTGTCAAATAACAAAACAAGCAAATAGTTAACTTAATAGACAGGCATCCCAAAAGCATTATGAATATCCCATATTGGACCCACAAATAAAACTTTCAAACTATAATTTAAAAAAATTAAAGCAACGCACTTGCACGAAGCACTGAGTTCATAAGTATTCCTCTATTCGTGCACAAACAAAACTTGGTCGCCAAAAGTCATTATCAATTCCATAGGCAATAAAACAAATAATTAAGCCAACGCACAAACTAAATTCAGTGTGCACAATTATTGAGACCCACTATTTACACATCAAAACTTAGTCGAACCCAGGAAGAGCAATCTGAAAGAGACGGCCTTTGCTCCAAAAGACGAACTCAGTCAGATAGGTCTGACATAAACATACACCAATAAGTCCATTCAAATCCAGGGAAACAGAGCCAAACAACAAAAAACACTTTAACATAAATTAAATTATTATGTAAATTATCATATATATTATGTGAATTATATTATCATGTGAATTATTATTAATTTATTATATATAGGAAAAAAAGTGAAAATAACTACACCATTTTTTGCTTGTTCTCGACAAATCACACTTGAGATCCACAAATTCACACAATAATTATTGAAAAACACCATAGTGATTTACACCTATTCACACATATACATAATTTAAAAACTACAAAAAGTCAAAAGCACTGGTCAAGTCATGTAAATTAATTAAATATGTTTATTAAAATACTCTACAACACCGTTGTACTTCTCACTACAAAAAACTTTAGCGAAAACTTGTGCACTAGCTTCGGCATGCCATTCCAGGGGAGACGTCAAATTAACGAAATTTGTGTGTTACGTCCTCTTAAGACGTAACACACAAATTTCGAAGCAGCATTGACACAGTGACCTGAAAAACAAAAAGACAAAATTCTGTTAACAAAGCACCGGTGCTTTAAATCAACAAAAATTAATAAAGATTAATAAAATTAATAAAAATCTCAATAATTTAAATAAAAAAAAATAACTTATCTGACTCCAAACAGCAATGATCGACCAAGGGAAAGCACACGTTTCCCATCACCACAGTGTACAAGTCCCAAAAGAAATCACTCCTCGGAGTAGCTGACCATCCATAGTTGCTCCTGAGTACGAGTTTCGATCCCGTAGCAACAATTTTAAAATACTTTAGCAGCGACAAAGTTAACCACGCGAGTGGTTAAACACTGACGGTATAGCAGACGTAACGTCGATAACCGCAGGACTACAGAGCGACTTACCGACGCCACAGACTGAGCACGCGCGCACACTTTTAGAACTAGGGCGCTAGTGACAAACACTAGTACCACTGCCGCGTCCATCTTCAGTGAGCATATGCACATTAATTTTTAAATTTATAACTTATTCAGTTGATGTTAACTATTCTTTGTAATTTAGGTATTACATAACTTTTAAAAGTAGTGAAATCTCCCCCCTCCCCCAAAAAAAAACCTTTTCAAGGTAAAAGGCTGGCAAGTATAAGGTCGTTTCTTCATGTAAAACTTGAAGATTAATTTTGCAACTCTTGATATCTCAATGTCACAAAAATTCTAAGTGTTTTCTCTATCTATACAGTTATTTCATTATATATATCAAAGTTAATTTTTAAACTCTCAAAAATGAAAATTCAAAGTGCTTATTCTAAAAGTCTATTTTCATTATGTAAATTAAAGTCAAACTTTCAATAATAATGTAAATAATATTCTAGCAGGTTTATTGTGTACGTTTATTACTTTTCCCTTAGTAAAAGTTGACAAGAAATGTGATTATAATGCAATGATTAAAAAGGTATTTCTAATTAGTTCAACAAATAATTATGTTAATATATGTGTCTTCTTTTACCTCGTAAATGAGTGAATCACAGACACTGAAAGAACTTGATGCTTATACATGAATGCGTAAACATCTTTGCTTGAAGGATCTGTTGGACAGACTACCATTTCTTTAGTGTTTCTTCTCTATACCTTCGATTTTACATAAATTTCAATTTTAATATAGCAAAAGAAAGTTATGATATCAATAAAGAAATTGGCAAGTTTTTGTTATAAGAAGCAATTGAGTTGATATAAATAAATAATTGTTTAAATCTGAGAAGGATTATAAATATATATGTATTCATCATTATAAACACTCGACCAAATTGTGACATGTGAAAAGGTGGATAACCTGTGAAAAGGTACTGTCGGTAGAATTGTCGGAATAACTGCGATTGCCGCCACGTCCTGCGCATTCCAAAGATATAAGAGATGATTGTGGGTAACCAATACCATTCGATCACGGAACACTGACCGTGACACTTCATTTTAAGAAAGTGGACTAAAAATGGGCCGTTACGAAAATTATTTTAGCCATCAAGTTGGTAATGGTTATCATGGAGGTGGTGGAGGGGATAGAAAACCCTACACAGGAGGTGTTGGGCATGTTTATATTGGATCACCCTACCAAAGAGGTCACGGTATTGGTTCATTCTTAGCCGGTATATTTCGTCGAGTCCTTCCGCTCATCAATTGGGGTGCTCGAGCTGTGGGAAAAGAAGCTGCGCGTACAGGTATAAATATTATATCCGACGTTACAACGCGCAATACACCTGGCAAAGAGTAATTTTGCAGTCGTGTGAGAGAGTCTGGTGAGATTCTAAAGAGAAAAGCTGAAGAAAAGATGGATAAACTGATGGAGGGGTCCGGATATAAAATGTCACGTTACGGCTATCCATCTCAGTTGCAAGTGCTCGTTGCACCTACAACAGTTCATGGTAAAAGAATAAGAAGATGTGGTGTAGCTGTTCGTACAAAAAAGAAAAGTGTAAGAAAGACCATCAATAAGATAAAGAAGAGGAGGAAGAATAAAACGACGAGGAAAAGCCAGAAGAGAAAGAGGAAGGTGGCTACAAGAAAAAGACGTAAAAGCAAGAGCACTAGAGATATTTTTAACAGTTAAAAATGGCTTTTTTACACACTCATTCTTGTGAATGTTTGAAGTCAGAACTGTTACTAATTGAAATTCCGCAAACTCAAACGACAATAGAGGATTCACACTAAATTAAATATAAAGCAATATCATCTTTGACTGATGATTCATCGATAGAATTTGTGATCCCTGGTAATAGTGATTAATACATTGATTTGGCTCATACCATGCTCAGTCTTCGTGTAAGTTTAAAATTTACTGTGAGTGAAAAAAGTGTGGATGCAGATAATAGAGAGGCTTTCAAAAGATTAATAGCACAAGTAGGACCGCCCAATAATTTCATGCATTCTCTATTTAATCAAGTAGACGTGCTATTCAATTCAAAACCTGTATCTCCACCTACCAATGCCCATGCGTACAGAGCTTACATTGAAACGCTACTGAATTATGGTCCTGCCGCAAAAGCCTCTCACCTTTTTACTGTTCTGTGGTGTGGCGATACCGCTGGAAATATGAATGATACGGAAAATTCCAATGAAGGACTTGTGAACAGACGGAAATTGTTAGCCCATGATAAACATATTGATTTGATCAGAGAGACTTCTAATAAATGGCGTTGAAGTGAGAGTACGTTTAGTGAAAGCTCGAGATAGTTTTTGCCTGACGGATCCTGTCGGTACTTTTACCGTACACATCAAAGAGGCAAATCTTCTTGTTAGACGTCTAAAAATCAGTCCTGGTATATTGTTAGCACACGCTCAATCACTCTCAAAAACAACTGCTAAATATCCTCTAACGAGGGTGGAGCTTAAAGCAATAACCATGCATAGTGGTGTACACGGTAAGACTTTAGATAATATTGTATTGGGACAACTACTGAAAAGGATCATCATTGGTTTTGTCAATAATAAGGCTTTTAATAGTGACCGAATTCTCAATCCGTTAAATTTCGAACATTTTAATAAAAACTTTTTATGCTTGTACGTTGACGGTGTGCAGGTACCTTCAAAACCATTGCAGCCTGACTTTTGTTACGTCTGAACACACATATATAACTTTCTGTTAATAGCGATGGTTCGGGATATATACAATAAAAACTCAGTAACCACAATATGTGTATGTATATAAATGTATGTATATTACTTGTTTATTGAACGTGATTTTACAAACTGTTTCCCCTTGCTTTGTGATCGTTGACCGATCACATCACCGGGTGAGGGGTCGGGCAAATACGAGACCAGAGTTTATGTGAAAGCCTTAGCATAGAAGAGAGAAAAAGTACCTTGCTATTAGTGTGAATATGTATTTGTTCACGTGTTTGTACGTCAGTTGGTGATGAAATTTATTTATTTCATTACACTTTACAACAAGAAATCTATACGTAGATGCATACCATACCCTATTCTCTGGTACAGGTATACATTTTCTAAACGAGGGTAATAAAATAACCCGCGATTCCTATCCACACAGCTATTGTCTCTTTGTATTTGATCTGACTTCGGATTTATCGGTGAACGATAGTGGTCATTGGAATCAGATCAAGCATGGTGGCTTTCGGTTGGAAGTACGCTTCAGCAAACCGTTAACGGAAACAGTCAACTGATGCATCTCAATTGATGCATCTCGTCAAGTCATAGTCGATTTTAGTAGTTAATATTTTAATATATAGATGTCACTATGTTCTACTATACTATATGTAATAACTTCAGTCATGGTGGTCTCAGAATAGATGTAATACTATAAGTAGTCTTTGCAATGGATAGTCTTCAAATATTGAAAAATTTAACGAAAATTCGCTCCCGTACTATTGCTGTATTATCAGCCGATCAAATACCGAGAGTTTGGACGAAATCGAATATGCTTTGGATCGCTATATATACCGATAAAATAAACGCGTTTTATTTTGATAGTTTTGGTCTACCACCGTTCATACCTGACCATATTAATCGATTGCGAAAATATTGTAAACAGCTTCGTTGGAATAACATTCGGCTTATGAATGATTCCTCGAATGTATGCGGTCAATATTGTATTATGTTTCTGCGTTATATGAGTAATGGTTTAGGTTACAATAAATTTCTCAATAATTTTCTGACAATCTGCAAAAAAATGATGACATTGTCAGACGATATGTGCGATGCGCGAAAAGAGCTGATGAATCCTTCGTAGGAAATGGCGGTTACATTATCAGCTGTTTACAAAGCTGTTGCCCTTCTAAAATGTCATTAATGTAACGTGTAAAGTGTCGAGCCAAGCGGATATTTGAATCAGCATTCGGACATTTTGTCGGCCATCCCCCACCCGCCCTTACCTCGAGGTCTGTTCGGGGGCCCCTGCCACTATTATTGTATTTCAAAACTATACATTAAGAATTATATATTCTTGATCAGCCCTACTTTATCAGGCGTCCAGAGAACAGTCAAGACGCATCTACAAGAATGGCTTCGTATCCACAGCAACAAATGTTATTTTCTGCTTTATACGGGCTGGATAATACATATTCAAAAAAATTATCATAGGCATTGAATACGATACTTCAGAGGATGAAGACTACAAACTAGTAGTAAAATTATTAAGTAGCGACTTCAACGGTATAACATTCTCACAAGATAGCTGGATGGAGTTCAAGGGTAATTTCTCAGACATCTCAAAATACTTTGCTGGAGAAGCTGACTACCGAAAGAACATTGTAGTTGATGGTTGGAGGCTTAAATTTACAAACGATAACCATGGCAGGATCATCGTAATTAATCAGGATATACTACCCTATCAGCTCAAGACACCAGGAAGATCGCAAGGATCCATCACGTTGGACGAATCAACATTTGAGTGTTTAAATAATTATTGTTGAATATTGTATAAATATTATACTCTTTGCTTGTTGTTCTACGAATTAATGCTGGTCGCGCCATCTCTTGTATATATATGATTTTGTACATCGAGACAAGCGCGACTCCGAAAACGCGAATACGCGAGTATGTAAACACACATATATATATATATAGATACACACTATAGAGAAGAGCGCTCGCATATACTGTACTCGCGCTCGTTCTCTCTCTCTCTCTCTCGCTTGTAAGTCTCGGAAGGAGACAGTCGTGTCCGACGACACATCACACATTGTAATAAAGTTACTTATTATTAAAAACAACCTCACTAATTGTCCACCACTCCAACATGGTAGCAGAGCGTGGTTGAAAATTTTTATGCCATACTGTGACTTTTTTTTAAGTGCAGTAAGACATATTAAAATGTGCTAGTGAGGTGTGAGAGCCACGTGGAAAATACAAAAGTGTTCCAGTGAAAAATAATTGAACTAAGAAGAGTTCAAAAAGAAAAATAAGTGAAAATAACAAATAAAAGTAGTCTAGAAGAGACTGATAAAAACATTTTTGTGAAAAATTGAAGAAAAAAGTGTGATGCGAAGAGATTACGGTCGGCACACATAAAACGTGTTTAAGTGACGTGATAGAGCACATGGAAAATTTTATGAATTTGCACAAATAATTAATGATCGAAGAAAATAAGGATACACTAAGTGAAAAAATTAGAAAAACAATTTTGAGAAAAGTTATAAAAATAACCAAAGAAGTTTGTGTTTTGAGAAACGAAATTTACACAAAAATAAGTGAATACGAAATGGCTCAAGCAAAAGTTGAAGATTTATACCAATTTTTGACGGTATAAATTATACCAGTTGGAAAACAAGATTAATGATCTTGCTTGAATATAAAGAATGTCAAGAGCAAATAAAAAGAGAAAGAATTGCCTCAGACACAGAAGCTGAAGAAAAAAGATCTCAAAGCACGTGCAATTATAACAAGTGCTATCTCAGATAAGCAGCTTGAATATGTAAGTGAATGCATAACAGCGTGTGAGATGATCAAAAGGTTTGACAAAATGTATATAACACAGTCAACAGCCTCACAAATGTTGCGAAGAAATAAAATAGAAGAAATCAAACTTAAAAGTTATAGAGAAATCGAAGAATTTTTCGTAGACTTCGAAAAAGCCGTAAATGATTTTAAAAGTGCTGGCAGGACAACAGCAAGGTCAAAGCAGCAGCACTCAACCAAGTCGAAATCAGCGAGGAAGAGGTAGTCACAGAGGCAGCAACAGAGGCTTCAGAGGCAGAGGTCGAGGCAGAGGACAACATTCATCGCACAGCACGAAAGAGCAACACGAAGATTACGCGAGCGAGTCATGGTCAACGCAAGTATATACACCAGAGACAAATAAGGTAAATTTAGAAAGTGATTGTAACGGTAGCGAAAATCGAAAGAAAATCCTTTGGTTATTAGACAGCGGTTGTACCGATCACATTGTACGCGATGACAATTATTTTGAAAATTCTGTTATTTTGAAAAAACCGATAGATGTCAAATTACCTGACGGTAAAACGCTCAAAGCTACAAAAGTAGGAAATATACAAATTTATTTTTAAAATTATTATAGTAAAAAATATGTAAATCTAAACAATGTTTATTTTGCAAAAGACATAAAGCAGAACATATTAAGTTTTTCAAAAATAACTGCAAGTAATACGATAGTAGCTAGAAATGATAGCGCGAAAATTTATAACAATAATAGAGAATTAATTGTAGTTGCAAATAAAGTAAATAATTCATATTATATAAAAGGTTTTCTAGTGAATGAACAGAAAGAAAAATGTATAAATGCAGTAAAAATAACCGCGAAAGAAAAATGGCACAGAGCATTAGGTCATGTTAATTTTCAATACTTAAATAAATTAGTTAAAGAAAAATTAGTTGAGGGATTGCCAGATAAAATTGAAAACACTGATATGAAATGTGCAAATTGCATTCAAAGTAAAATGGCAAATGTACCATTTCAAAATAATCGAACAAAAACTTCTGAAATTTTAGAATTAATTCATACTGATTTAAATGGACCGCATCAAACGACAGGTTATGGTGGAGAAAAATATTTCTTAACTTTTGTCGATGATTACAGTAAATGCACGCGAATATTTTGTATTAAACATAAGTCTGAAACTGCAAGTTGTTTTATAGAATTTGTAAATTTAGTTGAAAATAAGTTTAACAAAAGGGTTAAGAAAATACAGTGCGATAATGGCAAAGAATATTTGAATAAGGATATTTACAATTTTATTAAGTATAAGGGAATAGAATTATTACCATGTCCACCGTACACGCATGAATTGAACAGTGTAGCGGAAAGATACAATAGATCAGCAATGGACATAGGCAGATACTTACAAAGAGAAGCAAATATAAATAGGCGATATTGGCCTGAAATTATTAAAACGGTAGCTTACTTGAAAAACTGCACTATAGAAAATACTGTAGAAAATAAAACTCCTTACGAAATATTCTTTGGCACAAAGCCAAACGTTAATCATTTGAAAATTTATGGTAGTAAAGTTTTTGTCCGAATCCCAGAGGTCAAAAGACAAAGTAAATGGGATGACAAGGCAACAGTAGGAATATTAGTAGGTTATATAGAAAACGGTTACAGAGTTTTAGTAAATAACAAAGTCATTAACACGAGACATGTACAGGTTGTCGAAGAAGACACAAAAATAATTTGTCTTAACGAATCAGATGAAAAGCATGAAAGTTGTGAATCGGAAAATTCTGAAAGCGATTCAGAAGAATATGATAGTGTTGTCAGCAACATAAACAAAAATTTATTTACCCCTACTTCTTCTCTCGAGAAAAGTAGAGATAATTTAATTACAGAAATCAATGAAAATGATATAAATAGTGAAAATGAAAACGAAATTAATTTGAAAGAACCGAGAAGGTCAAAAAGAAAGAAAAGTCCTGTAAATAGATACGGTGATCCTATAGCGCATTTTATTTATATTAATAACATCGATGCAAATGTACCTCATAAATTCGAGGAGGCGATAAATTCGAGCGAATCAAAACAGTGGAAAATTGCAATGAATTCAGAAATCGAAAGTTTAAAGAAAAATAAAACTTGGAAATTAGTAGATAAGCCATTAAACAAAAAAATCATTGATGTCAAATGGGTATTTAGACAACGACGAGAACAACGAGAACATATAGAAAACGTTTACTCACCCGTAGGAAAAATGCAAACACTTAAAATATTATTATCATATTGTTGTAAAAATGATTTGTTTATTGATCAAATGGATGTAGAAACAGCTTTTCTGAACGGTGAAGTAATATCAGAGGTTTATGTAAATCAACCAGAAGGCTATGAAGTAGGAAATAACAAAGTCTGTAGATTGCAAAAAGCATTATATGATTTACGAAAAAGCCCAAGAGCTTGGTATAATTGTTTTCATAAGTTCATGGAAAAATTAAATTTCGTGAGAAGCAAACATGATTATTGTTTATATGTAAATAATGCAAGCAGAGATTCAATATATATACTAGTTTTCGTAGATGATTTATTAATCTGTTGTAAAAATAGAAATAAAATAAATGAAATAAAATCAAAATTAATGGAAAATTTTGAAATGAAAGACTTAGGAAAAGTCAACCAATACATAGGAATAAACATTGATTATAATAAGAATGAAGGCAAAATGACACTAAGCCAAACAAAATACATTGAATCTTTAGCTGCAAAGTATAATCTAGAAAATGCAAAATTGTATAACACTCCTATGGAGACGAGTCTAAAATTAGAAAAAGCAACTGAACAAAATGAATCAATAAAGTATAGAAACTTAATAGGAGAATTACTTTATATAAGTACTGGTACGAGACCAGATATCTCATATAGTGTAAACTACTTGAGTAGATTCCAAAGTTGTTATAATGAAACTCATTTCAAATATGCTATGAGAGTATTAAAATATCTAGTGAATACCAAAGATCTAAAATTAACGTATTTTAATAATTTAAAATGTGATACACTAGATTGCATGGTAGACTCAGATTTTGCCGGAGACAATATACCGTGTGCCCCAGGTGAAACTGTCCATGCTGGAAGTGTGGGTGGAAAAAATTTCAGCACCAAAAACTATGGTGAAAAAATTTATGGGAGTGAAGGGAGATCCTGGCGACTGAACGTGTGCAACCCACATGTTTCGTATTAAAAAAAGCTGCGTTCAAAAAAGTTAAAATTTGCACAGTTAATATTTTTTGAAAAGGCACTTAATTCTACATAAACGGCCGAATTCAACAGAATTTGAATGACAAAAATCGAATGGTAACTTCTTGAGATAATGAGACTAGTTTGATAATTGTCACTTGTAGGATTCTGAATTGATAAAAGTGAAAATGCTCCGATTTTTGTGATTCAAGTTTTGTAAGTATTGGGGATCTTTACGCATAAACATGCATGAGTACGGCAAAAATTATCTTTATTTAAGAATTGTTGATTTGAAAATTTTGATTATATTTATGGAGGTAATTACACGGGTGACCCTCATTAGACCGCTGCAGCCAAGAGTGTCCCTCGATGCAATAAAAGGCTAAGACCTCTCTCCGGCACTGGTACACATGTGGCACGACATTAGAAAAAAGATTGCACTCAAAATTTTGAAATCAACAATTCTTAAATAAAGATAATTTTTGCCGTACTCACGTTTATGCGTAAGGATCCCCAATACTTACAAAACTTGAATCACAAAAATCGGAGCATTTCCACTTTTATTAATTCAGAAACCTACAAGTGACAATTATCAAACTAGTCTCATTATCTCAAGAAGTTATCATTCGATTTTTGTCATTCAAATTCTGTTGAATTCAGCCGTTTACGTAGAATTAAGTTCGTGTTCAAAAAATATTAATTGTGCAAATTTTAACTTTTTTGAACGCAGCTTTTTCTAATACGAAACATGTGGGTTGCACACGTTCAGTCGCCAGGATCTCCCTTCACCCCCATAAATTTTTTCACCATAGTTTTTGGTGCTGAAATTTTTTCCACCCACACTTCCAGCATGGACAGTTTCACCTGGGACACACGGTAGATAGAAAATCCACAACTGTATATATTATAAGATATTATGGAAATCTGATTTATTGGAAAACAAATAAACAAAAAAATGTAACGAAATGTTCAACCTTTGCAGAATATACGGCTATGTCAGATGCAGTAACCGAAGTAATATTTGTAAGAAATCTGCTAAGTGAAATGTTTAAAGAAAAATTCAATGAAAGAATAAACATATACGAAGACAATTCAGGTGCAATAGCGATTGCAAAGATTGGAAATTATACAAAAAACTCAAAGCACATCGAAGTACAATATTACTACATTAATGAATATTATGAAAATGGAATAATCGATATTATAGAAATAAATTCAGAGTTAAATCTAGCTGATATATTAACAAAAAGTTTGAATAGAGAAAAGTTCACAAAACACAGAAAAGCATTAAATATCCTTGAAAATTGCAAAAGCGACAAGACTGAATGTAAAAACAAAGAATATAAATTTAAGGAGGCGTGTTGAATATTGTATAAATATTATACTCTTTGCTTGTTGTTCTACGAATTAATGCTGGTCGCGCCATCTCTTGTATATGGGAAAATCCGCCAAAATAATTCAGATAATTGCAGCGGAAATCGACCGAAAAAAAACCTCGTGAGACTCGTCTGGGGCAGCGTTTTTCTTGTTCTACAGGACCCCCAGAACACGAAGAAAATAGTGTTCCCGCGAAATCGAAAAAGTGTTTTTGGGTATTTGGATGTTTACACGAAAATTTACAAAAAAAATTCGTTTTTTAAAGTGTTTTTTTTCAATCCGTATTTAGAGGGAGAAGGAATTTTATTTTTACCGTCGCAAATATGCACAAAAGTTCACAAATTTTCTGAGCTTTTCAAATTAGCCAAGCTTTTTTGTCTATGATTTTTTTTAACAAAATGACGGCGGTTTTTGTGAAACAGCGTAATGTTAAACTTTGTTGTAAAAGTGATGTTAAACATGATTTTTTTTCTCGAGAAATATCACCTTAACAAAAAAATGTTGTAGAATAAAAAATGCTTAAAATTACTCAAAGAATACGTATGAATTTTTTCAAAGAAATTTGAACCATTTTTTATTTTTTCTAAAATTGTGCAATTTGGAAAAATTCAAAATGTACAAGAAAAACGCTGCCCCAGACGAGTCTCACGAGGTTTTTTTTCGGTCGATTTCCGCTGCAATTATCTGAATTATTTTGGCGGATTTTCCCATATATATGATTTTGTACATCGAGACAAGCGCGACTCCGAAAACGCGAATACGCGAGTATGTAAACACACATATATAGATACACACTATAGAGAAGAGCGCTCGCATATACTGTACTCGCGCTCATTCTCTCTCTCGCTTGTAAGTCTCGGAAGGAGACAGTCGTGTCCGACGACACATCACACATTGTAATAAAGTTACTTATTATTAAAAAGAACCTCACTAATTTTCCACCACTCTAACAATTATATTTATAAATGTATTAATTTACGATTGTGGTGTTTTGAAGTAATTGGTGGTAGTATAAGCGAGGTTGTGGAAAATATTGCAGATTGTATTACAAATAAAAGTAAAGATTATATGATAGAATCTCGTTTACTAAGTTATACGCCGAGAATTGTGAAAAAATATGTTAATTTAATCGATGATAGAGTACTTGCTACATTCAAGGTAAACGTTGATAGCTACTGTAAAAAATATCATCAATACTCTTCAGAGCTTGAAAAAATTGAAATTGAAAATTTGTTGTATGAACTTGCTACGTAACATATGTACAACTTAATAAATATGCTCAATAAAAGGTTGGAAAATTAATCAAACTGTGTCTTTTATTCACCTGTGTAATATATAATCCACCTCCTTTTCACATTCATAATCGTTATTACGTAAAAAAATAAAATAAAAAAGTAATGAAAGATATTTATATACAAGAAAAATTATTTCTCATTTTCCTGATTTCCCTCTCCCTCCCCCTTCCCCCCACTAAACACCTATGCTCGCACCTATGGGTCTCCTTCCTTCCCTCCAATTACAGGTTTAGCCCCCCTCCCCAATTACACGGTATGCCTACCCCCCCCCCTTCTTCCCCCGGGCTGTGAGGCGTTTATGGAAATCTCTCCACCGCTCTGGGTGCGGTGGTGGGGGTTTCGTTTGAGGCGCCATAGTCCGGAGTATACTATTTTTGTACCTTTTTTAATGTTTATTATTTATAAATATTACAAAATTATAGTGTTTTAAATTATCATTTTTTAGAGAAATCGATTATTTCTATTCCAAAAATATTGAGATCTATTGTTATATAAAATACAGACATAACAATACAGACTGTAGTCGCTGGTGAATGCCAAATGTGATTATTGATTTTCATCTACGAATACTCTGTGACTCGGGAGCTGCGCGTACCACTTTAGGTCCAATTGGATTACAAATAGCTTAGCTTAGCCTAGAAGGATCGTGAAAATGTCTTCTTCGGTGATTCTAGGAAATCAAAGGGGAAGACGTGAGTGTTGGCTCAAACCGACTAAAAGAGAAGGAAATAACCGCTGAAACTCTCCTCATGGTCCCAAGATAATTCCTCTACTTAACAGAAATGATAATAAATACATTTATTCAATCATCTCACCAAAATCCTCTACCGAACCAAAAAAAGCAAAAGAAAAACCAACGTCTCCTCCAAGAAAGTCTAATTATCCAAAAACCGGAGATCTTCACCCACCAATTTACAAAAGAACTCTACGGAGAAATTAACGGTCAAACTGGAGACTGCGAGAACACTAACAAGAGATGTTAATCGATACATAACCAGGAACGGAATGGCCGAGGCCGACGCTCCGCTCACCTCTTTCTTCATGGAAACGCCTTCTCAGCTGCCGAATATTGCAATTGCTCCTTTTCCTCAAAAGAATCCTCTATTCGTCTATAAATGTACCAGTACTAATATCTTTGCATATTCATGAGTTCCCACAGCGCCTTCTTTTCCACTACTAATTTTCTCATTCGATGAGAAATTAATTGCCACCCTCTATATCCTATAATTCATATGCTAATCCGCGCCCCCTTTATCGATAACGATCAATCAATTAATGTCGAAATCCACCCAATCGCTCCAACTATAAATAATCGATCAATCGCGCGATATTCAAAATTCTCTGTACCAATGTACGGATCACTGTAGATGACCCTTGAATGCTAACTAGTATCCTCTAGTTGACAGCCATCATGCCATTATACCCTTAAAGAAAAAAACCACTATATCAGTACTGTACAGTTCACCTATACAGTACTCTCCAGGGTCTCTCTCTCTCTCTCTCTCTGTCTCTCTCTCACGCACTCGATCCCTCTCTCGAACGCCGGCATGTTGCGTAGGTGCGATTAGTTACGTTACATCCCGCGCTCTACACGCGGTCGAGCAGAGACAACTTCCGCGAACTCCGCCGGTACTAGCTTCGCTACAGGAGCTGTCAATTCGCCTGCGGAGCTCGTCAGGTGTACAATAATTTCCACGACGCAGCAATATTTATTGCTACGTCGCAACATATGAAAGAGAAGCCTTAGCAATAATGTTTGCTGTAAAAATATTTAGAAATTATATCTGTGGGAATAATTTTTTATTCTTAGTGATCATAAGCCATTATTATTATTTAAAGCTGCTTATAAAATGATTATGAAATTATTTATAATCCGTAAAAAAATAATGTAAAGACTGCTGATTTATCGAGAAATCCAGTTGATAATATCCAAATTAATATGACTACTAGAGCTCAAAAAGCGAAACAGTTAAAATCTAATGAATTTACATGGGAAATTCATAGAACTTTATTTTCTTGTAGAATTTTTGAACACTTGATACCAATTGAAAATGCGGAACAACAATACATTAGAGAATTAAGTCAGAAACAACGTAAATTTATTCATGAAACGGATATTTTTAAATATGATGAAATAATGTTCATACTATTTTCGATTTAAAAATGAATCCAACTATGACAAAAGGCATTGATTTTGCGGGAAGTACGGCAGATAGATCGTGTTCTGGTGCTGCTTATGCAGACAATTTTGGATCATGGAATAATGTCTTTGTTTATGGATTAATTAAAATTACACTGATTCAAAATAATTCAAAAGTAAATTTAAAAAATGATAAATTAACATTAAGTTCAGGCGTAATTCGTAAGTTTTCCAATAAGAATTGTATGGATATGCAGAGACGAAAGACGTTTTGGCATATTTTACCAGATGCAAAATTCATATGAAATTTTATTTGAGGGTATAGCAGTTGAATATTTTAGTAAAGATAGTAAAAAAAATAGTAAATGCAAATAAAATTACATTTGCATTAGCTACAAAAAAGTAGAAGTCCATTGTAATAGAGAACTAATTCGTACCGAGCATCCAAAATTATTCATTGCAGATAAAGATAATAGCTCCCCCCACCAGGGGCTGACACCTTGACGCGTGTCCCATTGGGGCCGGTGTGGGGGCTCGTCTGACGATCATGCGGCCGACTTGGCCCTGGTGTCGGGAGTGTGGTGTCCCGAACCGGGTCGGGGAGGGGGGCGGGGCGGCGTCGCCGGCTACGGGGTCGTCGGCCGGCCACCCCCTTGGCTGGTGTAGGGGCATCCAGCATGGTGGCAAAACTGGGCTGATGCGGGATACCGCCTCTCGAGCCCAGGAGTAGCTACCCTGGTGGGATCCCCATCAAAAGGGTTCTCTCGCCGGAGCTCTCCGGGGACTGGGGTTGGGCCTCGGGGTTCTCGAGAACGGCCATGCGGGTCGATCAGAGGCTAGCAGCCCTCCATTGTGTTCGGAAGGAGGCACAATGGGTATTTCATCCAACCCCCAATCCCAAGGTGGGAGCCATCGTGCCGAGGGGACTAGTTGGCCACCGGGGTCTAGGTGGTTGCAAACGATGCCTCGGAGATACCAGGGTACCTCTCCGAGTATTTAGCCTTACCCCCGCATGCGGGGCTCTGCGGGGGCGGACCTATATTCCCTAGCTACTCGTGGGAAAAAGATGGAAGGAAAAAAAATATATAAAAAAGGGGAGCACGAGGAGGGCATTGGAGGAACGGCCTTGGGCGGCGGGGCGGCAACGCCTAGCACGACCGGGATCGGAACTCCAAAAGAACAGGGGGCAGGGGAGTCAACCCCAGGCACTCTGGGTGACGCCGGTACCGGGGCAGAAACCAGGGACTCCCAGAAGAACCAGGGGTCTGCCCCGGGGGTGGAAGTTGGGGGAGAAGTCTCGGACCCGACCCCCCCTACCGGCGGTAGGCAGATGGACCTCGGGAACGATCCCGTGACCGAGGCCATCAGAAAACTAAAGCTTCAACCCAAGCTCTCTGGAGCTCAGCGGAAGAAGTTAGCTCGTCTTAGGAGGCAGGCTGCGACAGAAGGCACCGGGGCGAAAGGGTCTATGGATCCTGGGAACCGGGCGCCCCCGCCCGCGGTCGTGCCACAGGCGGGTACCCCCGGAGCCAAGGGCGTTAAACGCCGCAAGGGCGAAGGGGATACACCGCCGGCGAGCTCGGAGGCTGTTAAGAGGCCTAACCTCAACAGCATCCGAGAGCTAACCGCGGCTAGGATGGCCGACCCGCTCACGAGGGCGATCGTGGACGAGGGATACCCTGACGAATTGCTCACGCACCACCAGTTGGCATTCGTCAGTGAGGCGGTCGAGTCCGAGATCCTTAAGATCAAGGATGGACCGCTTCCCTCGTTCCGCGATTCCGTCGTGAGGCTGGGGGCCATCGTGGTCACGGCCGAGAACGAGTTCTCTAGGGACTGGTTGGGGGGGGGGGGGGTCATTGAAACCCTCCGACCGTGGAAGGGCGCGAGACTCCAGCTGCGAGAGATGTCTGCGCTCATGAAGCCATACAAGGCCACAATCCGGATCCCTGGTAGCAGGATCAGTCCGGAGGAGGCCCTGAGGCGGATTGGGCACAGACATCACGAGCTGAGGACCGACCACTGGCGGGTGGTGGCTGAGGAAAGCAGGGAGGGACCCAATTGTGGCACCTTCCTGGTACTCAGCCTACCCGAACAGGAGGTCAGGGCGCTTCGGAAGCGAAAATACCGCCTACTCTGGGGGCTAGGGTCCATCCAGATAAGGGTGGACGAGAGTACCCGGGGGCAGCGGGTTACGGGTAGCGATGCGGCGTCCTAATCACCATGGCTAGCGACGACGTATCATTTACACAGATTAACTTGCACCATAGCAAAGGCGCGACGGCGGTTTTAGTTAAGCGCATGGCTAAGGTGCATACAGGCATATGCCTAATACAAGAACCTTGGATATCCAAGGGAGGTATTAGGGGACTAACGGGGTCGGGGAAAATCTATCGGGACCCGACCAATCCAACCCCCAGAGCGTGTGTGCTGGTTAAAGGACTGGAGGCAATCAAGGTCAGACTCCCAGACTCCCAGAGGTGGATGGGACAGAAAGAGAAGTGGTGGTAGCCTCGGGCTACTTCCCATATGATCCTCAAGATGAACCACCACCGAAGGAGGTACAAGAACTTGTAGACCACTGCAAGAACCGGAGAATTCCTATTCTCCTAGGGTGTGATGCGAATGCACACCATACAGTCTGGGGCAGCTCAGATATTAACAACAGAGGGGACGCCCTTCTGCAATACCTCGTCACGACGAACCTGTGCATTCTGAACAGGGGGAGAGAGCCGACCTTCTGTAACTCAGTCAGAAGGGAGGTAATCGATCTGACGCTGTGCACGGAGACGCTGGCTGATTGGGTGGGAGAGTGGAGGGTCTCAGACGAACCTTCACTGTCCGATCACCGACACATCGTCTTCAAATGGAGGCTGAGAAGGTCAGAGAGGAAAGCCTTTAGGAACCCGAGGAAAACAAACTGGGGTAACTATCGACGAACTCTCAAAGACGAGCTGCTCAGCTTCAAACCGAACTTCAGCTCGGATGAAGGGTTGGACTACTGGGCCGAATGGCTCGGTAAGGCAATCACACTTTCTTTTGAAAGAAGTTGTCCGTGGACCACGGCTAAGGGCAGGGATCATGCCCAGTGGTGGACCAAGGACCTCGAACAGTCACGTCGCGAGGTCAGAAGAGCCTTCAATAAGGCTCGCAGGACTCGCAGACAGGAAGACTGGGACAATCACAAGAGAGCTCAGAGGCTCTACAAAACCCTTGTCAACGCTGAGCGCGTCAAGGGATGGAGGAGCTACTGCGAGGGTATTGAGAAATACCCGGACGCGGCTAGACTCAATCGAATTCTAGCCAAAAACCCAGAGGTCTGGCTGGAAGCAATACGTCTCCCTTCAGGGAACTATGCAGCTTCGGAGGAGGAGAGCTTGCGCTTACTTCTAGGAGCAAACTTTCCGGACTTTCATGAGGGGACCCAGGAGGAGCCAGGCCGGTCTATCAGACCGTCCAGGGCCGAATGGGATCTGGCCTCACGGGTAGTCACACCGGAAAAGGTAAGATGGGCCATAGAGAGCTTCACCCCCTTCAAGGCACCTGGAATGGACGGGATAATCCCGGCATTCCTGCAGGAGGAAGTGGAAGAAATCCTTGGACCATTGGTCAAAACCTTTAGGGCAAGCATAGCACTGGCGCACGTACCACAGACGTGGAAGAGCGCCAAGGTTGTGTTTATACCTAAGAGGGGAAGAGTCAGTCACACCACTGTGAAGGACTTTAGACCTATCAGCCTGACATCCTTCGTCTTCAAGACCTTGGAAAGGCTCGTGGATAGATTTCTGCAGGATGATATCCTGACGAGGACACCACTTCACCCAAACCAGCATGCATATAGGGTGGGATACTCTACGGAGACCGCCCTACACTCAGCGGTTTACCGCATTGAGGAGCAGCTGGAAAGGGGAGAAAGCATGGTGGGCGCTTTTCTGGATATAGAGGGTGCGTTAATCGCACCTCCATAGACGCTGTCCAGGAGGAAGCAGGAAGGCATGGTATACCCAGGCCACTTATCAAGTGGCTAGGGGACATGCTGGAACGCAGGAAGGTGGTTGCTAAATTAGGAACCAAAGAGATAAGTGGGGAAATCAGTAGGGGATGTGCGCAGGGCGGGGTGGCGTCGCCCACCATTTGGTGTCTTGTAGCCAATAGGCTCTTAGAGATACTGAATGGGGGGGGGGGTGCTACGCTCAGGCCTATGCGGACGACTTTCTGATACTCATCAAAGGCAGTCGCATAGATATGGCCATGGATATCATGCAGCTAGCACTCAAAAAGGTGGAGAAATGGTGCAACGCTGGGGGGCTCTCAGTGAACCCGAGTAAGGTTGAGCTAGTTATATTCACCCGGAAGTACAAGATCCAACCCTACAAAGCGCCCAAACTTCAAGGCGAAACTCTGGAGGTGAAGGATTCCGCAAAATATCTGGGGATCACCTTAGATAAGAAACTTAACTGGGAAAAACATCTCAGGAACCAATGCAACAAGTTCTTCGCGGGATTTTGGTCCTGCAGAAGAGCTTTTAGCAGTACATGGGGACTGAATCCCAGGATTGTCCTGTGGCTCTACAGAGCCATCCTACTGCCCAGGCTTACCTATGCCGCGGCAGTTTGGTGGACGAGGGTGGAGCAAGCAGGGGCTAAGGAGACCTTGGAGAGGATTAGGGGCATGACGCTGAGGGGGGCCACAGGAGCACTGCGGACCACACCCACTGTGGTGTTGGGGGTGGTAGCTGGTGTGGAACCCCTACACCTCACAATAGTGGGGGAAGCCGCCCTTGCCTCTCAGAGGTTAAAGTCCTGGGGGAAATGGAAGGAAGGAACTCGGCACAACAGGTTACCTGGCGAGCTAAGGGAAATCCTCAGGATATTCGAGAAATCGGATGTCATGATCCCAAGGATATCCTTCGAAAGGAAATATAGTGTGGATATACCCACTAGAGAAAACTGGACCATTCACCGAGACACTCTGCTGGGAAGCGGAGACATCTGGTACACAGATGGATCCAAGACTGACAGGGGCTCGGGGGCGGGATATTACTGTTGCAGGGATGGGAGGGGTACAGTCCTCTCACTGGGACAGGATGCAACCGTCTTTCAATCAGAGGTCTATACTATCCTAAAATGCGCGCAAAGGATTGATGAACTTGGCACGTGTGGCAGGCGTATTAGCATCTGCTCAGACAGCCAAGCGGCTCTGAGGGCATTGATTACCCAAAGAACCGCTTCCAAGCTTGTCTTGGAATGCAAACAAACCCTTAATGGCCTGACAATAGAAAATAAAGTCAGGTTATTATGGGTACCAGGTCATAATGGAATAAAAGGAAATGAGGTTGCAGACCGTCTTGCCGCCCTGGGAGCCAACTGCCTCATACCTGACTCAGAGCACCCGGTTGGGACACCTAGGTGCCTAATCAGGGGAGCTGTAAGGGGATGGGTGAGGGAGCAGCATACCAGGGAATGGCGGGAAGGCAGTGGCCTCAGACATTCCAGGACCATGATAGGCCAGGATCTAAATCAGGACTGGATCAAATGCATAAAGGGAGGTAAGAGAAGGGACTCCAGACTCTTGTCCCAAATCATCACCGGACACGGCCGACTTAACTATTTTGGAAACAAGATAGGTAAGGAAGTATCAGGGAACTGTAGATGGTGCGGAGGGGCTGAAGAAACCCCACTTCACCTACTTACAGGGTGCCCGAGATTCTGTGTGGTTAGGCACCAGCGGTTAGGCAGTCTATTTCTAGACTGTCAAGAGATAGCAGCACTTTCTTCGAGTGAAATCTTGTCCTTCTGGAAGGAGGCAGGATTGCCCGAGTGAAGGCTGAGGTAACGGGGAAGGTACAATGGGTCATCGACCTAAGTACCGGGGGCGCGTACCCACCCACGAATAATAATAATAATAATAAGATAATAGCTTAATTAAATATTCTTTTGATTTGAATAAAGTAAATGGAGAAGTAGCTAATAGAGTTAATTTAGATTTGTTCACTGACGTAAATTCTAAGTTTGTGTACGTAGGGAGACATTTAAAAAATTAGATTCATGATTTGTATATTAATTTAATTACTGAAAAATGCTAGTTTGAGAAAAGAGTAATTCAAAATTCCTTATCTTTGACCAATATTGCTCCTGATGAGTTATAACGTTGGACTTGGTATTTTCCAACGCTATGTATCGGACCTGCTCCCGGAGAATCTCGTGATTCCCGGTAGGCGCCAGACGTTGACCTCCAACTTCAGAGTCTTTCGACTCCTTTTGTCGAGACTCGTAGCGGGAACAGGGCGGAATGTGGCAAGGTGTTGGAGTGGCTAGCTCAGCCCAATGGGAGAGAGGGGTTCGGGGTGATACAAAACGCGGCTATTTCAAAGGAGCTACTGTTTATTTAACTGTACGATTATGCTTATTACAAGGTACTGAGTGAGCCGTGGAAGCCGGTTGAATGACAAGTATTCTCTACTTAGCAAATTCGCGTAGTAAGGTAGTAGGAATTACAAAATAATTGCAAACAAATTGACTGCTGATTGAACTAGGAAAATGTAGCCCTCGCAATAGCACGACCCTCGCGCGTCTCAAGGCACTCACTCACTCTCGTCCTCTCGACGCTACACTCTCGCTTTGCCCGAAGACAAAATCTTACATGTACGCTTAGTCTCGCGAGACCGAACATTCGAACTTAATCCTATGGTCGCGATTTCGCCCCTCTAGCTAGATCGCTCCCGTGTAGCCTACGTTTGGCCGAGAGCCTGTCCGCGTCCGACGGCTTACGATAGCTCTCGCGCCTTATCCTATCCACGCGTCGGACGAGTCCACGTACTCGCCGACGAATTGCGCACTCAAACACTTCACTTATTCCAGATTAAACGACACACTAAACAGGTAGCCCTGGATACCCTATCACTGAGGTAGCTCACGCCGCTCGTAACAGGGAGCCCAAGGTAGCACTCACTCGCGGAATTACACTTTTACAAACTAAATGCTCAATTAAGACGAGACGCCAAGATAGCCGAGTTAGCCTCGCGCGTAGATCTAATTACGTAGGGAGCCGCGGATGCTGTTGTTCATCTACTCGAGCAGGGAGCCGCGTGTAAGGAAGCCTCGCGTGATATAGATCTCGTAATTGTCGCCGTGCGCGCCAAGTCGCGTGCTCAGCGAACAAAGGACTTCGCGACGGAAGACTTAGTCTAATTAAAGAAACGATCTACTGACCCTGATCCTTATCCTCGTCCACGTCCACGTTCACGGTCCAAGCCCAATGGATCCCACTAGTCACAAAATAATAATCACAGGTAGCAATAAATCGGAAGTCCCAGGAGCAAACGGCAGAGCTGTCCGAGCAGGAGCGGCCGAGGCAGGAGAGTGCCGGCTCGCGCGCTCGTCGCTCGCCTCGCGCTCTGGCTCTCCCGTGCCGCCGCACAGCGCGCGCTCCTATTGGTCGGATTGCCTGGGCCGACGGCCCGCGCTCTCGCGCCGCAACTGGCTCGCTCGCCTCGCGTCGCCGATCGCCACGCATGCGCAACCGACTATTCGACATGTCTCAACGCTGGAGCAGGTAGCCGTGAAATTCAAACGCTTGTGTACAATAGGGAGCCGGAATTCACGCAGATAATTCGCGCGCAACGCGAATTACGAAGTACGATGGTACTCTCGGTGTATCCTTCTGTCTGGGCCCATGATTCGGGAGTACGCCTGTTACAGGGGGCGCCGAAGACGCCTTTTTTACATCCAACATCCATGGGAGAGCGGCCATCACGCTGGTCCTGCTGCCATAGATAGCTGCCTATAGCCCTTATCACGCTGAGCAACGACCGAAAATCCTGCGTTCGCATAAATTCCGGATCGACGAAGGGTAGTCCCCACACCCCGTGCCTCGTGCCCGCAAAAGCCGGGCATCTACACACGAGGTGCAGCGTGATCTCCTCCTTTCACCCACACCATCTGCACCTTGCATCCCTCCTCCCCCACATTTTCATCTTATGCATGTCCGGTCCAGAACCCCACGGTCAGCCTGTGTTCGGTCTTACTTGACCTACTCAGGACGTTCAACCATTCTTGGGGTGGTTGATCCCCTAGCATGCATTTCGCTTGTTGGGGTCCTGATTTTCTTCCCCCCTCCATTTCCTTCCTAGCTCCTCCTGGAGCCACCTTTTCACCGCGCTGTCCACTGCGCAAGCAGGTACCGCCACCCTGCAGAGCTTAGCCCTTACCAGTCGAGAGCCCATCCCCGCTAGGCGGTCTGCCTTTTCATTACCAATGATGCCTGCGTGCTCAGGCACCCAAACTATCCTAACCTCCTTTTGCCCTGCCAGCGTCTCCAGAGACTGTCTGCACTCCATCACCTCTCTCGAGTCGATGTGGATCGCGTCCAGTGCCAGGAGCGCCGCTCTACTATCCGAGCGACGATGCCAACGACGAGCGAGATGACAGGCGACAGAGTCAGGAACGACCGAGTTGTGGGATTGTGGTGCGTGTGCTATGCGTGTGTATGTATGGAGTATGCGTCTACGAGTGTGCATGTGGTGTGCACGTGAACGAGAGTACAGCTACGCGTGTCTGTGTAGATGACTGCATGCGGTATGCACGTGAGAGAGAAAGCGGGGGCGAGGGATGCTTCCTGCGCGCAGCGGAACAAGCCCTTCCGTTATTGGCAAAGTGAGAGAGAGAATGAGAGGTGAGAGTGAGAGTGCCTGAGGGGAGAGAGTGAGAGTGCTTGAGGGGAGGATGCGACCCCCGCGTCGTCAGTCTTCAGGGAGACCTGGCTGCGTGATGACGCAGCCCTGCCCTGTGTGCGTATAGAGAGTGCAAGAACGATTTAGCCATTTCATTGTATCATCTTCAATATGTCCACATAGTATTTCAGTGTTTAATTTCATATCGGAGTACTTATTTCTGTGCCCACCCTTTCTCCAGATCCCACAAATATATTAATTATAAATTAAAATACTAGCTTTTCAAAATTCAAAACATGAAGAGAATTAAGATGTAAATTTCGAAAAATTAAATTTTCAATGCAAGCTCTGATATTGTAACACAACTCAGTAGTGTTACTTATTTGGCAATCGTTATACTTTAAACTTGATAATTAAGAGTTACAATTTGCGAATTGGTCATCATATTCAGGCTTTAAAAAAGTCGAATTCGCCTCATTTTGATTAGTCTCGTGTTTAAGTCCTATAACCCTATAACTCCGGGCCACGCGGTCCGTTAACTGGCAGAGATTTTTACATTGCACTACAAAGTACTTAACTTGTGAATTTAAAAAACAAATACATTTTCCATTAAACAAAAAACGAGTGAACCATTTCGAAAGTTTGTTGTTCCTTACAAACTACAGTTTAGCACAACGAAAAAGACGAGAAAAGCAGAAGCAGCAAAACAAAGACAGCAGAAGAAAAAAAAAAGTAAAGGTAAGTCATATAAAATGCATATTCAAAAATACATTATGAGGGGTAATGAGTCTATTTATCTAGCCATTGGACCCTTTGAGTTATTACAAAATACACACAAATATAGTCTGACCCATGAGGTCAGAGTGTACGTAGGATATAACACGATATAAATTAGTAAAAAACCTTGAGTTGTTTAAACAACAGTATTGACCTAACTAAACATTCATATTCGGAAATAATACTATGGAAAATAATAGATGGATTGGAAGTAAATGTATATCCGCAAATCCGATCACCGAACAACAAATAGTTTTGCTAAAACTATTAATTAAATAAGATAACGTGCAAATATTTAGGGTCTTATAATTTTTTTAAAAATGATCTTCGAAACCAGCAAGATTCTTCATGCACTCTTCAATGGTTGGTAGTTTTTAAAAACATAGTTGAAGGAGAATAATTATGCATCCCTTCGAGCCACATAAAAACTTTATTGAACGCCGACGTTTCGAGCCGTTACGGCTCCTCTTCAGGGCTATAGCCAATAAATTACAAAATATAAGAAAAAAATTTTTTACAATAAATAATTAAATATAACCACAAAAATTTACCTGAATTAGTATCAAAATCAATTACAAAAAGCCATGCCGCCAATTTATGTACAACCGGTCAGCAAGCTAAATTATAAGTTTAATCACGTTAAAAGCTAAAATAATAATACAAATTTACAATATTTAAATTATCCTTACGGTGACAATGACCAACCGAACACACCTCTACCAGTGTCAAGTTTATTCCATGCGCACGTTGCTCTTTATATATAGAAAGCATATACACTAGCGTAAACTATTTTATATAAAAGATAATCTTAAGCTACAAACGGAGCTCAATGCGCAGATCTACAGTAAGCGGCGAACATACGATTCTAGGATGTGGCAATCATTTCTTACCATGTGGCAAGGCCGAGAACCCGCGCAGCAAGTTCGAACGCTCCTTCCATCACTATATCAGACCGATGTAATATGGCCGAAGCCTTGCCTAGCAACTCGGACTCCTAGTCCTCCCACTGAGATGTGCCGCTCCGCCCCACCAGCCAATCACTACCGTACATATTTTGTGTGAGAAGACTCTATCGATCTCTCCGAGGCAGTTCGTAGGGAAAAATGATTACACAATTTTTCCCGTTTTCGACGTTTCGGTGAACGTTCGCACATATTGCGACGTAGCAATAAATATTGCTGCGTCGTGATTATTTAACGCAGCCAGCTGACTCACTCTCGGCGAACTGACAGGCCATGGAGCGGAGCCAGCGCTCGGTGGCGCTCGCAGGAATTGCCTCTAACCGACCGCGTGCGGAGCGCAGGATGTGAGATTTCGAGTCACACCTGCGCAGCGCGTCGGCGCTCGGAAGGGGGCACGGCAGGAAGCGAGACGGTGGCCACACGCACGCGGTTACATGCACGCCGTTGTGTGTAGAGGGGAGAGCGCGTATATGTGTGCGAGAGAGAGAGGGAGTTGGCGCGCGCGAGAGATAGAGAGGGAATTGGCGCGTGAGCGAGAGTGGGAGTCGAGCGTGCGTTAGAGAGAGAGAGAGAGAGAGAGAGAGAGAGAGAGAGAGAGAGAGAGAGACAGAAAGGAAGCAAGAGCGTGCGTTGAGTGAGAGAGAGAGATAGGGATAGCGGCGCGAAGTTGACTGCGTTTGGGGCATTCGGGGAGACTGTGAATGCATGATCTAGAGGCATTATGGTAGAGTTGACTTTATGACAACTCTCGGACATAATAAAGATAAATATGGAGGTATTGTTTGACTAGGATGATTGTGGTTTTTCGAATGTCGCGCGCCTGGCTAGTTATCCGTAGAGGGAGCCACCTCATGGCTATTCTTATGGATTGATGGATAAAGATCAATAAAGGGGGCGCGTAATTTGCATATCGATATATGCTATAGAGGCCGATGATTGATTAATCGGCCAATGGGAAAATTAGAAATAGAAAAAGAGGGCGCTGGGGAAATCCATAGATAGGTAATTGATTAGTGGTAGTGTTTAAATAGGCCAATTGCGGATTTCGGGAATTTCCAGAACCAATGGGAATTTGCCAGCCAGGACGACGCTCCCAAGAAGAAGGAAGCGAGGTGGGAAAATAGCAGCTTCTTCCTCGAGCGGAGCGTCGTCCTCGGCCGATTCCGTTCCTGGATCCCTAGCCAGCAACAGCTCTTTTCGGTTTTTGGTGTTTTTGGAAGTTTTGGAGAGAGATTGTGAGAGACAGAGGAAGAGAAGGCCAGAGAGAGAGAGAGAGAGAGAGAGAGAGAGAGAGAGAGAGAGAGAGAGAGAGAGATTGGAGAAAGTCTTTGGAACTTTTATTTTCTTTTGTGGTGGTTTTTTCCGTCCTGGTGGTATTTTTGGTAAGATCTTAAATTGATATCTTTTATTGATTATTCGTGGGATGAGAAATTGGTGTAGCGGTTCTCGCATTGGAGGGTTCTTTTCTTTTTCAGCAACCACAATCATCCTAGTCAAACAATACCTCTATATTTATCTTTATTATGTCCGAGAGTTGTCATAAAGTCAACTCTACCATAATGCCTCTAGATCATGCATTCACAGTCTCCCCCAATGCCCCAAACGCAGTCAACTTCGCGCCGCTATCCCTATCTCTCTCTCTCTCTCTCTCACTCAATGCACGCTCTTGCTTCCTTTCTGTCTCTCTTTCTCTCTCTTTTCGCGTTTTTCAGCAGAAGGCGGATTACCCCTTGTTGTTTCTATATAACTTAGAGTCGTTCGATTGTGGTTTTTCGCGGCCCTTTGTTTAGGCCACCAACGACCGTTACAAGAAAGTAGATATATGGCCGCTGGCCCATGAGTTATTTAAATTCATAATTCTATTTGTTTGCTACTGAGAATTTGTATACGGGGGTTTCAGAATATATCTGAATTTATGTTTTAATCTTAATTTTTGTTTTATTATTTATTTGCTTAGCCCTATTGCTACCAATTCCCCTGCGTGTACTCGTTTTTCCGTTTTTTCAGTACTCTAGACCTTGGAAGAACGAGTCAGCCAGCACTTATAAATATTTTTGTACACTAGCGTGTAGTTGCTTAAACGGGAAGCAAACGCCACGTTACAAATATATAGAATGATTTTAATCCTTCCCCAGTCGTTCGCGGGCAACAAGCGCGGATGTTATTATTCCGGCTTAGTCGACTACTGTTTCGGCAAACAGTGCCGAGGAAGTTTTTCCCTTCAAACTGCCTCGGAGAGATCGATAGAATCTGCTCACACAAATATCAAAGAATACCGAGGGATAAATTCATGATAGATAGTGTATACAGTAATCTATATACAAATTACCATAAACATGTTGGCGATGTTAGAGACCTCAAAGCAATTACGACTGAAAAGAGAAAGTTTTTTAAAGAGCAAAGAAATTTTTGACAAGAAATTCAACAATAGAAAATTTGACGCGAGCACACCGATACTAAATAGAGGCGAAAATCAAGTGAAATTAACTTCATATTTGCAAAATACGCAAATAGATGAGTCAACAATATGCAAAAAGAGAGAAATTAAAGAGATAAAAAGTAAATTGACTGAATTCGAGGGAGAGGAAAAAGTCAAAGAATATTTCTCGAAACCCGAAAATATAGACGAAGTTAATAATACTCTCAGAGAAAACCCAGGGTATGGGGGAATAGAATTTATTACAGGAGTTGTTGATCGAATAATTGATTTTTTCAAATATCCATCAACCACACAACTTACTTAAAGTCGAGTCATCCTCAATTCCAAATCCTACATTAGAAAATAGTAATATACTTTATTATACCACAAATGAGTGTAAAGGTGAAAATTTAGAAAATATCGATAGCGAAATGACAACCGACGGAATGAGAGGAATGTCAATTTCAAATATTTTAGATATTATTCCGCGGTATAACGAACAAAATATCTCATTAAACGTATTTCTTGACGGTTGTAGAGAAGCAAAAGAGATGGTTCCGACGGCGCGCGAACCGGAATTGGTTAAATTCATACGTATGCGTTTGTACGGAGATGCACTTACGAGTAGCCGCGGTCAAATTTTCAAATCGATAACGGAGGTAATAAATTTTTTTGAAAAAATATACGGATCGGCAAAAACGTATCATGATTGAACGGGAGAATTAGCAAAAAAACGACAAAAAATAGGAGAGTCGGTAATTACATTTTTCGGGACGAAATAGAGAAAGACTGCATTAAATTCTTTAAACGTGGCATGAAATGGGAAATTTGAGGTCGGATGGGCGACTACGCGACGCTAGACGAAGCACGGAAACAAGCAATAGAGATAGAGAGAGAATACGCGGGCTGCGGCAACGAAGACAAGAGTCCCTCGGAGGACGAGAAATAGAAATTACGAGAAACGCGTAAAGAGCATGCAATAGAACCTTATACCATGATAATATGCAGTTTCCGCGGAAAGATGGGCCATGTCATCATGAATTGCCGATCAAACATGATGCAACAACAAGCGCAGTCGAGCGGAAGGCCTTATAACAATCAAAATTATTATAATAAAAATAACAGAAATTTCGGCGGTTGGAACGCCGAAAACAGGCGCCGGGTGGAGTTTTTGCCGAATAACAGCAATAGTGATAATGATAATAGCAATAACAACAATAATAGTAACAATAAAAATAACAGGGGGAGTAATTCATACAGACCCAGGGGGGCCCAAACTAATATAAGATTACCCCACAATAGGTTGAATAAAGATTGCTACTATTATTGCGGCAAAACGGGCCACATGCAAAGAGATTGTTATATGCGCCAACGCGAAGCTCGCGCTAACAATCAAGGGCAGGGAAACGAGAGTACTCTTTCGCGGGAGGGCGTCCCGAGGGAGTCAAATACCGGAGAACGCCCGGGAGTTCCGCGACAGGCCACTGATATTCATGTTGGATACCGGCGCGGCAATTAACCTAGTGCGTGAGTCGGAGGTAGCGCCCTATGTTAAAATTGACAAGCGAGAGTACATAAAGTTAAAAGGGGAGAAAACCGAGGGATACATCGGTACAATCGGCAAAATAACAATTTCTTTTAATGACATTATTACAGAGTTCCATTTGGTGGAAGATAATTTCCCAATAATTGAAGCAGGTATTTTGGGTAATGAATTTTTTCGTAAAGGTAATGCGAAATTAAATTTCAACGAAGAGTACATTGAAATAAATGGACAAATAATTCCGTTCATGGAAAATCGAGCAGCCATCGAGTCTACAGAACAATGGGACGCCGTGAGCTCGAGCGCGATGACTGGGAGGGGCACCGAAAAGAGAAAGGTCTCCGAGCGGAACCCCGCGGAGGGGGATTCGAGGACAGACTGTGACGAGACAGACCGAAGAGCGGGATTATACTTGAATCGGGAGAATCATTCGATAAGCTGTACGCACGAATTAATTGAATATGAGCAAAATGATATTACGAGAAATAATAATTCGGAAAGATGTCCCATAATGAAAAATTTTGAAGACGCGAAAGAAATAATTTGCGAAGAATTTGAGAAAATTGAGCAATTAAAAGACGGCAATTAAGGGCTATTTGAATTTAATAAACTCCCAGAGAACCGTTGAGCCAGTGTTCAAAGGATTACAAGGTCGTGAAATATTCCTATTCCTAGATGACTCCGTGATCTATGGAAAAACAATTGAAGAACGCAATGAAAAATTTGAAAAATTTTTAAAAAGGTTGCGAGACGCCAATCTTAAAATGCAACCAGACAAGTGCAAATTTTTGCAAACCGAAGTGATTTATTTGGGGCACCTGCTGACACCAGAAGGAGTCCGCCCAGATCCGAGAACAATTGGAGCGATCAAAAATTTTCCGAGACCCAAAACGCAGAAGAATATACGCGAATTTTTGGGATTAGCGGATTATTATAGGCGATTTATCGAAGGCTTTTCGAGCATCGCAAGACCCTTGAGCAACCTTTTGAAAAAAGAATCCGTTTTTCAGTGGTCCGACGAGACGGAAGAGGCTTTCGAAATTTTGAAAAATAAACTTTGCGAAAAGCCAATATTGCAAATTGCTGATTTTTCTAAACCTTTGTTGTTACAACTGATGCCAGTTTACACGCAATTGGCGCAATTTTAAGTCAGGGTTATTCGAGAGAAACGCTAGCCATTCTCTATGCAGTATCCCAATTTCGACCATATTTATTAGGTCGACATTTTACAATTGTGACAGATTGTAAACCGTTGGTGTGGTTCAAGAAATCAACAGATTTAACAACAAAGGTAAGCCGATGGCGTATAAAATTGAAGGCATATGATTATGATATTGTATATAAGAGCGGGAAGAGCAATACAAACGCAGATGCACTTTCCCGAAATCCAGTTACCGATAAGAAGCCCGAGGAGGAGGAGATCGACGAGAAGCTAGTATTAGCAGTACAAACCCGTACGAGGGCGGGAAAAATACCAGTTCCTAATTATAAGGACAAAAGACCGAAGAAGGCAAATCGATCACGAGAAGAAATAAACAAAGTACGAAGAGAAGAGAAATTTGTGGAATGCAGAGAACAATTATACATGCGAAAAGACAACTACATATATTTTATCGACACAAAAGGTAACCCGTGCGACACAAAAGCAGAACAATTATTATCAAAAAAATTTTTACGGAAATTTGCAAACTTAGAGCCAGGTGAAATTAAATGCATCACAAGAAATATTCGACAACTTTTCGCTGCAGTTATAAAGAACGTACAATCCGCAAGCACTACCGAAATTCGGAAAAATTTGAGTGAAACTTTTGAAGTATTGAAAGCGTTGGCAATAAAGAAGAGCATACGCTCTCTAAGCATAGCAAAAAGCAATAACATTGAAAACGTAGAATGGAAAGAAATATTGCAACTAATGCGCAAAGCTTTAGAGAATGTGCAAATCAAAGTCATAATTTGCTTGGGGATAATTAAATACGTTGAAGAAATTGATCGAAGCAAAATCATTAAAGAAATGCATTGCACAGCCATAGGAGGACATCGAGGAGTGACAAAAACTTATAGACGAATTAAACAACGATATTTCTGGGAAAACCTCAAAGAAAATGTGCAAAATTTCATACGCACATGTGTCATGTGTCAGGTGAAGAAATTGGTAAGGGTTAAAACAAAACAACCCATGCAAATCACGGATACTCCACATTCACCTATGGAGAAAATAAGTCTTGATATTGTTGGACCAGTTCCGGTAACACAAAATAGCCATAACAATATATTAACAATACAATGTAATTTTTCAAAATATTGTATGGCAATACCTTTGAAGGACGCAACAGCAACATCGGTAGCCGATGCATTTGTCACAAGATTCATATGCACGTTTGGAGCTCCAGTGACGATTCTAACCGATCAAGGAAGCAATTTTATGTCAAAACTACTATAAAGAGTCGCAAAAAGATTCAAGATGAAGCAAGTAAAAATTACTGCCTATCATCCACAAGCTAATGGTTCGCTAGAACGCTCACACCATGCACTAGCGGAATACTTGAAAACAATTATAACCAACGAATCGAGGGATGAATTGTTGGAACTTGCAACTTTATGCTACAACACAGTGCCGCATGAAGGTCATTCTTTTACTCCATATGAATTAGTATTCGGGAAAATGGCCCGATTACCTTCTAGTGATCCACTAGAAAAAGAAGATCAACCACCCACATATAATGGTTATGTTACGAACTTCAATCAAAAATTATATGACTTGCAAAAGATTGCGAGAGAAAAATTAATTGAATCAAAACTCAAGTCTAAATATTATTATGATCGCAAGGCAAATCCACGAGAGTTCAAAATGGGCAATAATGTATGGCTACTAAAAAGAGGAAAACAATATAAATTAGGGGACCAATACGAAGGCCCTTACACAGTACTGGATGTTTTTAATGGACAGCGCAATATCAAAATACGCATGAAAAACAAAAAAATAAAGAGAGTCAACGTCAACAGACTACGAATTTCACATATAGAACAATCACAAAACTAGAAATTTTAAATAAATAATTCTTCTTATAACAAGTAATAAAAATTCATATATCACTACAGGTATCAGAGAGAAACAATATGAAAAGCCACCAATTCAACGATTTACTAGTATGACGCTTCCATAATTTATATTGGATAACGAAAGGGCGAGAAGAATCCGAATGCAGCCGAAAAGAGATAAAAAGCTGTTCACCGCAAATATGGATACGGTGGTGGACAGATGAAGAAACACGAAGATATGTGATTGAGACGAATGCCTTCAGGCGAAATTAGGACCGAGAAATGCTCAATAGAGTAGTGAACGACGCATATTGGGACATTAATCATAATACCGACTTATGGGATGACCAGGATTTATTCGAGCTAAATCGATTATTCTTTAAAAACGATGGAGACAACTGGAAGGTTTATGATCAAGAAAACGCCACGGACATGTTTGGCCTAAATATGCTATTTCGTGATTCGTACATAAGACCGACGGAATGTATCAATTGCTACAGAGAACAATGGGGCGAATTTCAAAACGAGTACGACCTCTGCAGAATGTGTGATTGCTGCAGATATCTAGAGGAAATTCATGAGACACAGAAAGAAGAAGAAACAAGAAGACAAAGAGAGAAGCAAAATTTGAATACCATTATGAGTTATTGCCTGCAGTTAAAGCAAAACAAAAATTGTACACCTAAAAATAATATGGAGCAAATAGCGTCTATCATGTACAATAATAGCCAATATTTCAAACAAACAATAGAAGGGGTGTATTTCCGAATTCAATCGGAGAAAACCGCATCCGACACGCCTCACATACAAATGACACAAACGTAAATGGGGGAGACACAACCGCCTCCATTATACCCAGACGTACAATCTTATAGGAGACCTCAGTCTCATTGAAACCTAATGTTTCTAATCTTTTATTTTTATTTTATTTTGTTCTATTATTACATTATTGTCGAGGGGAAGGGAAAGTATAATCTATAAAGGATAATTAAGAAAAATATGTATATAATATAAGGGGAAAGGAACTTCCAAAGGAAGAAATAATAGGGCTACGAACGAATATTACTAAAATTACTCAATAATATCAATTAATATGATAATCACCCTAACAAAAGTTTTTTTTTATGAATGTATGCAAAAATAAAAAATGGAGTAAAAATAAATGATGATACTAACTATCTCGTGTAATTGTACCATAGTACGATGAACAGGACTATGCGCTTAATATTTATGACCGAATAAAGTTTTTGAGACTATTTAATGCCTCTTTTCATTTTACTTAATTCCGATTCTTCCTTAAAAATAAGGGGAACAAAAGATGGGAGAAAGGAAAGAAAAAAATACAAACTCTGAATTAAGAGAAAAAAACAAATCACCGTATATTATGAAAATTATACATTTCAACATTTTTTTTTAAATACAATAAAAGGGTGGTTAGCGGACTAGACCCGAAGATGACGGGACACGTCATTTTCAATGACCGCGGAGAGCGGCATTCCCATAATTGGTACTAACCGCCATGCCTGAAGAGAAAGAAAAACAAAAAAGAATCAAAAATATGGTATATACTTCATAACAACAATTAGTAAATACTAATGGTAAGACAAAGAAAAAAAAACTTAACTCACTCCTTCATCCTCCCATCGCATGAGAGGAGCATTCTCGGTAAGCTCAAGACCACAAAATGAGCAGGGCGAATCACCGCTGTCGGCGTGACACAGCACGTAGCCATCTTCAACACTCGTCATACGAGGCCTTATTCTGGAACTCGTACTGGACAATTTTTTTTTTTAATAAAATTCTAATATTCTCGTTCTGGTTGTTGTAATGATGTTGGTGTCGATGCTGATGCTGAAAATTCCTCTTGTTGTTTCAGATTAAAAATCTTTGATCTTCTCCTTCTTCTTCCAAATCTTCTTTTTCTATCAGATGATCCTGGAACTCTATTTCTTGAGTCTGGACTAATCTTGGTCACAAATTTTATACTTGTGCACTATACTTTTTAACCACAAATGCTAACAATATTATAAAATTAACTATTTAATAATATTGAGCAGTGTAGGATAAAAGTAGGTATCAAAATTCAAAGCAAGTGTTATTGCTCGTGAATCCTGAATTGTATGGTAAAACAGTTATCTAGACGAATAACCTTTTCGAAAGAATATTGCACGGCCCAGTCGGTAAGCGCCAAATTCAAAACTCGTTAATTTCATAACTTTATTTTTTAGCGAATATTTATGTCTAATTGGTTTTTTACAAAGGATAATATATAAAAACATGTTTTTTTTATAAATTTTCAGTATAAATAAACAGAAAAGAGCAAATATGAGAATTAGCAATTTTGCAAATATTTAATATTGCATAGTTTTGCTCATTTTATTAATATCTTGTAACGAATTTTTAATGCATAATAGATATTAATATTGTATTTTACACTCAAATATCATAAATATATCATGTATAAGAAGCGTTAAATGCGCGAAAAATAATCATGTTCAGTTACATAACACTGACAAATAAAAACGCGGAAATTACGGTTTTTTTAAAATAAGCTATTGGCATGCCTTCAGTTTTTAGTCTGTAGCTTTCTCACAAAATTTTTTTTTGGAAAAGGGACTTCAGCATCGTATTCCACAAATAATTTCCTATAAAAAAAGTCAATAAGAAAAATCGATTTTTTGAAGGTTTTAACTCAGCCATAAACCCTTAAGAGACATTACAATGGACACGGAAAAACTGCAAACCTATTCTTACAATCAACATTATTATTGGTAATTGGCAAATCCGGATTACCCGCATCTCTGCCCTCTCTATTATTTTTTGCCTGCTCAATATTTCGCAAATGAATACGCGGATCCGACAATAATATCGCTCTATGTTTAAATGTGAATCTATCGCTCGATGTTGGAATATTGTAAATAATTTACTATGCGTCTCTTCGAGCCAAATCGTTTTTATTTATACAAAAATTTGCCAAACGTTTCAGGATATATATATCCCCTCTTCAGTGGCTAATACGTAAAAAACCTCCATCTTTCACATAGTAAAGAGACAAGGAATATCGCATATGGCGAGGATTTTGACTCGAGAATTAAAGAAAACCAGTACGGTTTTTTACCGGTGCCATTAGATGGCAATATGGCACCGGTCGAGGCTGGACAACAACTGGACACAATAATATCGCTCTATCTAATAGATTGTATATAATCGCAACCTTTTCACTTTGAGGATGGTAAGAATTGAAATTTAAATATCTTGCGGAAGCCGTACTTTTTTGATACTAGTTAGTAATAATATTTCCATCCTGTTTATGAAATATAGAAACGTCTAAAAAATTTATGCCATTGTTTAATTCTACTTCATAAGTAAATTAAATCACTATTATAATTAAACACAGACAATACAAAATTTACCTCTCCCTCTCAACAATCAAAAGGCAATCGTCCACGTATCTGCAGAATTATGGCACGCTAGCCTTCACAATGCTTAAACAAGATTTTTCCAAATAGTCCAGTCAAATTAGCTCGAAAACCATGAGTTTTTGACATTAATTCCGAAGTGAAAGGTTAAGGGCTTAAATTGTTCGGGGGAGTGCATATAATAATATAATGAGTTTGGTAACAATGAGTACCGCGGGCTTAATAAACAATTAACAATTTAAGTTGCACTTTTGCATTATTTTTGAGATTCCGGGCTGCGTATTGAAAAGTATTGGCTATGTCGAAAAATGTATAAGACAAAAGTTGTTCCTTAGTAAATTTCCTACAAAAAACTCAGCGATAGCACCCCTCTATCTCCTTTAGTTTATTCGGAAATCGATAAAAACGACGAAATTGTTTAAAATCGAAAATAGTTAATAACTTTTATAAAAATAAATATTTTATATTAATATTTCGTAAAAGTGCTGTACTCAATGATTCTAAGTTGCGGTTAAAATTTGAAGCCTCTATCTATAATAGTTTTTGTGCAATTAGTCGCAATACGTTGAATATTTTTATTTTTCATGGTACTGGCAAAACGTTAAAAATCGTTTACATTTGTGCCCACTATTTGTGAGCAATCTTAAAGAGTTATATTTTCAAAAACTTTTTGCAGAATTACAAAATTTTAATTAGGGCAGCTCCAGCATGCATTTGTTTAAATAGTAATTAATTAATAATTGTACTGTATCCAACTTTAAAATTTGATCAAAATGTATTATAATTCATTGAAAAGCGGTGATTTTTCTCTAAATTTTAAGAAAAAAAATAATATGATACGCCACTTAGGGGCCGAGATACGTTTTTTTTTAATACGCTACTACTCCTTACATATACAATATATCGTAATGATTCAAATGTTGTTAGAAAGTAGAAGAGTTCTACTTTTCAAATCACTGCAAGTCGATACGCATCGAATTGAATTTGATTAATAAATCGAGTGTTGATTAGAGGCGATGCGCGCAACAGGGCCCGACGGCGCGCCGCGGCGTAGCGGGCCGCGGAGTGGGGATGGCCGCGCGCTCTCAGCCCGAAACTGAAAATCTTTTTTCAAATCGGAGCGCTCGGAAAAAAGACGGTAAATTAGTCAAATATCATCCGATTGTGCTCTTTTTTTTCTTAATTCGGGGTCGCGCAGGTTAAAAATGCGATTGGTCGAATCAGATTTTTCGTTGACATTATTCATCGTATTATTATTGAAAGTACATTATTTAAGTATTTTTTTCTGTATACATTAATTTATATATTTGTTATTTCAATACGACTAGTCTATAGAGAATCGTGTCTATGATTTTAGCCTCTATACTTTTAAACAATCGATTCCTGCGGGAATATTGTTTAGTATTAACGAAAAGATGCAAATTTTCTGTTTTTTACTTTTATTTTGGAAACTAAGCGACCAATGCAAAATAATAAAGAGGGAAAAATTGTAGCTTACTGAATTCTGAAGCAAATGAGATATTAAACGCCCCTATCCGATCAATAGGCACAGAGGAAAACTCGGAAAACCGAGAAATACAACGTGAAATCAATGTTTCTTTAAAATTCGCCAAGACAGCCATTTTTCAACTTTGAAGGCTAAAATTTTAAGTGAATGAATAGTTTCATATGCAATTTCATGTGGCAAAACATTGGTGCTCTACGACAATTATTTAATGTGTAATTGTAATTTGAATTTTTGTTGTATTTTGTGAGTTCACTTTTGTATGCACGGTTATGTAAAATTGGAAGGTCCTACTGAAGAGTGCTCTACCTCTTTTTCAATAAGTCCGATAAATTTCGCAGCGCCCCCACATTACAACCTTAGTTTTTTTTATTATTTTAACAAAGTTAATGAAAGAAAAATGAGTCTAACTGAGTTTCGTCACCTGTAATGGGTATGTAAAAATGTGGTAAAATTATTTTTATAGTATAAAAGCCAAAAATAAAATTTTATTTCGTCGGATAAATTTGTATGAATTGAGGGAACTTTCAAAATTGCATTTTGATTTTTTTTTTAGACGATATACGAATTAAATAAAAAATTTTTAAAACGTTTTTGGATATCTAAGGTGTGTGGCGAAACTCGATTAAAGTGAATGAGTTAAAGTTGATCAATTAATTATAATAAACAAAAAAACGTTTTTTGAGGTAGGTGGCGTGATGATCACACGGTGGAGCACTCTTAAATTTGGAAAATGGCGTTGAAAAGTTGACAATTATTAAAATCCAACGCATTAATTATTTTTCGAAAAACAGATTGTAAATACAAGACAAACGTACTTGAACATGAGCGAAAACGGGCTTGCATATCTATATATACACTGCTACCCCGCTTTCGGCTGTTTTCGCTTATGGTGGTATTAATAACAAATATATAAATTAATGTATACAAAAAAAAAAATACTTGACAAGGAATTAAGCGCGCGATTCGCATTATATTTTAGACTCCGTGAATATGAATTATGAACTATATGAACTATGCTAACCATATAATCAAATTAATTAGTATCACTTTTTTAAAATGGACACTTCGCGCGCGATTTGGGTTATGTTTTACACTCAATATGATTCATAAACTATGAATGACGGTAACCATAGTCATGTTTACTTATGGCAACCAATCGGAATATTGTATTAAATG
Source organism: Philotrypesis tridentata (assembly GCA_018906965.1). NCBI lineage: Eukaryota > Metazoa > Arthropoda > Insecta > Hymenoptera > Pteromalidae > Philotrypesis > Philotrypesis tridentata. Next base: position 52,110 of record JACCIB010000610.1, read on the forward strand.
CTTCACAACAAAGGCCATCAGTTTTTCAAAAGTGATAATGTACTTTCAATAATAATACGATGAATAATGTCAACGAAAAATCTGATTCGACCAATCGCATTTTTAACCTGCGCGACCCCGAATTAAGAAAAAAAGAGCACAATCGGATGATATTTGACTAATTTACCGTCTTTTTTTCCGAGCGCTCCGATTTGAAAAAAGATTTTCAGTTTCGGGCTGAGAGCGCGCGGCCATCCCCACTCCGCGGCCCGCTACGCCGCGGCGCGCCGTCGGGCCCTGTTGCGCGCATCGCCTCTAATCAACACTCGATTTATTAATCAAATTCAATTCGATGCGTATCGACTTGCAGTGATTTGAAAAGTAGAACTCTTCTACTTTCTAACAACATTTGAATCATTACGATATATTGTATATGTAAGGAGTAGTAGCGTATTAAAAAAAAACGTATCTCGGCCCCTAAGTGGCGTATCATATTATTTTTTTTCTTAAAATTTAGAGAACAATCACCGCTTTTCAATGAATTATAATACATTTTGATCAAATTTTAAAGTTGGATACAGTACAATTATTAATTAATTACTATTTAAACAAATGCATGCTGGAGCTGCCCTAATTAAAATTTTGTAATTCTGCAAAAAGTTTTTGAAAATATAACTCTTTAAGATTGCTCACAAATAGTGGGCACAAATGTAAACGATTTTTAACGTTTTGCCAGTACCATGAAAAATAAAAATATTCAACGTATTGCGACTAATTGCACAAAAACTATTATAGATAGAGGCTTCAAATTTTAACCGCAACTTAGAATCATTGAGTACAGCACTTTCACGAAATATTAATATAAAATATTTATTTTTATAAAAGTTATTAACTATTTTCGATTTTAAACAATTTCGTCGTTTTTATCGATTTCCGAATAAACTAAAGGAGATAGAGGGGTGCTATCGCTGAGTTTTTTGTAGGAAATTTACTAAGGAACAACTTTTGTCTTATACATTTTTCGACATAGCCAATACTTTTCAATACGCAGCCCGGAATCTCAAAAATAATGCAAAAATGCAAATTAAATTGTTAATTGTTTATTAAGCCCGCGGTACTCATTGTTATGAAACTCATTATATTATTATATGCACTCCCCCGAACAATTTAAGCCCTTAACCTATTACTTTGGAATTAATGTCACCTAAAAATTTAATTTGACTGTACTAAAAATCAGATTTGTAAAAACAGGACTCGAGCAAAACCCCATAGGAGCACCCGAAACCTGCTTTTAGAATTTGCCGTTAAAAATCAAAGACGTGCAGTCAAGAAGAGTTCTAATACCCTCAACAAACTCGTCTCTTGAAATGCACTTTATGCATCCCAACCACTTCCATCTCTTACTGATTGCATTAATTATCAGATCTCTCGGCAATCTCGTAAATAGCGAGACCACGTCGAAAGACACCACACAGTGACCCATGGGAAATTTAACATTTTTCAAATTTTCTTTTAACTGCAAACTTCTTAATATTCGACTCAGGTACCGGAAATTTTTTAGTTAATAAGATCCAGATGAATTTATGGAGCGTGTATGTGGAGCTATTGACCGCGGACACTATAATCTATATAGGATGCGACGTAGCAATAATTATTGCTGCGTCGTGAATAATATTCTTTTGCCAGCTGACTCACTCTCGGTGAAGTGACAGCTCCTGGAGCGGAGCCAGCGCTCGGTGGCGCTCGAAGGAGTTGCCTCTAACCGACCGCGGGCGGAGCGCAGGATGTGAGCTCCCGAGTCACACCTGCGCAGCACGTCGGCGCTCGGGAGGGGGCACGGCAGGAAGCGAGACGGCGACCGCACACGCGCGGTTACATGCACGCCGCGGTGTGTAGAGGGGAGCGCGTATGTATGTGGAAGAGAGAGAGAGAGTCGGTGCGCGTGGGAGAGAGAGAGGGAATCGGCGCGCGGGAGAGAGAGAAGTTGGCGAGAGTGAGAGAGAGAGAGCATGTCGCGTATGATAGAGGGGCGAGAGCGAGCGCTCTCGGTTATCGACCGTGATCGAGCGGGAGTGAGAGGGCGCCTGCTATCGGGCTACGAATTGGCAATATAGATGCAATGTATTGTACAGGGGAATTGTACAGTACATCATATAGTGATATAGAGGCTTTCTTTTCCCAGCATAGAGGAACATGGCGGAGATCTTGTATGCCGTGAAGCTCCAATATAGATCGAGGGAATTTGAATCTCGCGCGGCTGTTTCGTTATCTATAGGGGGAGCCACTGGATGGGGATCGATATTGATTGATGTATTTTTATCAATAAAGGGGGCGCAGATTACAAGATTAGTCAAGGATATAGAGGGCGATAATTGTTTTCCAACCAATGAATAAATTAGGATTTGGAAAAGAGGGCGCTGGAGGAAACTCACTGATAAAGGAATAGATTGGTGGTAGTTTCGGGAAACCAATAGGGGATTTTTCTAGGAGATAGGACCAATGATGTAATTTTGGAGGCCGGGCTTGTGTTTCCGTGAAGAAGGAGGCCGGGTGGGAAAACGCGGCATCCTTCCTCGTTCGGAGCGTCGGCCTCGGCCATTCCGTTCCTGGTGCCTGGTAGAATCAGTCATATTTCAGTAGATCTCGTTGATAACCCAGAAGCCATATTGGAAATAACCCGGCGTGCCTTTCATTTATTTTTGGAATTGTGGAGGAGTTCTGGAGGGAAAGGAAATTGGAGGATTTTTGGAGGAAAAGGAAATTGGAGGATTTTTGGAGGAATTGAGTCGGCGACAGCTATAAGGAAATAATTGGTAAACTTCATTGTAAATTTATGTGTTCTTATATGGTCGAGTAATTCGGAAATCGTAGAGGTTCTTTTCGCGGGATTTTCAGCGGACACCAGTTTTCCCTTTTTGTTTCTTTAGAGGCATCCGTAGAGGAAATTTTCGTGGTCCTTTTTAGGTTTTCTCCGAACGGCTGTGGAATTAGTAATTTGGCCGCGTGCCCATGTTTTTATAAGTCAAATCACGATTAAATCTGTTTGCTGTATCGACATGTATAGAGAGGGATTACAATATATTTGTGTTTATTATTTTTTAAGTATTGGTGTTTATAATTTGTAAACCTAATTGCCACCACTTTCCCGTTTTCCACCATCTGCAGGAACATCACGAGCTGGAGAAAGGGAGATAGCCGCGCAAATATAAATACTTGTATACTAACTGGGATTCCCGTGCGGGCGGGAAAATTCCACGTTACAAATGGCGCCCATCGTGCGGCTTTAGGTGGTGGAATTTTTTTTTTTCAGCAAGAAATTTTGTGTGGAGGAAATTTTGTGGAAATTTTGCAAAGACGACTTGAAATCAATTTGGCGGACTTGGCGGTTGAAACGTGGTCGTGACGCCATATTGGACGCTAAGCGTCGGTTGCGAATTTCAAAGTCCTTTTCCTTTCCTGGTTTTGTGGTGGCAATTTTGGGATTTTATGTTTGGTAATTGGATTTATTGTGCAAGACTGGATATTTATAGAGGATACCCATGGTGGGAAAAATTTTTTTTTCTCCTTTTTCACGTTTGTGTTTGGAGATTTTCTGTGGATTTTTGATTTTTGGGCGGGCCCTTATTATTTATGCGCACACACACACATGATGTTTTTGGGATTTATCGTTTATGTTGTAAATTATTATTGCTTATTATTATATATTATTAAATATTGTGTATTATGATTGAATTTTGTGGAGGAAATTTTCTTTCAGGAAGATATTCGATCAATTGAAATTTTATTTTCGAATCTGTGTGGAGGAAATTTTCTTTCAGGAAGATTTTCGATCGATTGGAATTTTATTTTCGAACCTGTGTGGAGGATATTTTCTTTCAGGAAGATTTTCGATTGATGAAATTTTATTTTCGAATCTGTGTGGAGGAAATTTAATTTCAGGAAGATTTTCGATCGAGTGGAATTTTATTTTCAAATCTGTGTGGAGGAAATTTTCTTTCAGGAAGATATTCGATCGGTTGAAATATTATTTTCAAATTTGGGTGGAGGAATTTTCTTTCAGGAAGATATTGATCGATTAAAATTTTATTTTCAAGGTTGTGTGGAGGAATTTTTTTATTTTACAGGAAGATTGTTAACCCGTGCGGGAGAATTTTTTAACACAAGTGTAGAGGAATATTTTATTTCAGGAAGCTTGTGATTTGTATGGTGGAATTTTCAATTTCAGGAAGATTGTGGAGAATATTTTGCGATATTTTCTCTTTTCTGGCCATATAGAATTTTTTTTCTCCCGCCACGGGGGTTGGGGGTGTCCTGTATTATCATATTTATATTGATTTTTCTTACGCTACGAGCGTATTGAATTTCCCTGTATTTTAGTGTGTGTGCGTAGGTAGGGTTTCCCGTTTTGTTGTGGAGGATTTATTTATTTGTTTTTGTGGAGGAAATTATTGTTGAACTTGAAGATGTCGACCATGGAGCAAGAGTATAGGAACTGCATGAAAAAGCTGCTGCAGAAAAGGGAGCTCCGAGCGCGGATGCGGGCTATAGTGGCCAGAGATATAGAGGAAATCACGGATGAATTGCGGGAATGCGGCTATAGTACGTTGGGCTCGAATAGAGAATTGGCGGAGAGGCTGTTTCGAGCGAATTTATTAGTGGAAGGTTTTGAAGTTCCCTGGTATAAAGACGTAGATGAAAGAGAAAATTTGTCTCCTGCGGAGAGGCTTGCAAAACCGACTCTAGAAATGGCGGCTGAGGATCAGACTGATCCGGAGATAGTGGCGACACTTTCATCTGTGGAGGAGACCTTGCCGACGACGACAATCGTTACAACGATGTGTAATTTTCCAATGACGACAGTATCTTCGTCGTCGTGGGATATTCCGGGATTGGCAACGTATTACTCTACAGCGCCAGTAGAGCATTTCACTTTTTCGGATCCGGTAATGACTACCTCAGGGACAACTCATTCTGTGGCGGGTACTGGTACTAAACCAAAGGTTAAGGATTCGAGGAAAAGAATTCAACTGACTGATCAGGTAAACTCGGATGTAGTTAATGTAGAGGATGCTCAATGGAGGAATAGAGTGCAGGGGATGTATTTAAATCTCCCGATATCTCAGGTGCCTCCAAAATCTTCATTGGGGTCTGGAGATAATACGAAGACCGTGTTTTCAATGCCATATGTTGTAAGTAGTGGTTTTGGATTTTCGAACACGGGTCGTAATTACGTGAAGCAGTCGAGTACCCTTGATAACAATACCAGGAACGAGGAGGAAGGAGAGGATTTTAGAGGTACGCATACGAGTCCAGATCATGACCGTTGCGATTTCAGAGATCTTAGAGGCAATTCTGGAGTTGATTTTAGGTCTACGCATTATCATGGGAATTTGGTGAAGACGCTGCAGAGTTGGTGTCACAAATTTCATGGTTCTGAGGATAGGGTGGTGGCGGAAAACTTTCTGGATCAGATGGAGGATTGCCGTCGCAGTGAAAATATTCCGGATGAGAGAATGTTGACGGCTGCGGCTTGTTTATTTACTGGCATAGCGGCAAACTGGTATAGAGTAAAAAGGAAAGAAGTTTCTTCATGGCGGCAGTTAATGGTGGCATTCAAAAATCGGTTCATTGGTGAAATCAGCCAACGCGATATTTATAATGACTTGATGCGGAGAACTCAAGGAGTGGGGGAGCCCATTACAGCGTTTATAGACTGTTTCAAATATATAGTGGATCACCTGGATAATCCTCCAGAATATAGAGAACTAGTAGGCATGGCCTTTGAAAGAATTAGATCAGAGTATCGAAATTTCATGGTCAACATGAAAATTACATCGTTGGAGGATATTGAAAGGTATGGTCGGCAGTATGAAAGAGTCAAGGAGATCAACGAATATTGGGAGCCTCCACCTTCGAAGGAGAAAATGAAGCTTCCAGGCGCTGTTTTCATCCCAAAAGAGGGAGAGAAAAAGGTAATTAAATCAATGGCGGTAGATGATGCTGTGTTACCTAAGCCAGCAAAGAGTAAACCTTCCAAAAAGATAGTGGTCAATAAAACTGAAGTTGCGAACAGTTTGACTGAGTCTCCGGTAAAGGAGCAAGCTAAAATGGAGGTGGCGGTGAATCAGAATATAAATAATTTAAACCAAAATCAGAATGAGCAACGCCAACAACTCCAGCAACAGCAGCAGCCGCGGCAGCAATCTTCAAATTGGAGCAACATGGGGAATCAGAATAATAGAGGTCAAAATGGAGGAAACTTTCAGAATAGAGGAACTTTTCAGGGTCAGCGAGGGAATTCTCAGCAAGGTCCGAAGAAATGCTATTCTTGTGGAAAGGAGGGCCATTTTGCCAACAGATGTCCTGATGTGAAATGCTTTAAGTGTCAGCAGTTGGGTCATAAAGCAAATCGGTGCCCAACTAGAGAGAATTCAGGATATTTTCTGCCAACTATGCAATAAACCCGGAGTTACGGTCAGAGAATGCCCTGATTGTGACATTTTGAGTCGATTGGGAAATGGCAGAGCGGGGGCTCAGTTCAATTCCCTGCCCTCCGCGAGCATATAGGAATTGGTAATAATGGCGGAAGCAAGGATAGTGGTTTGATAGAGGTAAATAGTGGAAACCATGAATCCTTGATGGCCAATTGGGGTAGTAATTCGTCGAGGAAGAACTAAGCAATTACGTTCGCCGACGAGAATAGCGGATCCATTACTTAATATCATGCAAGATATTACTGTTGGAGGAGAAATGCATTTGGGTAGACCTACTGTCGATAGAGATCAAGAGAAACTTCAGCGTATATTGAGGAGATGTGATGAGTCTTCAATGTGTAGCGGAAGTAGTGGAAATGATATTGGCAGTAATAGTGGTAATAATGCAGAGAAGAGGAAGAAGAAATTGAGTAAGAAGAAGAGTGGTAATAAAGTAGATGTTACGACTCATGGAGATAGAATGGATTTGTTGCTGCTCAGTGATGCACCGTCGGTAGAGTTGCGTGCTAATTCAAAAATAGTGGGCAAAACTCTCATGAACGTGTCTGAGTTTCAGAAGAAAGCAAATCCAGCTAGGGGATTTGGAGTTATAGAGGACAATGGTGGAATATTTAAGCCTGTGGTTTTTAATAGTGGTAGAATTCTCAAGAAAACAACAGGTATGCCACCAGAAAAGTCTTCTGTGGAAGTAGGAAAAGATGTGTCGAAAGGAGCGATTCCAAAAGACAAACGTAGTGTTCGTCCATGGAGGAATAGAAATATGGAGGAACCGGGTTTCGATTCCCGGTGGAAGTTACGGGAATTGGCACTGAATGGAGGACATCTTTCACGGGATTTGGAGTACAATGTGGACAACAGAAATAGATATAATGTGGAGGATTGTCAACATAGTGACTCGGAACCCTTGATTACTTCCTTTCGTGATGTGGCTAAACGAGTAGATAAATTTATAGAGGCAGAAGAAGAACGAATTCGAAGAATTCGAGAAGCAAATCTCATCTAATAACTCAAGGCGCTGTTATAACCGCTACGGAAACAGAAAGTTTCCTAATTGTGAATTTTGGAGGGAAAGAGTATGTGGCATTAGTGGATAGCGGAGCAATGGTGTCTTTGATGAAGTCAGAAATAGCGGAAAGATTTGCTGACAAAATAGTCTCTTGTAATAAGTTTATTAGTGGAGTGACAGGTCAAGTTACTCCAGTGAGAGGCAGTATAGAAATCATGCTAGATATAGGAGGGAAAATCCGGAGTTTTAGATTGTATTGTGATGGATGATCCTGGTCATGATTTCATTCTTGGTGTGGATTTTTGCCGAGATTGGGCCTTAGATATTGATTTTAGGAAGAATCTATGGAGGATCAATGGTAGTATTTGGTATTCTTTTGAGGAAAATGGTACTTACGGCAAACCAAAATTAATAGCAGAATGTGCAGGTTTGTCTGAGTTGAAGATGGAAGAACATGAGAAAATCATTGAAATAGTTAAGAAATATTTTCCTGAGGATCCACCGGTCCGGATGAATCCTACAAATCTGGCGGAGCACAAAATTGTGTATTTAGGGAATGCTCCTGTTAAACATAAATTCAGGAGATGGTCTCCTAAAAGGTGGAATGCAGGTATGAAGGAGATAGAGGAAATGTTGCGGATAGGGGTTATAGAGGAATCAAATAGTGATTTTAGTAGCGCTCCAGTGATCGTCTTTAAGGAAAACACGATGTTCGTTTCTTTATTGATTACAGGGATGTTAACAAGCTGACAAAAAAGGATGCTTATCCGTTGCCATCGATTGACGGAATTCTGGATAAATTGCGGCACGCTAGGTACATTTCGAAAATTGACCTGAAGAAAGCGTATTTTCAGATTCCAATGGAGGAAAATAGCAAACGTTATACGACTTTTGCAATACCGGGTAGTGGTTTGTGGCAATGTACTCGTTTACCTTTTGGGCTTTCGAATGCCCCGGCCACATTTCAGCGTTTGGTTGACTCCTTATTTGGGCCAGAGTTTGAACCGCATATTTTTGGTTATCTGGACGATGTTATAGTGGTGGCGGATGATTTTGAGGAGCATATTAAATGGTTGGAATTAGTATTGCGGAAAATTGTAGAGGCTGGTTTGACTGTCAACCGGAAGAAATGTGAATTTGGTTGCTCCAGAGTACGATATTTGGGGTATCTTTTGGATAGAGAAAGTCTGAGACCAGATCCAGAGAGAATTGCTCCAATTATGGATTGTCCACCTCCCAAGGACAGAACGCAGTTGAAAAGATTCTTGGGGATGATTGGGTGGTATAGTCGATTTCTGGAACATGATGCGAAATTAAAAGTACCATTGCTGAAGAATGTCAAGAACCTGAAGGAATGGAATTGGGGGGAGGAGCAACAACAGGCGTTTGAGGAATTGAAGAAAGCATTAACAAATGCTCCTGTGTTGGCTCGCCCGGATTTTTCTAAAACTTTTACAATCCAGTGTGATGCGTCAAATTTTGCGGTTGGGGCGCTTTTAACCCAAGAAATGGAGGATGGTGAGCACCCTGTAGTATACCTGAGCAGAGTATTGTCGTCGGCAGAGAAGAATTATACAACTACCGAGAAAGAATGCTTGGCTATGGTATGGGCAATTAAAAAATTGAGGCCTTATATAGAGGGTTACCATTTCATAGTAATAACTGATCACAGTGCTTTGAAATGGTTGCAAAATTTGAAAGATCCTACTGGTAGATTAGGCAGATGGGCCTTGGAACTCCAACAATGGGATTTTGAAATTATCCATAAGAAGCTTTACACCATGTTCCAGACGCGTTATCTAGAGGTTTTGTTATAGAGGAATTAAAATTAGCTATAGAGGATAGTAAGGATGATTGGTACTTACAACGTCTGAAAGAAGTACAGGATGCTCCAACTAAGTATTCCACATGGAGGGTAGATAATGGATTATTGTATAAATACAGAAATGATCCGTTGTCAGATCCCATAGTCTTTCAGGAGGAAGGTTGGAGGTTAGTGGTACCGTGTGATTATAAAAATCAGGTTATGGTGGAAGCGCACAGTAATTTTACGGCTGGTCATTTGGGTTTTGAAAAGACCTACGATAGAATTGCTCGTGAGTATTACTGGCCAGGAATGTGGTACGAGGTTCAGCGATTTATTCAAGGATGCGAAATTTGCCAGAAGTATAAGGCAGTACAGTCAGGTCCTATGGGTCTGATGGGAAACCGAATTGTGGAACGTCCACGGGCGGTGGTGGCGGCAGATCTAATGGAATTTCCGTTAAGTAGAGGTCAAAACAAGTATCTTATTGTTTTCCAGGACTTGTTCACTAGATGGATAGAGGTGAAACCCATTCGGAAGGATACGGGTCAAGCAGTAGATAAAGCGTTTGAGGAATTGGTTTTACTTAGATGGGAAGTCCCCGATTATTTGTTAACGGATAACGGGAAGGAATTCATTAATAAAACTTTGGCGGATACTTTGGAGGAATATAGGGTGAAACATGTGACCACGCCACCGTACCATCCACAAGCAAATCCTGTGGAGAGGAGTAACAGGACTTTGAAAACCATGACTGCCTCGTATGTGGGGCAGAATCATAGGTTATGGGATCAGCATATAGTGGAGTTAAGGCACGCTTTCAGTACGGCGGTGCAAGCAACTACGAAAGTGTCACCGGCGTTTTTGAACTATGGGAGACAACCGCAGCTGATTAAATTATGGAGGAAATCTGTAGAGGATAGAGGAAATGTAGTGCCGTTGGATCCAAAATTGTGGTCGGATCGAATGAGAAGACTGGATGCACTACGTGACCTAGTAGGTAAACATATAGAGGAAGCACGGTTAAAACAAGCTGGTTATTACAATCGTGGTAGGAAACCGGCTGAATTTAACGTGGGGGATTTAGTGTGGAGGAAATTACATATGCTTTCAAAAGGCGTGGATGGAGTTTCTTCCAAGTTAGCGGGTAAATATGACGGTCCATTCAAAATTGTGGAAAAACGATCACCTCTAGTATACATTTGGGAAACAGCGAATAAGAGGAAAAATGCAATGGCATATGTTAGTGAATTAAAGAAATATATAGCTCCGCGAGGTAGAGGTGTTATTTTTCCAGATGGCGGTATGGCGGATGGAGGCATGTAGAGGTTTTATTTCAGCTAGTGGTGGTTGTGCTGTTCTGTACTGTGTTGTAAGTAGGGTTTTGTTGTCGTCTGTGACGTTTTGTTTAGGGAGGGGGAGTATAGAAATTATGGAGGATATAATTTCTATGTGTTTTTTTTGGTTGTATAGAGGATTATAGAGGAAAATGGCCGAGTATACACCTTCATGGTCCGACGAGTTGGAGGCAGATATCCTCCGGGAGCAGGAGTTCGAGAGAATTCGCGAGCAGCGACGCCGAAGCCATCCCGTTTCGGACATGACGGCCACTGCCGAGGTCTGGGCTCGGCGTATGGAGGAGTTGAGGCTCTCGGAGGAAGCCGACAAGAGGTGGTCGTTGGGGCCTCCGCCGAGCGCCTCTAAGATTTTAAGGCGGCCCTACTCTATAAACCCCCAACCGTCTCCGGTTGGGGTGGCCCCGGTACGCATGTTGTACCTCCCTGGAGAGGCCGGGAGCGTGCCAAGAGAGAGTAGGGAGGCCGAGGAGTCGAGGGAAGCGGTGGCGGAGCTTGACGCTCTTGTCGTGGTGGAGGAAGGTGCCGCCTCGGCGGCTCCTGTAGAGGTAGTTAGTCAGATCAATTGATGGAGGAACAACAATAAATAGATAGGTAGAGGAATTGGTTTTTTGTTTTTTAGGTGGAGGAAATGACGTTGGAGATTACGATCTCCAACGACAAGATGTCGAGGAGACCGGTATCGTCTGGGGAGCCGGAGGTACCCCGGGACTCCTACCCCATGTTCCGTGGGGAGAACGGGAAGCGTCGGCGTTATAACCCCCGGCGGCAGCTGACTCTAGATGATTATGAGTCAGCGGGAGAGGTGCCGTCGAGGGGTCGGTTCCCATCACCACCAGGGGTGCCGAATCCCGTTCCTCCCCATATGACGTTTGGGTACACTCCGGTACCCTTTTATAATCCGGTGCAGGCCCAGGCTCGTTGGAGGGCAGAAAGGAGCCGTCCACGCAAGTCCCCGGCGTGGACTGGTAATTAGTAGTTAAATTATGGAGGAAATAGTGGAAATGGAGGATATGGAGGAAATTTATAGTGGTTTTTTTCCCTTAGTTATGCAGGCAAGTCGTGAGCAGGAGTCGGAGGTTGCTCCATCGACATCTGCGGGGACGGTACCGCGGACTCCCCGTGAGGGGAGGCGCAGCCGGTGGGGTGGCTCGGTAGAAGCCTAGACTCCCCGCCGTGGGAGCCAGCCGATTCTCTCGGGCGCATTGTTCGGGAACTTAAAGGCCATTGCTACCATTGTCAAGGCCGGGAGCACAGCTGGGAACGATGCACCCGAGAAAGGAAGCGGTTCTGCTTCAACTGTGGGCGGCTAAATACCGACATGGTGGACTGTACGCGGTGTGGGGAAACCAACCGGGCCTACATGGCGGAACGGGCGGGTCAGACCCGTCCAGGCCCTATCGGGGATCCATGTTACCCCAACCCCGCAGAGTCCGTTTCGAAGAAGAAGAGCGATATCGGCCACCCCCAAGCTACGAGGAGGCCGCTCAACTGCGGCGACGAGAAGGCAGACCCAGGAGGGAAGAGGTCGATTCCACCCCAGGCACTTCCACTACCGCAGATGGTCCGGCGTCCGGGGGCATTGCCCAAAACTATTTATTGGCCATACGGGAATTGGTGAACGCGCCGCCGGAGGTCCGAGATTTATTGTTGGCGGCCTTGGCTCCAGGGCCGCGTTGAAGTTTTTTAAATTAAATGTTTTTTTATTAAAACTTTCCTTGTGGCGGAAATGGAGGAATTTTATTTGTTTCAGGTTTTCTTATTGGCGGTTTCTCAGCTGGTTATAGAGGATTTCTTTTTCAGGTTTTGTGGAAGTTGTAGAGGTTGTAAACGTTTTGGAGGGAAACTTGGATATTCAGGTATATACAAGGTTTTATGGCGGGTATTGCGACGTAGCAATAATTATTGCTCCTGAGTCCCACCTGCGCGGCGCGCCGGCGCTCGGGAGGGGGCACGGCACGAAGTTAGCTAGCGGCGCACGCGCGGTCACATGCACGAGGCTGTGTGTGTGTGTGTGTGTGAGAGCGAGAGGGCGCCTGCTATCGGGCGATAGATTGGTGATGAAGGAAGCGAGATGGATGCGGAGTACTGTACAGGGGAACTGTACAGTACATTACATGGCGGTAGAGGCTTTCTTTTCAGCATAGTGGAAACATGGCGGAGATCCATTCGGAGATGTCAGTAGGTATCTTAGGGTCTGTATGCAGTGACTCATATGGATAGATCAATGGAATTTGAATCTCGCGCGTCCAGTTTCGTTATCTATAGGGGGAGCCACCGGATGGGGATTCATATTGATTGATTGATTTTTATCAGTAAAGGGGGCGCGAATTATGAGATTAGTCAAGGATATAGAGGGCAATAATTGTTTTCTCAACCAATGAATAAATTAGGATTTGGAAAAGAGGGCGCTGGAGGGAACTCACCGATACAGGAATAGATTGGTGGTAGTTCAGGAAAACCAATAGGGGATTTTTCTAGGAAAGAGGACCAATTATAGAATTTTGGAGGCCGGGCTTGCGTTTCCGTGACGAAGGAGGTCGAGTGGGAAAACACGGCATCCTTCCTCGATCGGAGCGTCGGCCTCGGCCATTCCGTCATTGGCAATTGGTGAATAAAGTTGTTTTCTAATAGCTATTGTCTTTTTTTCGCTCCTCTCTTTCTTTTGGGAAGCCATCTTGGTGTTGGAGATTTTGGTCGAGGAAGTTTTGGACGGAGATTTTCCGTTGGAGAATCATCGCGGAGGAACATTGGCGGCCGAGAAATTGTGTGGAGTATTTATAGAGGAATTTGATGAGAGTTTGGTATATTATTTAATATACGGGTGAACATATAGAGGAATAATTTCCATGTCAAGAAATATGTGCCGCGTTCGATGGAGGATTACTTCGCGCGTTTCAGCAGATGGCGGTTTTCCTTTTTATTGATTAGAAGCAATCGTAGAGGAACTTTCGCGGCCCTTTTCCTATTTAGCGCTACTGAGCAGTTTGGATTCAGTAATATGGCCGCGTGCCCATGATTGTATTTCGTGTCACCATAAATTTGTTTGCACGGATAATAATTGTATAAGAAAATTAGAATATATTTGTGACTTATTAACCATTACATATCTGTGTTACCATTTACAACCTGATTACCACCACATTTCCCGCTTTTCATCAATTGCAGGGATACCACGAGCCAGGGAAAAAGAAGAAAGCCGTGTGTTTAATAAATACTTTGTAAATAACTGGAATTCCCGTGCGGGCGGGAAAATTCCACGTTACACGGCACTCGAGGGCTATTTGTCTGTTGTACGCTAATACACTAATGTTCGTGTGCGTGAGAGCGGCGCGTGTCTCGAGCTCTCGCTCGGCGCTCGAATGTAAACAAACACGTCAATGTCTTGCGACGCGCTGTCGTCGACTTTATGTTCGACTGCGAAAAATATTTCAATACGGTTGCTCGTTCGACAATCAAATTATTATACGAATAATTTTTCGCGACCGCATAATTAATGCAATAACGAGAACAATATCAGTATTGCGGAGTTTACGCGCGGTGCAAATTTTACGAAATGATCTGAGGGAAAAGAAGAAAATATTTTCACGAATATTCAATTATCAGTTAAGCCACAAAAACGTTAGGGCGCCATTTGTAACGGCACGATTGTTGTTCCCGTAACAACCGGTCGTGTACAACCGTGACTCGTATGCACGGAACGAAGGCGGCAGGGGACGGGGTTACTAATGATAGAATACGCGTGAAATACGAGAACTAAAGGAAAGTATATTGTCAGAAGTAATAGTACAGCGCTCGTACTATCGAGCGAAGGTGCTCCACCGCACACTGCGCGAGAGAGAGAGAGAGAGAGAGATAGAGATGGGGCTTGATCGCCCGTATATCGAGAGTGAGAGAGAATTGGCACTTACAGTCACACGTCAGTGCCGGGGGGTCGCTGTCTACTCTGGCTCGCTGCAGTCGTCCAGGCTCGCAATCGGGTCGTCGCGGGTAGCGTGGCTCCGGTGGCAGTCGGACGAAAGGTAGCGTGTCTCTGCGTCGCACGTCGTAAGAAAGGGGCACAGAGAAATAATGCACGGGCACGTGGTCGTGTTTATCGCTCGGGCGCTACCGCAATACTAAATAATTTTATGCGCGCGATACCGGAGGACGTTCCGGTCCTTGACACGGCGTTGTCATATTTTGGCAACGCGTAATCGATGGACCGGCAACGTCGCGGGCGGGAATACGCGTGCTCTCTCTCTCTCTCTAAATATCGGCCGAATATAGGCACTCTCTCGCTCTCTCTGTCTTTCTCGTAGAGTAGTGTCCGCTGGTGGTCGCTAGAACAAGAAATGTATTAGTACAAGTAATACGGCATACGCCCGGAGAGGCGATAACGTGCGTATTATATATGCGACCGTTATAATATATATAAACACTTGACCAAATTGCAGTATGTGAAAAGGTACAGTCGGGTACAATTAAAACTTTGAATAATTACGACTGCTGCCACGTTCTGCGCATTCTAGCTGACGTTTGGTGACCGATCACGATGTCGCCGTATTTACCGTGGAAGATTAGGCAACCATTCTTCCGCTAAATTGGGCGTTGCGTGATGGGTCACAATCATGCGCAGAACGTAGCGCCAAAATGTTATTATTCAAAGTTTCAATTTAACCCTCCGGTACATGTGATAGAATGGCATGATGTTCTTACATGCCATTATCACATGACCAATGTGCCCATACTATGTGGTAATATCATGTTTGTCTAAAATTATTATGTAATTTAACAAGATTGTTTCGAATCATGAAAACATTTTCGTTTATTTATTGAAGCAACGAGTGGATGTACATTCTACTCTACTTAGTAATTCAGTAAATGTGTTGCTATCCTTATTTAATTAGAAATCTATGTCGACGATGATTATACCCCAAACAAACCTTTTCAAGGTAAAAGGCTGGCAAGTATAAGGTCGTTTCTTCATGTAAAAATTAAAGATTAATTTTACAACTCTTGATAACCTTAATGTAAAAAAAACTCTGAATAACACTTATGCAGACAAAACCAAACTTTTATTAACATTCATACAGACAAAATAAAAATTCTTAGAGCTTACTCTAAAATTCAACTTTAATTTTCAAACTTCGACAACTCTTATGTAGTCGAAATTATAAATGCTGTATACTATACAGTTATTTAATTATGGAAATTAAAGATCTTGATAACACTTATATAGACAAAATACTAGTAGCTTTACTGCATACTCTTAAGACGTGTTGATATTATAATCGTCAGATAAACAAATAATATATCTTCTTTCCTCTTGTGAATAAGTGATCGAACACAAATACTGGAAGAATATGTGATACTTATAGATCAAGGTGGAAAACAAATAATTATGTTAGGATGAATGTCTTCTTTTCCCTCTGCAATGAGTTAATCACAATCACTCAAATCATGATGCTTATACATTAAGCTAAAAAATCCGAAACTCTCATGTATGAAAATATGAACGTGTAACCATCTTCGCGTTAAGGGTCTGTTGGACAGATTACCATTTCTTTAGTGTCACTTCTCCTTCGATTATCTATACCTTCGATTTGACATAAATTCTCATTGTAATTTTAAGAAAAGAAAGTTATGATATCAATAAATAAATTGGCAAGTTTTTTGCTATAAAAAATAATTGTTTTCAAATAAATAAATAACCGATTAAATTGAGGAAGGATTATAAATATATGTGTTCATATAAACACTCAATCCAATTGCAGCATGTGAAAAGGTGGATAGCCTGTGAAAAGGTACAGTCGGGTACAATTAAAACTTTGAATAATTGCGACTGCTGCCACGTTCTGTACATGTAATAGAATGGTATGATGTTCTTACATGACTTTATCACATGACAAATGTGCCCATAATATGTAGTAATATCATGTTTGTCTAAAATTATTATGTAATTTAACAAGATTGTTTCGCATCATGAAAACTTTTTCATTTATTTATGGAAGCTGAGAGCGGATGTACAATCTACTCTACTTAGTAATTCAGTAAATGTATTGCTATCCTTATTTCATTCAAAATCAATGTCCAGGACGATTATATACAATTATATATGAGATTTAAATTCTGTTGATTTACATACATTTAAAAAAAACAGGAACAAATTCTATCATGTAGAACGCAATTTTTTGACGGAAAAACTTGCCGCCCCGTCCTATCTTTACTTAATTAAAAAATTCCATTGTTTTTTATTATTTGAGGCCATTGGTCTCACAGTTTAATATAATGATTTGAGTATTACGCATTATAGGATAAAAGGACGATAAATTAACTATATTAAAAATTTTATGATATTGATAATTACACTGACATTTAGTGGTTCATCGATTATCTATGATAGGACGGGGCGGCAAGTTTTTCCGTCAAAAAATTGCTTTCTACATGATAGAATTTGTTCCTGTTTTTTTTAAATGTATGTAAATCAACAGAATTTAAATCTCATACATAATTGTATATAATCGTCCTGGACATAGATTTTGAATGAAATAAGGATAGCAATACATTTACTGAATTACTAAGTAGAGTAGATTGTACATCCGCTCTCAGCTTCCATAAATAAATGAAAAAGTTTTCATGATGCGAAACAATCTTGTTAAATTACATAATAATTTTAGACAAACATGATATTACTACATATTCTGGGCACATTTGTCATGTGATAATGTCATGTAAGAACATCATACCATTCTATTACATGTACAGAACGTGGCAGCAGTTGCAATTATTCAAAGTTTTAATTGTACCCGACTGTACCTTTTCACAGGCTATCCACCTTTTCACATGCTGCAATTGGATTGAGTGTTTATATGAACACATATATTTATAATCCTTCCTCAATTTAATCGGTTATTTATTTATTTGAAAACAATTATTTTTTATAACAAAAAACTTGCCAATTTATTTATTGATATCATAACTTTCTTTTCTTAAAATTACAATGAGAATTTATGTCAAATCGAAGGTATAGATAATCGAAGGAGAAGTGACACTAAAGAAATGGTAATCTGTCCAACAGACCCTTAACGCGAAGATGGTTACACGTTCATATTTTCATACATGAGAGTTTCGGATTTTTTAGCTTAATGTATAAGCATCATGATTTGAGTGATTGTGATTAACTCATTGCAGAGGTAAAAGAAGACATTCATCCTAACATAATTATTTGTTTTCTAACTTGATCTATAAGTATCACATATTCTTCCAGTATTTGTGTTCGATCACTTATTCACAAGAGGAAAGAAGATATATTATTTGTTGATCTGACGATTATAATATCAACACGTCTTAAGAGTATGCAGTAAAGCTACTAGTATTTTGTCTATATAAGTGTTATCAAGATCTTTAATTTCCATAATTAAATAACTGTATAGAATACAGCATTTATAATTTCGACTACATAAGAGTTGTCGAAGTTTGAAAATTAAAGTTGAATTTTAGAGTAAGCTCTAAGAATTTTTATTTTGTCTGTATGAATGTTAATAAAAGTTTGGTTTTGTCTGCATAAGTGTTATTCAGAGTTTTTTTTACATTAAGGTTATCAAGAGTTGTAAAATTAATCTTTAATTTTTACATGAAGAAACGACCTTATACTTGCCAGCCTTTTACCTTGAAAAGGTTTGTTTGGGGGGGGGGAGATATTTCACTACTTTTAAAAGGTATATAATATGTAAATTACAAAGAATAGTTAACATCAACTAAATAAGTAATAAATTTAAAATATTAATGTACATTTGCTCATGGATTATTGTAATAATAATAATAATTATTTTTTAGACACTATCTGTAGAGTAAATAGTTTTTTTAGATCATTATTATTTACCAAGAAATCTATCTTTTCCACACCACCCTCCAGGTAAATAGAATAGCGCGTTTTTTTCCTTTATTGACACTAAATTTTATGTTAACTTCCATAATGATTTGTTTGGCAAATATACATCAAAGAAATCTGTACGTCTAAAATTATTGCTAATTACTTAACTGATAACTGCTTTCTTGAAAGCATTTGTACGTTACGTATACTATTGTCATGCAGACCATGAGCGATATAGCATTTTAATATTTATACAAGTTTATATCGTATCCTTCACAATTGTTCAATCTATATTATGGAATAATGAAAATAATATTTAGAATAAAAAGAAGTATATGTAAGTTAATTTCCAATATCCCTATGATTCTTTATGATAGATGTATTATCATTTTTAATGCAACCCACCTAATTCGGTAAACGTTTAGAAAACTGTAATCGAATTCAAACTTTATGAAAACCTGTAAAAAATAGTGTCAGTAAAGTTGTGGTATCCCCTGTATGACTTTCACATAAATACTTACACGGTTGACATCATAAATTTAGTGTCAATATTGAATAGTGTCATTTAGCAAACAAGTTATAGTTTATTAAATATATTCTAAATTGAGTTCTATTGAGTTCTATTGAGTTCTATTCTAAATTGAATTGAGTCATTTAGCAAACAAGTTATAGTTTATTAAATATATTCTAAATTTATAGCTTTTAAGGTAAGATGTATTTAAAGCAATCAGCTACTAACGTAGTGTTTATTTATGAACTACAATATATACACTAGAGTGACCTAACCAGGCATGGCAAAAAAATTCCATTCCGTTATGATCTGTTGAATGTATATAGATAATATAAATTGTCAAGCCAGTCACTTAGAGGGATAATCTAAAAATTTTCCAGTTGATACGGCTCAGCAGTTTTGAATTATTGAATTTTGAAATTTCTAATCTCTGAATATCTCAATACTGCTAAACTATACCATCTTCAAAATTCTTATACTATTCCTCTAAGTAGTGGGCTTGAAAACTTGTATGATCTTTTTACCTTTTAGGAAAAGAGACGCTCAACCCACATTCTGGAAACTGCCTGAACTCTGGCATTCTGAAAATTGAAAATAACTATTTTTGAATTGAGCAAATCAATCAGAGGGATAGCATATGAAATTTAAAGTTAATCGTCTAGACCAATTTTTAGCTCTTCGATTTTGAATGCCTTATATGATGATTATTTTGAAATTGGTCTATATGGTAAACTTCAAATTTCTCATGATATCCCTCTGATTGGTATGTTTAACGAAAACTTAGTTATTTTTAATTTTCAGAGTGACCAAAATGCTTCTGAGTGATTCTACATATAAACCTTTTAAGCCTTAAAAACAAGTGTTCAACTTGATCGATCATCAATATCGAAGACACAAATATTTGAAAAGATAGCTTAACTCATTATAAAAGAACCTGTGAAAGTCCCAGAATATCACAGGTCTTGGTTTCTCTGTGAGAAATAAATATAACAGCTCATTTATTAAAAAGCACAAGTTTATTAAAAATGACTTGCTAAAAAAATGTAGGTAAAACAGTGAAATATTAGCGTAATCCAGAGAAATGTTGTTGCACGACATTATAAAAATACTATAGAATATCCGTATACATTCAGTTTTAACATTTACAATAATTAAAATAAACTAATCAAGATTTTATACTTTGAAAAGCGCACCCGGGTGCCATATACTCCATATGTAATAGTTTCAAGGATATTTGACTTATATAAAAGTCAATAAACCATTAATTGTAATCAATACATCCATGCTCATTAATCATTTTTATTTAGTTTCATTTAAAAATAAATTTTAAAAAATATTTTTGAAGACAGAGCAAATTAAGCTCTAGCAGAAGGAACTATCTTTCCATCTCTCTCTAATAAATGCATAAATGTACCAAAATTAGACTTTGGAACAATTTAAAAAATTTTTAGGAAATATCGACGGTAATTGAAAAACAAAATAAAACACTTTCACTAGCTTCTCATCAGGATCCCTTTCCACGAATAGCCTGAGAGTCTACCTCCCAGGAGACGATAGGAAAAGTTATGAATTATTCATATACACTTAAACAACTTAGAAACTTTCATGCATGAGCAATGCATATTCTTGACACTTCACTAGCTTCTCACAATACAAGACAATTTTTTCCTTATATAAACTGAATATTCTCTGAACCAAGAAAATAAAACACTTTTACTATCTATTCATAAGAATTCTTTTCGACGTACAGCCTCAGAGTCTATCTCCCAGGAGACGATAGGAAAAGTTAACATAAGCATTTCCACAATTGTAGAAACTTTCTTGCGTGGAGGATTGAATATAATCGTAACAATCAACCAACTTGTCACATCACAAGAGAATTATATAAACAGGAAATTCTGTATAAATTTTCTTTGATTCTTGGACGATGAAAATACAACACTTTCACTAGCTTCTCATCAGGATCCCTTTCGACGAATAGCCTGAGAGTCTACCTCCCAGGAGACGATAGGAAAAGTTATGAATTATTCATATACACTTAAACAACTTAGAAACTTTCATGCATGAGCGATGCATATTCTTGACACTTCACTAGCTTCTCACAATACAAGGCAATTTTTTCCTTATACTGAATATTCTCTATGTTATAACTTTCTTCGATTCTTGAACCAAGACAATAAAACACACTAGCTATTTGTAAGGATCCCTTTCGATGTATAGCCTGAGAGTCTATCTCCCAGGAGACGATAGGAACATTTAATAATTGTTCATAAGCACTTCCACAATTGTAGAAACTTTCTTGCGTGGAAGATTGAATATAATCCTAACACTTAACCAACTTGTCACATCACAAGAAAATTATATAAACTGGAAATTCTGTATAAATTTTCTTTGATTCTTGGATGATGAAAATACAATACTGTCACTAGCTTCTCATCAGGATCCCTTTCGACGAATAGCCTGAGAGTCTACCTCCCTGGAGACGATAGAAAAAATTACACATCCACTTCAAGAATGTAGAAACTTGCTTGAAAGGTGAACCCAGGAGACGATAGAAAAAGTTACATATTCACTTCAACAACGTAAACTTTCTTGAAAGATGAATTCTTAACACTTTACTAGCTGCCACATCACAGAATAGTTATTTCTTTATATAATCTAATAGTAAAAAAACCTGAAAAATAAAAGGATATATTTTAACAAAGATTCAGTTCATGAATCTTTCATGTATTGTATATTTAAAAAAAAAGTACAACTGAATACTTATCTAATTTGAGGCTATTAGTCTTGTTTGTGAAAATTTTTCATAATTATATCTGTCAGTTTTTAAATATTTCATCAAACCCAGCTTTATAAATTGCATATTATGTTGAAAATAAAATCACTTTGATACTTTATTTTGTACAATACTTATTTTTCTTTAACACTGCATATGTGTTATTGTATTGAAAAATCAAAAAATATGAATACACTATCGTCTGCTCTTCTGTACACTTGATGAACTGTATAGATGCAAGCAATAGTATACGTAGAGCTGACGTCACGAACTATGACGTACTTCCGGGGAGAACATTTTTCGCCACGGGAGAAGAATTTTCGCGTTGAAGAATTCGTGACCCCGAACCTTCATTTCATAATATCTTTTGATAGAAGCCATTTCACAATATATGATCCTGAAGTGATTTTGCTAGTTTTATTCCAAGCTTTCATTTGAGTGCTCATAAGTGAGAAACAAAGCTCTTAATGCGAAGAAAACCGAATGTCACATCTCCAACAGGGCCTATGAGACGTATATAGGGTCTGGCTATAGCGCCCGACGGCGGCGTATGTACTGACGTACCTTATACTTGCCATCGAGGCGCTACCGCGCCCCTTGATACAATTATATATGAGATTTAAATTCTGTTGATTTACATTCATTTAAAAAAAAACAGGAACAAATTCTATCATGTAGAACGCAATTTTTTTTACGGATAAACTTGCTGTCCCGTCCTATCATAGATAATTGATGAACTACTAAATGTCAGTGTAATTAACAATATCATAAAATGTTTAATATAGTTTATATATCTTACTATCCTATAATCGGTACTACTCAAAACATTATATTAAAATATGAGAACGATTGCCTCAAATAATAATAATTGCAATTCCATGTTTTAATTAAGTAAAGATTTTAAACTAAAAGCTGTAAACTACATAAATATTAATTTAAAATTTTTAAGCTTGATATATTCCAACTTGAGTCATAGAAATTTATTTTATAACATTTTTTTAATATGTAATAATAGTTACAATTATTTTGAATCAAATTCCTGTAATCTTCCGATAATAATAACAGAGTTTTATAAAACACATATACAAATAACCAAAAATTGAGCCTAGCATAATTGCAACATTAGGATTGAATTCCTCAAAAATTTGTTAAGGACAGTAATAAATACATATAGAATGAAAAATCGACTCAGAGATATTCTAATGGTATTTCATTAGCAAGTTACTTTGGTTAACCATGCATAATTTGAAGATGTTATCCATCGTTAACTATGATAGGACGGGACGGCAAGTTTATCTGTAAAAAAATTGTGTTCTACATGATAGAATTTGTTCCTGTTTTTTTTAAATGAATGTAAATCAACAGAATTTAAATCTCATATATAATTATGTATAATCGTCCTCGAGATAGATTTTTAATAAAATAAGGATAGCAACACATTTACTGAATTACTAAGTATAATAGATTGTACATCCGCTCGTTGCTTCCATAGATAAAAGAAAAAGTTGTCATGATGCGAAACAATCTTATTAAATTACATAATAATTTTAGACAAACATGATATTACCACATATTATGGGCACATTTGTCATGTGATAATGGCATGTAAGACCATCATGCCATTTTATTACATGTACCGTAGGGTTAAATTGAAATTTTGTATAATAACATATTGTCGCTATATTCAGCGCATGTTTGTGATCCATCACGCAACGCCCAATTTACCGGAAGAATGGTTGCCTAATCTCCCACGGTAAATACGGCGTCATTGTGATCGGTCACCAAACGTCAGCTAGAATGCGCAGAAAGTGTCAGCAGTCGCAATTATTCAAAGTTTTAATTGTACCCGACTGCACCTATTCACATACTACAATTTGGTCAAGTGTTTATACAAATACATATATGTTTATAATCCTCCCCCTTTTAAACGCTTATTTATTTATTTCAAATCGATTGATTTTTATAAAAGAACTTGCCAATTTATTTATTGATATCATAACTTTCTTTTGGTAAGATTAAAATGGAAATTTATGTAAATTCGAAGGTATAGGAGAAGTAACACTAAAGAAGTGGTAGTCTAACCAACAGACCCTTAACGTGAAGATGTTTACGCGTTAATATTTTCATAGATAGATAGATTTGAATTTTTACCATATAAGCGTTCCAAATTGTGAGATCGAAAATTATCTTTGATTAAAACAATGAAATAACCGTATAGATAGATTAAACTCTTAGTATTTTTGTAACATTAAGGTTATCAAAAGTTATAAAATTAATCTTTAATTCTTGCATAGGAAGAAACGACCTTATACTTGCCAGCCTTTTACCTATAAAAGGTTTATTTGGGGGGGGGGGGGAGTTTTCACTACTTTTAAATGGTATATAATACATAAATTAGAAAGAATCATTAGCATCAACTAAATAAGTTATAAATTTAGAAAATTAATGTACATATGCTTATGTATTATTGCAATAATAATTATTTTGTCGACACCGTCTGTACAGCAAATAGTTATGTTTGGATCATTATTATTTAAAAAAGAAATATCTAACGGGTAGTATGAATTTTAGGGGTTTTTAACGCGACTTACTTAAATAATATACTTTATGATAAACTTGGAGATCCACGCGAAGGTTATAATCTAGCAAAAACCAACAGTAGACTAATACTTCATAGCTTCGTTATAGGGATCTCTGTGTTCCCATAACTTGGTACTAACCCCCTCTCGTACTATAACTATGTCTAACCTGAAGTACTATTCTACTGTTGGTTTCTGCTAGTTTATAACCTCCCCGTGGAACTCCAAGTTTATCACAAATTATGTTATTTAAATTGCGTTAAAAACCCCTAAAACTCATACTACGCGTGTGCAATAACGTTTAATCTCGAACCTACAAAAAGGTTCATGTGAAAAAATGCATTATGTTTCGTGTCTCGTTCTCAGATCACTTGGTATTACCGCTAGTGTACGTAGATGTCACCACAAATTTTAGCCTTCAAAAAGTTCTCACTCGCGCTCGTCATAACGCTTTTTGTGCGTGTAGCGTGCGCCACAGCTTAGCACGTGGGTAAGAAGTAGAGATTATAATGGGTAAGAGCAGCAAGAGCAGACCTTCGGCTTCATTGGCGGATTTACAAGCCACCCTGAAGGAGGTACAAGGACACATAGATAAGAAGGTGAGAAAGGAGAACGCAGACGATACGTTTGGCTGGATTAGCGGCAACGAAGCCGATAATTCGGGTGAGTAGAGATATGGTTCGGAAAGGCGTAGTATACGTGGTTGCAGTTATAAGCATAGCGATGAGCCCTCGCGAGACGTGGGACAGATCACAAGCCTTAGCCGCGAGCTCACACGAGAGGTGAGACAAAGTGCACATTTTGACTGCGAGCCCTCACGAGAGGGAGGACATACCGTACAAGTAATAATTATTATTATGCGACAAAAACTCAATCTAGAAACATTTGAAGCTTCTAGATTCAGAGAGTGAATCCATCCCGAGCGTAAAGAGGGCCAATGCCGCAGAGAACAAGGAAAATGCCGGCGACGCAATCAAAGACTTGCCTACAGAAGAGCCCGAGGAGAATTTCGCTGAATTGGACGATGAAATTCTGACGATGCTAAGCGATGACGACGATGCAGGAAAAAATAATAAGTTGTTGCTGCATCCCAAGATAGTTAGCTCTTGGGAAAAAATCCTTTCTAAAAGATTAAAAAAGGATAAGAAGACGTCACTGCTGGACAAATATCCGAAATCGGGAAGTCCATTCCAGACACCGAAACTTAATCTCGAAATCGAGGCAAGCTTCAAAGAAGCTACCATGAAGCGAGACAAATTTTTCTCGGCTGATATGGATTTAGTTGGAGCCAGTTTGGCAGCCTTGGGATCTGGAATTACAGAAATATTCAACGGATCTGAGCAACAAATTAATACTGCAGATGTAGTTAAAAAACTAACTGATGCAGGAAAATTATTATGCGAGTTACATAATCAATTGATTAAAGCGAGGAAAGCTTTTATCTTTTCAAGCATAGATAAAAAGGCTAAGTCAATTTTGGAAAAGACACAGCATGGAAAATATTTATTCGGATCTGAGCTCTCGCATAAAATAAAATCAGCTAAGGCAGTAGAGAAATTGGGGCTTTCATTGAAGCCAACCGTGACAGAGAAAAAGTCAACCTTCCAAATGTCGTCTTTAAACTGGCGAGCCCTGTCGGCATGAGGCTGAGGCAAGGCGGGGATCAGTCGCTTCCGCAACCAGAAGAATTCTGGCCACTTCGTATCGTACGACGGCTCCCGCAACACGAACCGACCGCAGAGCAGTCAGACGAAGCAGAACTTGAAGTAGGAAGGGTAGGTCATATTCCGGGGCGACTAGCTTATTTTATAGATGCTTGGTCACAGATGACAAGCGATTGTTTTATTATTCTAGAGCAGGATAAGCGCGCTTCGCGCGCGCTAACTTAGACGAACATTCATGAACTGGGGAGAAATGGATGTCATCAACATAGCTCTTGATACATATGTACAATATATAAGCTGATGAGGTAAACACATATTGACTTCACAATTTATAGTCATGATTCTTGGAAAGATAAACATTGTTGAAAAACTTTAAATGTATAATTCTTTATAAACATAATTTTTAACATTTCTATTTTCCCTTTGATGATCACCAAGATAAACAATAAGAGAATCCCAGGATCGAACTCGAGACATGGCGACATAGAGTTGTCCATGATTAAACACATTTCTTCGTAAATCTATACCAATTTTATTAAATGTTTGACCTTGTGATTTATTTATAGTCATTGCAAAGGCTAATTTTATTGGAAATTGTCTTCTTTTGAAAGTCAATGGAAATGTATCCTCGCAATATAAAGTGATACGATTTAGAAATACAATATTATTAGCCTTATCACCTGTTAAAATTAAACATTTGAGTAAATGATTCGAAAAATCAATAATCCTTAATCTTGTACCATTGCATAAGCCTTCATTGATACTAATATTTCTGATAAGCATGTTGATATAGTTGTTTCTCAGGCGTAGTTGATATGGTGGTAAAGAGAGAGGATTTAAAGTATTTAAATATTCTGGTGTAAGTACATCATTCATATCATCCCCATTATTACAATTTTCAACACTGTCAATAGCTGTATAAATACGTTCTGTATTTGGATTGAGCATGTTGTTCACTTGTTTATTAAGTTCATCTACATCGACGTTTCGTGGTGCTAAAATTGCACTTTTGCCCATTTCTTCAAATTTATTTTCATTAATCAGTTTACCAAATACACTATGAACTAAATCATGGCCTGATTCAAGTATACATTGTTCAGGAAGGCATCAATTATCATCAGAATCGTTCAAGGTGCCATTTCCGACATCTAACAAAAACTTTGCAAATTCAATTTCATTTGGTCGAACTCTCATATTTTGTGTAAGAGAATATTTAATAAAAAGTCTCCACAGTTCACTATACTTAATAGAAAGATTTAATATTTCTGGACGGGTTCCTCTGACTTTAATAGGAAGAAGTTGTCTAAAATCTCCCCCTAAAATCATGATCTTACCACCAAATGGTAAATCATTATCCATAATATCTTTTAATGTTCTATTAATTATTTCTAAAGCGTACCTTGGCGCCATTGGAGCTTCATCCCAAATAAATACATGAGTTTCTTTGAGAAATTGAGATTCTTTAGACTGAAGTTTATAACTGGAAGAAGAGTCATGGAACATAGAAACAGATAAACCAAATGTTTTATGTACTGGTCGACCGTTAGGAAGTAAGGTTGCTGCTATTCCAGTGAAAGCCATTGAGCATACTTTAATATTTTTACTTGACAACAAATGATAGATTGTTGTGTAGATAAAAGTTTTTCCAGATCCTCCTGGACCATCAATGTATACGCATTTATTTTGTTCAGGAGAATTTAAATCGGCTACTCGAAGAACGTAATCAACAATTTCTTTTTGCTGATTATTCAATTGTCCATATTGTTGCTTGGATTGCATTATTTTCTTCAAGCAAAATATAATCAATTTCTACAGATTGATCCGTTGTAGGAAAATCAGCCAAACTTCGTCGTTCACTTAGTAATAAGTTATTTGTATCAGCATACGCCATCTGATGACTAATAGTGATATTATTATTTCGTGAAAAATCTTCTGTCATAGCGTCTTTGAATTCATTCCATAATTCTTCAGAATGAATTGATTGACAATGTATAAGAATACGAACAAATAATCGCCGTAATTGTTGAGGCATCATCCACACTTGTGCCTCTCTCATTGCACGAATCCATTCTTCATCATCTTATATTAGTCCTAAAGCTAAACATGCAGCAGAAAAGGAAGGTTGAAGTTCACCATCAACTGTTTTCAATGAATTAAAGCTTGTAGCTCCTTTCACATGCAACAATAACAATCTTAAATGAAACAATTCAAACTCAGTTGGACTAACTGAGCGTACACGACCAAAAACGTTGAAATGTGCTTTTCGCGTTACCCATTGCGTCGCTTTAGTATTTTTATCTTTTACGTACGTATAATGGCAGGGAATATCTAGTAGTACAAACGGGTTAAATTCAGAATCCCTAATTGCTATTTTATACCTAATATAAGCTAATCGACTTATGCGTTTGTTTTTCGGATGAGTATTAGCAACTCTTTCTAAATTTCTTTGAACCAAAGGGATAAAATAAAGGATATATCCATGGCTCAACATTAGGATCCATACTGCTGATGGGCTGCAAGGTTCTATCACTAATGTTTCCAATCGTAACATAAGATTCAGGAATTTCTCCATCGGCTGTAGTTGAAAAAATAGCAGCTACTTCATTTACGCGTTGAAAAGATGCAAATGATAAAGAACTATTGTAACTTCGAATATTCTGAAAGAAATCATTTGAAAGTGGATGTACGTTATTAAACATGCTTTTAAGTTCGTCTGGAAATTTGCGCGTAGGCTCCAAGACTACTGATCCATGACCACAGCAATCGTTAAAAGATATCCTTTATTTGACACTTTTTCATCGCTAAAATGTTTAGCGTTACAATGCCTGCATAAAATATTCATGTTTCCTAGATAATCTTCCGTAACTATTGCATGTTGACGTTGCTCTACAGCATCTCTGGATCTATCGATAATAAGATTGCTAGCTGCTTGTCGTCGGCGTCTTTGATTTTCAGCATTTCGTTCTCGACGATTTCTTTGATAAATCATTTCTTCCTCAAGAGAGCGTTGTACTCTTCGAGGCATTTTGGGTCGTTCAAAAGAATAATTGATAAGAATTAAATTTAAAGAGTTAAAAATAATTTATTCTTACATACAATATTTAACAATAGAATAGAATAAATCAAAATAATGTAGAAATAATCAATAAAAGTAATTTAAAGCTTTTTTAGCTAAGTCAGTGTTTAATTGTAAAAAAAATATGGAAAAACTTAAAATAATGATATTGAGGTAAATGTATTTCTTACTCAATTATTGCAATAAATTAAAGTTAAAGTTGCATTGAAGTGAAAGTCAATTTTTCGTTAAAGGTTAATTTAAGTTGAAAGTTTAAGGTTCAGGTAAAAGGTTTAATTTAAGTTGAAGGTTTAATGTTCAGGTAAAAGGTTTAGGTTGAATAGGTTTTGAATTAATGGTGTAAAAATAATTAATTGAGAAAAAATGAAAATATAAGACCAAGTTTATAATCGCAATTACAATTTATTCACGAAAAATAGATAATTATTGAATAGTAAAATAAAGTTATTTAATTTTAAAATATTGCCAACGATTTTGTTAATTTAATTGTGTGAATTCAAGATCAACAGTTATGTAGCGCGCATGTATCCAGCAAAGCGAGTTTTTATAGATCGATTGTTAATATCGACACTTCCAGTATCAGCACCTGAAACAAAAATAATAAAATATCGTTATATAAAAAAATGTTAACATTATGTTTAGATTTATTTAATATAGACAAGACATGAAGTATTCATAGAGAGAGTTTTAATTTACTTTTTATTCTATGTCTTCTTAAACTTTATTGGAAAAAAAAATTGTTTTTTAATATTGTTTAACAGTGTATCTTACGCAAAATATAAAAAATTTTTTTTTTTGAGCTTTGAGTCTTCAGTATTGGATCAGCCATCTTGAATTTTGAAAAAAATAGACCCCGGATTTGATTCAGCGACTTCGAAAGTCCCCGAGTACAAATTTTCAAAGGAGAAATATCAATAATATTAATGTTTGTGATTTGAGTCCGCCATATTGGATCGACCATTTTGAATTTTGAAAAATAGACCCCAGATTTCGATTCGGCGACCTCGAAAAACTACAGATGTATTTTCTTCAATATTCAATGCAAAATAAAACCAAAAATGGTATTTAAGTAAAAAAACTGCATTTTTTAGAGTTTGTTTATTTATATGTTTTATGCAACATAACAAATTCATGTTTTTTTTGAATCACGATCAAAGATGAACATCTAATTTTTTAGAAAAGTCCATTAACAACAACGGAAACAATAGAATGCAAATTTTAAAAATAAAAAATGGGCTATCTTCTTGGTCAATCACCAGTGACCGACTGTATCACAAAGGGTAAATAATTATTTGACACAAACCCTACAAAAGTATAACCTTTTGGTTGAAACGCCTTTTTCAACAACTTTTCGTAGACTAATAATATCTGTATCTTGTCGATTATATTCAAAACTATGCTGATACAATCAAAGGCATTATAAGGGCTCACATATCAATTTTTACATGAATTACAGCTGAAAATTTTGAAATATGATATTTATAAGAAAAAATATGTAGGTTAAATTTTGAATTTTTTTAATATCTATTTGAGCAGCAGGTCTGAAAATTGATTTATGAGCCCTTACAATGCCTTTCATGATATCTAAACAGGTATAGTTAGTTCAGAAATTGCATGCGCTCGACCCAATAGTTGAATCAAAAGTAGTGTTTTCTTGTGTCAAATAATTAGGAGAGTCTGCAGAGAGATTTAGGCAACTCCCACAAGACCACATCAGATTTTAGATTTACTTCAGATTGTAACTTGACAAAAGACATTTTTTACTTGAATTAATTAATAAAAATCTAAAATCTGATTGTACGTGTCCTGTGGGAATTGCTTAAACCTGTCTGACTTTCATAATTATTTGGCACACGAAAATCCCACTTTTGATTCAACTTTTATTAAATATAAACTCAGCGCAGAATTTTAAATTAAAATCATAAATTTAGAATTAATACTGGAAACTGATTCCTAACCTAAAATGGTATGTACTTTTTTTCTATTCTCTATTTCTAAATTAAAAATTAAAAATACTATTCATAATAAAAACTTATTGAATAAATAATATTATAATTAAACTTACTTTTAATAGTAAGTCTTGATATAAACGATGTTAACGGATAGCGTCGATGAAAATTCTTCACGAGTGCCCAGAGCTGTTGCTGCTTGCTGCGCTGTCCAAGTCGAAAAGACTCCGCACGTGGTTGAATTGTTGCAGGTTATACCACACGGCACACACGCATTGATTGATGATCGAAGCAAGCGAAAATCTCGCGCGCGCATGTGTTTCGTGACCGTAAAAATTTGAATTTGAACATTCAAAACTTTTAACAAAGAAACTTTGAATAATAATAATAAGAATTAAAATTTTATTTCAATATTATAATTTTAGATATTATATATATATATATATATATATATTATTAATAAAGAAAATTTTATCTTGATTTTTGACGTCAAAAAACGTCATCATTCAAGACGGATGTCTAGCTCTCGTATACATGAGCCAATCACAAAACACCTATTTTGGCTTCACACATCCGGTCATCTCTTTTTTAGGGAGGGAAAAGCTTTAAGCGGATATAAAATACAATTCTATTCGATATCTGTTCAAAAAAATCCTCCTAGTAGAGGTTGTTTAAACAAAAATGATGAACCCCTTATGGGAGAATCTATATCAAATTTATTGAATTTAGGTGTTATAAGTAAAGTCTCTAGAATGAACGAACAGTTTGTCTCAACGTATTTTTTGGTGCCCAAGTCTAACGGAAAAATGAGATTTGTTCTAAATTTGAAAAATTTAAATACGTTTATTTCAAAAGACCATTTTAAAATGGAGGATCTTAGGACAGCTACAAAATTGATATCGAAAGGATGTTTCATGGGTTCAATAGCCCTAAAAGACACATATTTTTCCATTCCATTACATAAAAGTTGTCGAAACTATGTTTGTTTTGATTGGAATGGTGATAGGTACGAATGGAACTACTGTATCCCCTTTGGATTGAATATAGCTCCTTGGTTATACACAAAGATCATGAAACCTGTGGTAAACTACTTGACGAGCAGAAATCATCGGTCATCAGAAGTCATCGGTAGTTTACCTGGTTGATTGGCTAATTTTTGGAGACACCTATAGTGGTTGCTTAAGAAATCTAGAATTAACTGCACAGACACTCGAGTCTTTAGGTTTTATCATAAATATAGAAAAAAGTAGTCTAATTCCAAAGAATAGCTGCCAATTCCTGGGTATGATTCTAAATTCATTAGATATGACTATCGAATTACCACAAGTAAAAAGGCAACAGATTTTCAGTTTATCAAAGTCATTGAGAAAGAATAACGAATGCTTTATTAGAGAGTTTGCAAGCTTAGTTGGGGTCATTGTCGCGGCATGCCCAGCCATCCGATATGGATGGTTATATACAAAAGCTTTTGAAACTGTTAAGTATCTAGAATTATTAAAGAGCGATTCAAACTATGTTGCAAAAATAATTATACCACACTTTTTGTCAGAAGATCTAAATTGGTGGGAAAGTAAAATCATGATTAGCAACAACAAAATTCGTTTAAATAAATTTGAACTGGAAATATTCTCTGACGCGTCTGGGTCAGGCTGGGGCATTAGTTGTAATCAAGAGATTTCTTTCGAATCAAGGAATGAGGAGGAAATTGGTAATCACATAAATTACCTGGAATTATTGGCCGCATTTTTTGGATTAGAAACGTTCGCTAGGAACAAACGAGGTTGTGAATTGTTACTTCGCATTGATAATACGACGGCAATCGCGTACATAAACCGGATGGGCGGGATTCAACACCCAAAATTAAATCAAATAGCAAGAAAGATTTAGCAATTTTGTGAAGTACGAAATTTATGGATTTTTACGTCTTATATAGCATCCAAAGAAAACGTTGAGGCAGATTCTGCATCGAGAGTGGATAACATAGATACGGAATGGGAACTAGCCGAATGGCCATTTAATATTATCATTGAAACCTTTGGTACGATCGACATAGACTTGTTTGCGTCTGGTGTAAATAAAAAATGTAACCGGTATTGTTCTTGGCACCCGGTACGGGAAGCATACTGCGTTGATGCTTTTACACTGGACTCGAGCGTATAGAGAATTTTTGCGTTCCCGCCGGTAGCATTAGTTTTGAGGTGCCTACAAAAAATAAAGAATGATCGGGCACAGGGTATTTTGGTCGTTCATTTCAAACAATTTCATTAATCTTAGTAAGTAAAATTGTCGAGAAAAATAATGGTATGGAAATAGAAATCCTCAGAAGGTAAAAAATTCCAAATCAGGAACCTTGCAGCCTTTATTAGTCTTACCAAAATTTGCGGGAAAACCCGAATTGTGTGTAGTTAAAATGTTAAATGAGTATTTAAAGGTTACTAAAGAATTAAAGGTTACTAAAGAAAGCCTTTTAAAAAAGCATCCAAAGATACTTTAAGCAGATGGATAAGAGCATTTCTCGTTAAATGTGGAATAAACAAGTAATATGCACCGCATAGCCTGCGCCATGCAGCAACGTCAGCTACTTTGAAAAGAGGTGTTGATATTACATTAATAAAAAGTTTAGCTAGATGGTCAGAAAGGTCCAATGTATTTAATCGTTTTTATAATAGGTCGATTGTAAGTAATAGAAATGCATTTGCTGAACCAGCTGTTTTGAGAGAATAAGGTTCACATGTATTATATTATTGCACTTAATATTATAATAAAAAGAAACTAAATAACAATTGTGTACGAATGAGTTCTAAACATCTACCAAGTGATCTGAGAACGAGGCACGAAGCTTGATCACGATTATGCAGAGAGTCTCGTTCGAAATATCACTCCCACCCTTAAAATTCATGTATGGAATAAACTTGTCAGTTCTTCCTTACCCATCCAAAAAATGAGCCGTCGCGGGACGCCTCAAAGTTGTGAAACATCGAAATCAATAAAAATTAAAGATAATCACATGAAACTTCTATCGCATCAATTTTCTTTTTGTCGACCGAATCTGAATGGTTAGCTGTCGGAT
Source organism: Philotrypesis tridentata (assembly GCA_018906965.1). Classification (NCBI taxonomy): domain Eukaryota; kingdom Metazoa; phylum Arthropoda; class Insecta; order Hymenoptera; family Pteromalidae; genus Philotrypesis; species Philotrypesis tridentata. The sequence goes on from JACCIB010000610.1 coordinate 86,228, forward strand.
AGAGTAGGGGACGAGGGAGGAAAAGTCTGTCTCTGTCGCACTTATGCATTTTCCTATGCTTCTCACTGGCACTCATGGGCAACTGCATTCATCCCCTTTCCAGGCTAGGTATGCCTGCGTATATCTATATGTATACAGTCTCCAGTACAGACTAGCTAGGCTCCGTATATCTATATGTATAGCTTGGTATACCTCTACGTTGAGTATGCTATGCCTACGCGTCTATATGTATACAGTCTTCAGCGCAGAGCATCTGGAAAATCTGGAGACGGAGAACACTTGTAGCCTGCGTATATCTATGTCTGCTCTGCGCTGAGCGTTAGTTTTCAGACGAAAACAGATGGTGACCAAAATTTTCTTGCCTTCGGTCACTTTACCCCCCCGTCCCAATAGATGTTTCACATCAAAAAATAAAAAAATACAAATAAAGACTCTAAAATTATGACGAGCGCGAGCGGCGGCGACGGCGAGGGAGCCGTCGCGAGACCTAGTGAGAACTTTTTGAAGGCTAAAATTTGTGGCGACATCTACGTACACTAGCGGTACTAACAAGAGATCTTTCGAACGAGACTCTTTGCATAATCGTGATCAAGCTTCGCCCGTCATTTGCAGAAAAGATGGCATTAGGATCAAAATACTATCCATGGATTTCACTGTCAGATACGTATATTTTAATGATCTTCAAATAAATTAACTTTATGATTATAGAACATGATTCTTTGTTTTAAAATAAATTATTCTTTCTCTGTTACAGGTGATCCGATGAACTTGTCGTAAAAAAGAAATTTATAAACAGCAGACTTTACTGAATCAGCCTTATTTATCACTGTAAGTAATATACCGAAAAATAAAAATAAAATCCAAAACTTGTGTACATTATTTCTTCGAACTTAAACGATGAAAATACAACATTTTCACTAGCTTGTCACGTCATAAGAAAATTCTTTTTTGTATAACCTGATAGTTGTATGCCTTTGGAAGTTCTCGTTACCTTATACAAAACAAAACATGCTTTTCCCTTGGGAAAAGTCTCATTACATCTGGAAACTTAGAGTACTTGCTCTCTCAAAATTGGAAAAACTTCTAAACCACATGTCTTCATAACTTATACAATAATTATAAATCTTGAAAAACATTTTTCACATCACTAGCTTCTCACAGGAATTCCTTCCCTTTATAATATGACAGTTGCGTAACTTCCCAATAGAAGTTCTGTAAAAACTTTCTTCGATACTTAAGCGATGAAAATACAATACGCACACTTTAAACCACTTGACTTCTAAGTTTAATAATCATAAATCATACATCTTGAATATTAAAACTGCAAAACTTACGTAAACTTATTTCCCTTCACTGTAAGCTTGTCACAGGAAAATTTGTTGAATTTTTTTATCTACCCTGAACGTTATGAAATGGACACATATACTATTTTTGTCATTTGAGTTCTTCCAGCATGTCTTATATATAATTCTTGAAATATAATTGAAATAATTAGTTTTGTGAACTTTGTCGATCTCTCCGAGGTAAACTTTGTAGGAAAAAGGTGAAAAAAACTTACACCATTTTTTCCTTTTTCAACGTTTCGGTGAACATTATCACCCTCTTCAGGAAACTGTCAATTTTATTAATAAATAAAAATAAATTAATAAACACAAAATATAAATCAATAAGCAGATGGACAAATCATTCTTACATGTAAAAGACGCACAACAATGAGTCTGTCGAATGTTCTCTTCCCCGGCCCGTCGTGGCGGGGGAAGGAGGAGCGGGAAGCGACAATACGATGTTTTGATTCCGGCTCCCTCACCTACTGTATCGATAATGAGAATAGGATTAGCCGGCGCTTTTATATCGGCGAGGAGTCTCGCAAATTTTCGAGCAGTGTGTTTACAATGATGGCTTTATCCCTCGGTGTTTTAGTAATTAGTTTTGTGAACTTTGTCGATCTTTCCGAGGTAAACTTTGTAGGAAAAAGGTGAAAAAAACTTGCACCATTTTTTCCTTTTTCAACGTTACGGTGAACATTGTCACCCTCTTCAGGAAACTGTCAATTTTATTAATAAATAAAACTAAATTAATAAACACAAAATATGAATCAATAAGCAAATGGACAAATCATTCTTACATGTAAAAGACGCACAATAATGAGTCTATCGAATATTCTCTTCCCCGGCCCGTCGTGGCGGGGGAAGGAGGAGCGGGAAGCGACAATACGATGTTTTGATTCCGGCTTCCTCACCTACTGTATCGATAATGAGAATACAATAGGATTAGCCGACGCTTTTATATCGGCGAGGAGTCTCGCAAATTTTCGAGCAGTTTGTTTACAATGATGAAAGCCATTTGAATACAGTGTATTACACTTATTCACATATACAATAATTGAAATAAGTAATCATCCACTAGTTACGATAGCTACATTTTGAATATTTCGGTCTTCGCCTGATCTAAAATCTGTTATAGCTAGAAGGCAGAAATTTGGTATAAAAGTTTGTTTTAACATGCTAAAACAATGCATGCAATTGAGTTTATCTAAGAACTTATAGTTTTGATTTTTATAGTAATGCACCTGACAATTTAGACCCTAAAGCCATGAAATCGATGGAGTAAGTATATCTGTATCAAAATTATCTATATATGAAAAGTAAGTACATCTATATTAAAACAAATTTGGATACCAAATTTGAGCTCTCTAACTATGATAGATATTAAATGAGTGCGAGGAATATAAGTGAAATAAGTAGCTATCCACCAGTTATGATAACATTTTCAATATTATCGTCTGCGCCTCATTTAAAATCTATTACAGCTAGAAGGCTGAAAATTGGTACACAAATCGGTTTTAACATTTTAAAAAAATACGTGCAATTAACTGTATCTAAAAACTGATAATTTTGATTGTCACATTGATACTTATAATTATACATTTCAGTATAGACAGTTAAACTAAAACTACCAATGCAATCTCTTTTTCATTTTTTAAGCAGGCATTTGTCTAACGAATAAACATTTTAAAGTTATGAGGCATCCAAAATTAATTAATCCCTATGATTAATTCAACCAAACACGTTACCTTAATAATGATCAAATCTTGTGGCGTAGGTAGCATAATATTTGAATCAAAATAAGAACACGCTTACTCTGAACTAGTTATTATTCTAAACTTAATAAAACACCAGCTTGTCACAGGAATTCCTTTCGTATATAACCTGACAGTTGTGTAACCTCCCAATAGAAATAGGAAAACATCGACTGCAAATTCTGTAAAAACTTTCTTCGATACTTAAACGATGAAAATACAACATTTTCACTAGCTTGTCACATGGAAAATTAGTAACTTTCCTGCATGAAAAATCATTAAAACTTTACACTTCACTAGCTTGTCACATCACAAGAAAATTCTTTCCTTGTATCCTGATAGTTGTATGCCTTCCAATCTAATAAAACCTGGAAAATAAAAGAGAATATTTTAACAAAGAATCAGTTCACAAATCCATGACTACTAATAGTTTATGATTGCTTTTCGATTGTGTACAAAAGAATTTAACACTGTTTTAAAATATATATTTAGGTAAAATTTATATTATATTTAACACTGATTTATAATTATTAACAAACGCACCCCTTGATAAAATTTCTTGCTTATCTATTATCTATACTTTAGCACTGTTTTATTGTAATCGTCGTCTGCACCACATATCTGTATAAAAGTATATATCTATAGCGCTGACGTCACACACGATGACGTATGGCGGAAAACATTTTCTCAGGGAGAAGAATTTATTTGACGAGAATTCATGAGCCAGAGCTTTCACTTCAGAATAACATTTAATAGAAGCCATTTCACAAAAATGACCCTGATGTGATTTTGATACTTTTGTTGCAAGTTTTCATTTGAGTGCTTATATGTCAGAGATAAAGCTGTCAATGCGGAGAAAATCATACGCCTAGTTTCTAATACGGCCTATGAGAAGTATATAGGGTCTGGCTAGCGCCCGACGGCGGCGTGCGTACTGAACGTACCTTATACTTGCCATCGTGGCGCTACTGCACCCCTTCATGTATGCTGTTTTTCATTCCATTTTTTGTTTTGTGTTAATTATTTATTTGTTGAATTTGTGTTTGTTATTGTGTCTTTCGGTTGTATTGATGTGTTTTGTGTGTTGTCTGCTTTTTGTGTATATTCTGCTACGTTCTGTTTTCGTTTATTCTGATCGTGAATATCGAAATCCTCCATTAACTCTAGAAAACTGATTTATTTTTTGGATTTTAATTCTTTTTCTTCTATCCTCATTTCTAACTCTTTTCCAGTGACCGACTCCCCAACTCTAACCCCTTCGTCCCTGTTCGGATGCCATTACGACGTTCCCTCCTCTTTTAGTCGGGGTTCGATCAGTCGTTAGTAGGGGCAGGTGGTTAAGTGGTAGGGTGCACTGGGTTAATTTGCCAGCCATATAGGAGCAATGATCCTATATCCCAAGCGGGTGTCTATGCCTCCGGTCTTCTTAAGTACGACGGGTGGAGGTTGGTTGCTCGATCGAGCACAGCTTGAAGTTACTCTCCTGCACTGGTGCGCCATATTAGTTGCACGCAACCTCCAGTCAACTACCTTGCTCGCTCAGTCACTGGTGCAGCAGAATGCTCCAATCGAGTGCCCATGCATAGGAACACGGACTCGACCAAACACCCCTGGTATAATCCCGTTCATGAAGTGGTATACCAATCACCTGTAAAATGCAAGGTCATGACAAGCACCCACGACCGTGGAGGGGGGTAATACCATAAAAACTATCCAATTTAATAAGTTAGGGTGTGCGAGAGAATCGCTAGGGGGAGTAAGAGCGTATGCTCGTTGATCGCCTATCCTGCTATCTTCGAGAAACCAGAAGCCAGGGCCCAAGCGTGAGAGAGGGAACTGTCTACTAGTCCTAGCCAGCTAGAGATTATCTTCCCTGTGTTGCGCTCGCTCTTTTATACCCCCGCTTGACCTCCTTCTGCTCTGCGCGATGCCTCCTGGTGTCGTCGGCCTCAATCCTGCTGAGTATCACGCTATCAGGTATCTAGTCGATAATTTACCGACTGTTGCACTACCTGTATTGCCATTTCAATTTACAAACTTGTTATGTATATTACGGTGCCACAGATCCCATGCTACCAAGAAAATTGATTTTCTTGTCCACTTAGGTAATTCTTGGGTACTCAAGCAGTACAACGCACTTTGAATTTTTTCGATTGAACAATTATTGACGCTTACTCATCGATTTGAAAGTTTCCGTCAATTTTCTGACCTAGTGCAGAGAAGCAGCTGAAAAAATTAACGAGCAATCAAACAGAACAATAAACACCATTTCCAGTGATTATCCCAGTCATAAACAATTTGAAGGCATATTTATGACAGGGTCAACTTTCTGTATTTCGTCTGCATCGGCCTCGACCTTTCCGAGTTTTTGGGTTTATGCAGGTATAGGATTTACCTTGGCACACCAATTGTATCTGTAGGCCTGAGCTAGGCTCGCTCTCTCGCACCTTCTCTCTCTCTCTCTCTCTCTCTCTCTCTCTCTCTCTTTCGCTCTCTCTCTCTCTCTCTCTCTCTTTCGCTCTCTCTCTCTCTCTCTTTCGCTCTCTCTCTCTCTCTCTCTTTCGCTCTCTCTCTCTCTCTCTGTCTCTCTCATCCGTTTTCACTTTCTACGAGCTCTCTCAGTGCCGCTATCTTATTCGTGCTATGCACCAAATGCATGCGCTTCATATTTCTATTGATTTCGGCACAGGTAAACAGCAGAGCACAGATTCATCCTTACAGTAGACTTAACGCGTGATTTATTCTCTGATCTTTGGCCTCTCAATAATACTTCACGTTGAGACGACTAAACCTCTGCTCGACCATAGTTTTCTGTCTATCTATTATTTCTACACGGAGGTACGTACATAATTTTCGGCGCAGGTAAACAGCGCAGGAAAGCGATGACTGATGCAGACTGCTAGATGTCAGTTTGCTTTTGGCAGTGGTACTGGACACGTCGCTATTAAGACGGTGTACTTGTAACATTAGCAATGCCAGACTCACGGGCACGAACAGAAATTGCCTTAGTCGGGCACACACAGGAGGAACTTCGAGGTTCGAAATTACCATCGAATCGAGAAGTTCTGCAGTATTGTTATTACCAGATGAGAAATTTTAATCAGGCGCAACAGATTTCTGCGACTAAAACAATCAGAAAAGTGTTTGTCTTCTGGGAAAAAGCAGACCTCCCTACCATTTTAGACTACTTGGCCATTTCTAAACTGGTAAAATTATTGCGCGAACATCAACTGGTGAAAGAAAATATACATTGAACAAGTTCTATCGCACAATCTGTAAGGCAGATTGATTTTGTGAGCAAGCTAGACCAATTGTTCGATATTGCTCACTTGACCAAGACAGCCGCGTTGAAGGAATTAGAAGCTGTTGCCTTTTTGAATGCTCAACGAGACAACAGAACAGGAAACCTGAAGTTTATTGTCGATACAATAAATGGTTGTTCGGCAGTGCTCGAGCAACCATCGACACAGTGTCAAGAAAATCCAAAATGTAAGTAGCAATCAGTTTTTTATAAGAAAAATCAATGTTCCCCAATATCACCAGTACGCATTTAATCTTCAATAAAAGTACGCGTCCTATATTACAATTTAGTTACACTCGCAAGACTATACTTTCGAATTCACGCGTTTTAAAAAACTTTTAGGTCGTTAAAATGCAGCTACTTAACATGCAAATCGCTTAAATTTTACTTAAATCTTCAATTCTTAACTCTCATCGGGTTAGCAGAAAAATATTGCTAATCTACTGTCCTAAAAAAAAGCTAAAAGAGCGCTTGATCTGCGGTGCACGACTAGTATATACTACATAGCGATCGCGCGTAAGCTACTGCCTGTACCCAAACTTGCAGCTTTGACGATTCGCATCTACTGTCAGATGTTGCATAAACATGCTGCACTCTTCAAATTGAAAAATTAACACTTCTTTGCAACGATTTCTTGTCTTGGTACAGGCAGTCGCTTACGCGCGATCGCTGTATAGTATATACTAGTCGTGCGCCGCAGATCAAGCGCTCTTTTAGCTTTCTTTGAGACAGGAAATAAACAATATTTTTCTGTTCACCCTATGCGAGTTAAGAGTTAAAGATTTCAATTACAATTTAAGCGATTTGCATGTTAAGTAGCTGCATTTTAACGACCTCAAAGTCTCTTAAAACGCGTGAATTCGAAAGTATAGTCTTGCGAATGTAACAAAATCGTAAGTTTGGTAGACTTTGAGAGTACATAAAGTTGCATAGAAGTGTGATTTTTTCAATTTAAAGAGTTCAGCTTATTTGTGCAACATCTGACAGTAGGTGCGAATCGTCAAAGCTGAAAAATATTTTTAATTTTTCCGCTAAATGTAGCCGAAAGTCTGCGTGTTTTGGTACAGGCAGTCGCTTACGCGCGATCACTGTACAGTATATACTAGTCGAGTGCCGCAGATCAAGCGCTCTTTTAGCTTTCTTTAGGGCGGGAAATAAACAATATTTTTCTGCTAACTCGTTGCGAGTTAAGAATTAAAGATCTCAGTTACAATTTAAACGATTCGCATGTTAAGTAGCTGCATTTTAACGACCTCAAAGTCTCTTAAAACGTGTAAATTCGAAAGTATAGTCTTGCGAGTGTAACGAAATCGTAAGTTTGGTAGACTTTGAGAGTACATAAAGTTGCATTGAAGTGTGATTTTTTCAATTTAAAGAGTTCAGCTTATTTGTGCAACATCTGACAGTAGGTACGAATCGTCAAAGCTGAAAAATATTTTTAATTTTTCCGCTAAATGTAGCCGAAAGTTGCATGTTTTGGTACAGGCAGTCGCTCACCCGCGATTTCTGTATACTAGTCATGCGCTGTAGATCAAGGGCAAGAGACAAACAATATTTATTAGCTATACCTCGCTATGAGATAGGGAACGAAGATTACACTTACAATTGAAGCGAGTCGCATGTGAAATAGCTGAATTTTAAGACAATTAAAGTTTCTAAAAGCGCGTATATTAGAAAATATAGTTTTGTGAAGATGTTTTGGAAACGTACATGAAATTAGTGGTCTTCGAACGATGTTATTTATTATTTATTATATATTTTACTTTTCAGAAGCTGTGACGTCACCTGATCATCAAAATAATTTTCATGTAATGGATTACTCGCTCCCAGAGGATGACCTGGCCAGTCTAAATGCCTCCTTCGATCAAGACTCAGATGACGATAAGGACACTGAGTTCTTCATTAAGGAACTTTCTTCTGAATCTATAAGAAGAAGAGTTATTACTGAAGACTTAACTTGTGTCCTTGATCGCGCCAGGGTAAGTGATCGAAGTGCTGCAAGAATTTTAGCAGCTTTGGCTCACAGCGTTGGAATCGATATTGACGAATTGCATTTAAGTCGCGAATCGATTCGTCAATCTCGATTACGACAGAGAGTAAAAGTTGCTAAGGCTATAAAAGAGGCTTTTACATCGGGACATGCCTCAAGGCTATTCGTCCATTGGGACGGAAAACAATTTGATGATCCGGATGACAAACATAAGAAGATTGATCGACTCCCTGTGGTTATCACTGGAGAAGGTGATAGTCAACTGATCGGCGTTCCCAAGATATCTTGAGGAACAGGAGAAGAGCAAGCCAAAGCCGTGGTGGAGCTGCTCATCTAATGGGAGATCGAGGACGACATATGCGGAATGGTCTTCGATACGATGGCTTCGAACACAGGGCCCTCGAGTGGAGTCTGCGCCCTAATTGAAAGGAAATTAGGGCGTACTCTCTTGCATTTTGCTTGTAGACATCATGTCTAGGAGTTGATGCTGAGAGCTGCGTTCAGCAAGCTTTGAACTGTGCAACTGCAGGCCCTGAGGTGCAAATGTTCAAACGCTTTCAAAAAGCGTGGCCGGAGCTGGAAAAGGACAAGATTGCACCAGGTCTGCAGGATGAGTTTATTTATGCACAAGTCAAAGATGACGTAGAAGATATTCTTTCCTGTGCGGAGCGTCAGCTGGACGTAGCATTATTATTTATAATTGTTTAATAGTTAAAGTCTGTAAGTTAAAAATTCGATGTAAGAGCGACGATTGCATAATCGGTAGAGTATCGGTGGGATAGTAATCCAGAGATCTTGGATTCAAACCTGACTCTCAACGATTTTAGGGACACCTCTTTGTTTACATAAGTGTCTATACATCTGAGTTCCAGTGGTTCGAATTCTACTATGTACAAAGTGTATATTTCACTTTACATAAAATTGTAGGTCCGCATTGCTCTCTGCGAGTACTTAAAAATAGTGGACTCAATGCACTGAAATTAAGTACTCACAAGCGCAGGTAATGCAGAGCTATATAAGACTCATATGAGAACTTGAAGAAGCTGTAAAAATAAAGAAAAAATTCGTTGTCAGTCGTCTTTTGATTTGTAGCTTTATAATTTGATGTCAAAGCGGTAAAATGCTGTATATAACATTTATAAATAATAAGAATAAAAAATTTAATCAATCTTGTTTTTATTAGTTGTGGACATTAGTGAATTGGCATGCAAAAAATAATAATTTTAAGAATACTGACTATACAACATTATTGCATTTATTTGTTATTAACTGTTTATCAAAATAGTTTTTTTTGTAAAATGGACATTTTCATTATATTCTATAGAAAATTTGGTACAAAAATCATGCATGGAAAGTGATAGAACAATGTTACATAGTGATAATAGAAAATATATTTTTACAATTTTTTGTCCATATCTTTGCAAAAAATTTTCACGAGAAACGGGTTTCATCACCAGATTCTACAGAAAATTTTCTATAAATAAAGTTAAAGAAAAAAAGATTTTATTGAGATTTTAAGTTAGGCTTCACTCCTTTCTAATAATCTTTCACAATAATGAATAGAAAAGAATGAATTATAAATTTCAAATATTTGTTCTGCTTACGAAGATACAATCTATAAGGAATGTAATGTTTGTTCTTAGGTATTGTAAAATCCTGGATACCACATGATAAATATCAAGGAAATACATTAAAAAATTTATTACTGAGATTTGTTGATATAACAACACCGCCTACACCAAATTTACTCAGATATTTTGCATCAATAGCGACATGCCCAAAAGATCAAGCTAAACTTTATCATTTAGCAACTGTAAGTAAAATACATTATATTATTAAATTGTTTGATATTAATAAAAATGTATGTGTTGATGTGATGTATGGCAAGGGTGATCCTCGCCCTGCAGACGATCCTCCACATAACTGATGACTTGGCTGTATACTACGGCCTTATTTTGTTTTATAAGGAGCCTCAGGCCACTGAACTCGCACGATGCACGTACGCCCGCATAGCCTACTTGAAGGTCTTACGTTTACAGATATGACTTCTGTAAAAAGAATTAATACATTGCGACAAGGCGCCCGTACGTAAACAACAACGAGCGCCCAGCGCAAAGCCGTGCGCGAATACAAACATGTACACGCACAGCAAGGCAAGAATCGAGGCGGCAGGAGCCACGCGCGAAACCGCTAGAAGGGAGAGGGGAAAAGCGTTAGGAGAGAGAGAGAGAGAGAGAGAGAGGCTCGGAAAGACGAGCCAGCGCAAGAAACAACCTGAGAGAAGGAACGCTGGAAAGAGAGAAAGAGAGCGCAAGAGGAATTAAGAGAAAGCAGGAGACGCGATAGCGTTCAGCAACACGCTGCCGCCCGAGACGGAGTGGGGAAACCATTAGATTCCTCGCACCCGAAAGCTAGGCGAGCACTCCGAGGCTCGCCAGACTAATTATCGGCCCCGTCCCGATCACACGTGCCGCGAAGCTACCGAGTGCCGAGCAGAAGCCCTTCATGACTCGGAGACCCAAGCCAGGAGGAAGCAGACCACCAGCCACCGGCCATGCCTCCCAGGGACCAGCCGCCCGGCCAACATCATCGCCGGAGCCAGCAGAGACGCCTGAGGAGAGAGCCGCCGACCGGGACGCCTCGACCAGACGCACAACAACGCGACACTGTAAGTGCCGGCCGAGCGCCTCTGTCTCTCTCTCTCTCTCTCTCGATAAACCGGGCCACTGAAGACCCGGGGCGCGCCCGTTAGTGCAGGCTAGATCGCGGAATACACCGAGCTGGGACTCGAGCAGAAGGCCACGCGGAGCTCGATTCTCACTTCGCCGTACACCGCGAAAAACTCGAGCCAAGAACGGAAGCGTGCGTTCAATGTAAATTACTATTTGGTTTGAATAAAGTACGGGTGAGTGCGTCCTGCTCATCCTCCTTCGCATTGAACGCGTCTCCCCCTTCATTCAAAGCACGTTCCTACCTAGCACCCGAGAACCCACCCGGAGGACACCGAGCTGAGCAGCCGAGCCGTGCCAGATCAAGCCGACCGGGTAAGTCAACTTTTGTGCGCGCGACTCCTCCAGGATTGCAGGTCGCAGCTAGGGGTGACCGAAGAAGAAGCACCAAGGAGCCTCGTCACAAAATGGCGCCCATAAACGTGGTGAATACACTATCGCGATCGTCACCGCGAATACCTTGAAAATTTTCGCACACGTGGAAACGTACCATCGTCCGTACACGTAGTGAATCAAACGCGAATATAAAAGCAATTAACGAAAATATTGTAAACGCGAACGAATGCGATATCCGAAAAGCACCAAAAATTTTTTTCTTTTCCGAATTCAAGCGATTTTGTTATCAAAATTCCGATATGTCCGCACATAACGCGAGAACGTTCATTTGCGAAAATCCGTAATTGTCAAAATAGAATTAACGCTCTTACGAAACAGGGATAGCATAGGGTTCCCCCATGCATCCCAAAAAATAGCATTCGAGGATAGCATAATTACAATTTCGAAAATTGAAGTAAATACCTGAATTTTCGGCAGAAAATTCGAGAACTCGCACAGAAATACTCTATATAGCGATCCCGAACGACCGCTAATCCGCCGAGGAAAACAAATGCATCGGAAGACACTCATGAGATCCTCGCGGATAATTCCAAGAAAACACGTACGGACGAATGGATGTGTGAATAAGCGAGCGAAATCTTACCACAGTGTACGTGGACAATATTCGATTAAATCGATTCGTACAATTTATATTTCCAGCTTATAAATATAATTCCATATACACATTCACGCAAACAACATGAACGACTCGGACGTAGTAGACACAGCAACCAAAGACAAAATCGACGAATTTCTACAAACAGTGAACTAAGACAAGCTAAACAGTGCGTTAAATTCGCTGTTATTATCAACAAATGTCAGCCACGCCGAAAGATTGTATAGACTGCGCCGACGACTAGAAGGGGGGTACAGAGAAATCGACTTCACACTTTCGCTTTCACCGATGGCAGAAGCGCGGAAAAAACGCGACAAAGTATTATCGGCATTCCTCGCGAATATTGACTCGGACGTAAACGAGCAATATTTCGATGATGACGTCATCGTAAGAGACGCAAACGTGATAACGCGCTAAACACCGAAAAATACAAATAGCAAAAGCAAGCTCGTAACTGTTACAGCCCCGAAGGCGACGTAGTCAAAATCCCATCATTGGTGATGGAAAGATATTCGAATCCCGGTGTCGGTACAAACCAACCCGAAAAACATATTAGAGACTTTCATAACGCAATGTCATCTCCGAGCGCAAGCGATCACGCGAAGGTAATCGGCGAGCAGAGAACGGAGACGAAATTATGACAGCAACTCGATAATCTAGTACTATTAATCGAGCAATTAATGCGATCGAATTCCAAACTCCAAAATAATGTTGAGAGCCTACAACGCGAAAGATCATCACTCGGAGAACGATCAAACGCGCATATATTAACAAAAGCACGAGACGCATCGAAAGCATTATCTTCGTGGAATTTTAGTATTAGCGGCGATATGAAAGTATTAACAATCGATAAATTCTTACAACGCGTAGCCGAGTGCCGCGAAACGGCAACATTATCCGACTCGGAATTATTAAGAGCACTACGGTTATTATTATGAAAAGAGCCAGCATTGAACGCATACAGGGTAAACAAAAACAAATGGCACACGTGGAATCAATTTGTCGACGAAATTCGCATACAATTTCGGTCAAAAAATTACGCCGAAGAGTTCGAAAACGAGATCCGTACACGTAAACAAGGCTAAAACGAAACAAAGAATAACTATATAAACGCAATGCTCGCTCTATTCAATAGATCCCCGCAAGACTGGTCGGAGGCGAAGAAGATTAACCGAATTTACAGCAACATGCGAGGTGAATTTTTCACAATACTGCTACCGTTCAAAAACGGAAATCTCGAAACGTTCCTCGAACAAGCACGTGCGATCGGAAAAGCATAGGAAACAGGCTTATGCACGAACGAAGACCGAAAACCAGCCAACACAGCAAGCGTCAACGAAAAGCACGGAAGAAAATGCCACGCCACGCGCGGAAATCAGCGCGGTATCTGCTCCGACGATGGACGACCTCACGAAAATACACTGGCAAATCGTAATGAACCAGCACCGAATTCATTCAACGCGATTCCTCCTCAGGCAAACGCGTCGAATCCTGAAAGTCTCAACACATATAGCAACGCGAATCGGGGGAACAATAGCCAAAACCGCGGTGCGCAAAATAATAATGATAATCGCACCAATTCGACCACTTCGAAACCGGCAGCAATCAGCAAAACACCCTAATCGGGAATCGCGGAGGTTATCGCGGTAGAGGTGGTCGCGGCCGAGGCCGTGGCAACTACAACTCGGCTCAGCACCAGAATAGCAGCGTACCGACGAACTCCGTCGAAACCGAAGATGTGGGAAACGAGGAGCCGGCAGTGTGAGCTAGACCGCCACACTAGCCGATGCTCGCAAGATCTCACTAAAACGCGAAGGGACGAAGCAACGCGACGGGAAGCGGACCAGCAATAACGCATGTAACGCCGTGGAGGTACCGAACACGGGAAACCCGGAAAATTACGCGCGATATTGGCTGAAATTAAAAATCGGCGGAACAGAGTTTACAGCTTTGGTCGATATCGGAGCCGCACGTACGATAATAGGCAAACAAGGGAAAGAAATAGCTAAACGATTAGGCATAAAAATTAAACCGTCGATAATCAAAAAAGCCGTAATGGCTAACGGCTCAACAGAGCCTATCGAAGGCGAAATAACTATGTCAATGGAAATAGCCGGGATTCGAAAATCTGTGCAAATTCTTGTCATCCCCGGGATTCCATCAAATTTCATTCTCGGACTTGATCTAATACGCCTGTACGGTATGCAAATTAATACACAGCGTGATTCATTTACTCTACCCGATCTCCCGAATAAAATGGAGATAGCGGACAACGAAAAAGTTAGACTTGAAACTTTGCTGAACGAATTATTGCCACATGACGAGAATAAATTGAAGATTTTAAAATCAACCGACCTAATTGAGCACGAAATTCAGCTATTACCGGGCGTACGTCCGATAAAGCAACGATATCACCCGGTCTCAGACAAAATGCTTAAAATACAAAACGAACAGCTCGATAAGTTAATCGAACAGGGAGTAGTCGAAAAATCACACAGCCCGTGGAACAGCCCGATAGTCGTGGCGAAAAAAACGACGGTACACACCGAATGTGCGTAAACATGCAAAAAGTCAATGACTTTTCGAGAAAAGATGCGTACCTACTGCCGTACATGGATGTAACGACCTAAGCAGCGCGTATCATCAAATTAGATTAACAAAAGAATCTAAGGAAATTACGGCTTTTACGGTACCGGGACACGGCCTGTGGCAGTATACGCGACTACTTATAGGCCTGAGCGGCTCAGGAGCGACATTTCAACGCCTCCTTGAAAACTTGATGGGCGATTTAGAACCATACGCGTACAACTATCTCGACGATATAGTTCTCGTAACGGACGCGTTCGACCAGCACGTAACGTTGCTGGAACGATTAATTCAAAATCAATCAAGTCAACGGTTCGTGGTACAGAAAATTTATTCGAAATTATTCTGATATCGCAAAGCCACTCGAACAACTAAAGTCCGAAGAGAAAAAATTCACCTGGGCAAACGAGCAGGAGACATCGTTCCTTAAAATAAAACGCTTAATAAACGGTGCCCCGCTGCTGCACAGACCGGATCCGAATGCAAAATTTATATTCCACTGTGACGCATCGAATACAGGACTCGGTTCAATGATCACCCCACATAGGCGATAAAGAGTACGTAGTTGCATACGCGAGCCGCACGCTTCGAAAAGCCGAACTGAACTATAGCACGACCGAGCGTGAGTGTCTCGCGGTAAAATATGCAATCGAAAAATTCCGACCGTACATCGAAGGCGACAAATTCACTGTCATAACAAACCACTCTGCATTGTGGTGGCTGTTGAACAAAAAAGAGCCGGTCGGAAGATTAGGAAGATGGGCGGAAGAGCTACGATGGCATGATTTCGACGTAATTCACAAGCGCGGAAAACACAATGTGATACCTGATGCTTTGTCGCGATTATACGAAAACAATGACGCGACGGACGAAGACACGCCGAAAATCAACGCGATCGAAATTAAAAAACACACTACCGCCAAATGGTACAAAAACCGAATTTTCCAAATTCTTAAACATCCCAGAAGGTTCAAAGATTGGAAAATAACGAACGGCAGAAAGAGAAACGCGAGAAAATCCTAAAGGAGGCGCACTTAGAGCCGACCTCGGAACACTCGGGCGTTGAAAAAACATACACACACCTGTCTCAGACCTACTATTGGCAAGGAGCATATAAAGACACAGTCCGTTTTGTGCACAATTGCACAACTGGCCAACAGACCAAAACTGAGCAGCGCACACAAATAGGCCTGATGAGTTCCCGCGAAATCGACAGACCGTGGAAAATAATTGCAGCCGATACCATGGGAGAGTTCCCGAAAAGCAAAAATGGCAACGAATATTTACTCGTATTCGAAGACCTATTTACGCGATTTATTATATGCGTACCGATCCGCAGGAAAACCGGCGCGAGCGTAAAAAACGCCCTCGAAAACATAATCTACGCGCAATTCGGCACACCGGAAATATTCTTATCCGATAACGGTAGAGAATTTATAAACGATAACGTCAAACAATTTTTACAAAACAATTCAATAATACACGAACGGACTCCTACATACCTCCCACAAAGTAACCCACCCGGTCGAACGAATCAACCGCGACTTAAAAACGCGAATATCAGCGTATATAAAAACAAATCACAAAGAATGGGACGTTTATATACCCCAGTTTCAATTTGCACACAACACAAACACTCACATAACCACGGGGAAGACACCTGCATTTCTGATGATTGGGAGACAACTACACCCACTGAAAATGTGGTAACGCGAAGTAGAATGCGAGAGCAACGCGAGCAACGAGCAACACCCTCACTGAGAGACCTTTCGAACCTGCGGTACACTCCAACAGGGGCGACTAAAGCGCCACGCGTATGGAGTAGTCAGCGCCCTCAAAACGAACTAATTATTACTTATATTAGAAAATCGCCTTCAAATCTAGCCGACTTGAGTACGGGGTACTCTCGTCGCACGAGCATCAAGCGTCAGCTCACGCGGCACACGCTGTAGTATAATATACTGCAGCAGAGGCTGCAGCATATGCTTATTTATAATATATGCATACACGCGCACATGCACACTGCACTCACACAACCACACAATAATAAATAATAATAATTATTATTATATTAAATAATAATAAATTAGGATAATAGAAATGTTAAATAATTGCTAAATTAAATATAAAGTTAATATTTTTTATTGCTTCAAATTATCTATTATTTATAAGAGTAAAATTTGAAATTACAATATGTAGCGTGGAATGATCCAATAATTATCCTGTTTTTTTAAGGCAAGCACCGGTGGCATATTTTGTATTTTACTGTAATTGATAATTTTAGTTTGATTAGTTTTATTCGCAACGTAAGCCATAGGATGATCATCAAAGTACAGTTCTTCAAAAATAATTACTATAAATTGTAGTGTAATTTCTTCATTAAAAATAAGTTCTTCTATTTTAATGATTTGTCCAAATTCAATATCTGGTTGCCCCAGATTGATAACAATAAATGAAGAAATTGTAAAGTCACTTCCATTTATCGTCACTTTATCGAAATTGTTATTGTTAGTGGTATTAGATGGAAAATATAAATTTAATTTATTCTCAAATGTATCAAATGCTTTGCACATTTGCAACGCTTGTTTCAGTGCTATAGTTTTTAGTAAATTTTTGTATAAATTAGTAGCGACAGCATTGGCTTTAATGTCCCTATGGCGAGATTCATGTCGCATGGTCCAATAGTGTACATATGGTCGAAACATTTCTATTATTGACGGATAATGAGTTAAGAAATGAAATTTAGGTTTCAATGCATTATAAAAATGTAGAAACTTGGAATTCAATTTTTCAATTAGTTGCGTTAAAATGTTGATATGCATTTGAATAATTCTCGGAGACATGAGAATATCTATTATTTTTCTTAAATAAATATACATTTGCCAGTGCTCATTATTGCGAGGAACTTTATCGCCTATGATTACGCCTAAATATCCCGTTAAGAATAACATTTCCGCAGCGGAATATTTCAGATTTAATTTTTCTTTCAACCTATTTAATGTGATTGGCGGGGGTTGATTTGTATCATCTGCGTAAGAAGCGAATTCTTTAATTCTTAAATTTAAATATTCAAGAGTAAATAATTTTAATTTAAAGATGAACTCGTATAAAATACCACGTATTACATATATACAAACCCCCTCCAGTACATCATGCATTAAATCTACACTTTTGTTTATTGTAAAATTAAAAATATATAGTTGATTGAATGTGCAATATTCTTTCAAACCGATTTCGGTTGTTGGTTTTTCCAAATCTAAGAGATAGTTTTTTGGAGTTCTTAATAACATTTTTTTTTCACTTCAATATAGTGCGCATTGAAATGAATCTGCGGTACACATTCGACAGTAATGATTTGCTTTGAATGACTGTACCATGCCACACACTGCATTTAAGCCCTAATTGTCGCCCAGAATAAGAACAGTTTGAAATTTAAAAACGGTGGAAACTTTATCAACTATTACTGTAATACCCGTTTCTCTCAAAAAGTTTAATTCTTCGATAAGCTTTTGAAAAATAGACTGGTTTGTACACTTTTTCGTATCTTCACTTCGTACAATCATTGAAAAAATAATACTTTCTAAAAGGGACGCAATATTTGCGGGCAAACACGCGATTGAAACATACACTACTCCGAATTTATTTTTACCACTATGACTACCTAACGGGTTTCCAACCTCAATATCATCATAATAAACAAAAAATGGTAATACATATTCATTTATTACACTGTTAACAACGTTTTTTTTCAGAATTTACTTTGCATTACGTTTGAAATGATATTACTTGGTATAGACAACTTTTTTACATTATTTATGATATTTCGTGCTAGTCCTGGAATTTGTAAAAAATGTTGTAGCGAATGAACTAACGGCAAATGATAAGAATAAACTGTCAACTCTTCAAAAACAGTTTGATTTTTTCGAATCTTCTCAGCGAAAATTGTTCGAATTATTATTTGTTGTGGTTCTTGCAGTCCTTTTGATTTTAATAAATTTAAACGTTTCTTTTCTGTCGAAAAATTATCGAATATCTTACAGTGTAATGAAATGCATTCACGAATTTTTTGCTTCATTTCGTGCTTACTATTACTGTTATCAATAATATTAAGAATTGATTCTTTTAGAGACTTACAAAATGTTTGAGTAACAAATCTACTTATAAAATTAAATACCATATCAACTACGTTTCGCGAAAAAGATGGCTCTCCATATAGTACTATAACGAATGATAAAATAACATTAAAAAGAACCATGTAATCCATTATTATCACAAATTAATCTTAGATACTACGTTAAATACTGCATATGATTGCGAGGAACTTTCCAATGTGATTGAACGAATCTTCGAAAAAGCGAAGGAGGCTAACTATAGTTGCACCAATTCTTTCTGAAATATTAAGTTTTGAATTAAAAAAAAAAAAAAAATAAGAATATAGGTCAAATTTAACATATTGAATGTTTTAATTAAGAAAGAAAGTACCTTAAGTACTGAATGATGGATCAATTTTCTGGATGAAATTCGAAACAAATTTAGCTGACTTGCATGGTGGAAATGCGCACGATACATTAGGCCGGATAGAATATACATGCTCTAATAAATATAGCGATACATTACTACAGGTCGCTGGACAAGAATGTAAAGCTATCGATATACGAATGCAAGTTTCAACTGCTTTCAAAGGGTCGCTTATTTCATACTGTACATCGTCAAATATAACAAATGCTTTGGTAATATCGTGCAATTTTCCGCAAAAAATAACGTAAGGAGCAACAGATATTTCAAGAGAATTTAATTTTGCTTTAAGCCTTAACTTGTAGTTTTCAACTGCAGATTCATTCTAAAATTAAAAGAAAATATTTAAATAATGTATTAATATGAAAGGTACTTAATTAGAATTAAATATTTGTTATTTATCGTTACCTCGACCAATTTTATGAACTGTTCCATACATTCATCACATGAAAAAGTATAAGTTCCTTTCTCTTTCGTAGCAATAGATAATGACTTTGTCAAAAAGTATGCTGCATGAAATAATGCTAATACGGGCTTAGGAACTGTAATAAGAAGATTTTTTATGTTTTTATCTGCACACTTAGAAAAAGTCTTACATAAAATTTAGTATCAAAGTAAAAGTACATAATTCATGTACCTTTATCGATATACTCTTGATGTATAGTTCTAAAATGTTTAATACATGATACTTGAGAAGTATCACCTTGATTACAAAGTAATGGAGCCAAAGTAGTCCAGCGCGTATTGTTCGAAAATTTTCGAAAATTAAAAATTGTTCGAAAATTTTCTGCTACTTCATTCGGAATTGCATTAGTGGCAGATAAATTCAATATTATTGAATTAGTATCACTTTGAAGCTGAAAAATATGCATTTATTAGAATAACTTTTAAAAATATTATTAATGATTTCATATTACGTGGTCAAAAACAAAAAGATTAAATACCAGTTTGAGTCCGAGAGCAGAACGTAAGCACACAAATGTATTGATGTAACTGTCATATCGTATAAGCACTTTTTTCAGTCTTTTATGTATCAGCATCTCCTGTCTTCTTTTAAAAGAGCTCATCCACTGTTCCAGGATGGTTTCGATCAAATCTTCACGATTTGCATCTCTAAGCGCTGTCAAATCTGATTGGGTATTAGCATCTAAAGCTGTAACTATTAATGAATGTATTTTTTACTTACGAGTTTAATTTGTGACGGGGACCCGTCGATGGCTGCTCGCCTGGACACCACCCAGTTAAGATAACATACTCTTATACTCGGTGGTGCTTTCAGAGCAGTCAGCTGTTAAAGCCACAGGACAGCGCGGCGCGGAGAGCAGCCTGCCACCGAGCAGCAGCAGCACGAGGCGAGAGCGAGAGAGTGGGGGAAACACAGCGCGTAGCAGCGCGCGGCAGCCAAGGCGAGAGAAAGAGAGAGAGACGAACAGCGTAGCGCTGAAGCAGCGAGAGCGAGAGAGACAAGAGATACGAGGCATGCGAGCCACGAGGCGTACGCGCGCGAGCGGCGGCCGCCATGTTGGCGAGCTATTGACTGAAGCATGAGTGCGAGAAGGATGGAATAGCGAGCGAATGAATGTGCGTTAGAGACAGACTAGAGAGAGAGCGGAGGCAACGCGCATGCGCCGTATGATATTGGGAAAAGGTGGAGGGCTACGGCTCAATCCACAGCGCGCGTGCGAGCGGGAAATGTAAGCGTGCCGAAGTATGTAACCGTGCGAAAAAGTGTAAATGTAATTAATAGAGCCGGTCATGCATGTAAGCGTGTTTCAAAAGTCGCGCGCATTTATAAGTGTTGTAAAAGAGGGCGCGAGAGTGCGAGTGGTATATATGGTGCGAAAGCGTAGAAATATGCGATAGGCGCGAGAGAGCGATCTAGCGGAAATGCGTGAGCGCGAGTGAGAGAGCAATAGACGCCGCGAACCGGCGTAGTTGCCGAACGGCGAATATAGTCAGTATGGAATGAGTATCCGACGAGTATCGAGTACCACGAGAACCGAGACACCACGAGCGAGCAAAAGAGAATTTTCCAAGGCGACGACCAGAGCGACCCGAGCATTTCCCCCCGTGTGCATTTTTCCGAGCGAGTATAAGTTTCTTTCGCGAGCGCTTCCACAGGGCACGAGGCAACACCAGAACGCGAGGACGTAGAGGAAAAGGAGTAGAGACAGGTAGGAGTGTTGTGAAATACCTCCCCGCCGCGAGTCCCTAACCTAAAGTCAGCCCGCGTTTTAGACGGTGAGCTCGCCCGAGGACGAGCACGCGTCCGCGAGCAGAGAAACTATTGATTTGATTCTTGTTTATAATAAATTACTAAGTGTTATATTTTAAAAGTCGCGTGTCTTTATTTTGCGTATCATTCTCCCTGCACCTCTCCCCCGTGACCTAGAGTATAAGAGACTTCTCAAGCCGGCAGATAAGTGTTAAAGATCGCGAGTTCGGGCGTCCAACAATAATTAAAATACGAGCTCGCGATAAACCTGCATAGGTGTCATTCCGTTGTGCCTCGCCTCCCCAGGGACGGAAAAAGCACAACGTCACAATGACGCCCAACGCGCGGCATAGAGTACAGACGGAGAAAAAGAAAAGTGAGAATACGCGACTTAGCCATTTTTTGCCACGCGGTCGGTTTCGGCGGCCATCTTGGTAGACGCCACGTGGAAAAGGACTCGAGAAAAGTCGGGAAGAAAATAGTATTTTTTTTGTCTTTCGCTCGGAAGAGCAAGTGCGGTAAAAATTCTGGAAAATTTTTTTTCTCAAGCGCTATATATAGCGAGCGTTCACGAGTAGTATATACGGCTTTCCATAAAAGTTTTTTTTTGTCACAGCTTACAGTCAAATCGATTGACTCGTGTAGCCGGATAACCTCACTGTTGTTTAGCAAATCACGCGACTTCATTTGACTAGTGACAGTAATTAAATAATTTTTAGAGACAAGCCAAATTACTACACCATCGTTTCCGAGAAAAATTATACTTCTCGCAACGAATTTTTTTTACGCGACAGCGCTTCAACAGCGAAGAAAATTAAAAATTTACCCTACCCGACATTCAGAAAATTTTTGCATGACCATAATTTACATTATATAAATTATTTATATTTACTGTAAATATTAATTCTCTATAAATTAATTTTGATACCCCACTAACACAGTGCCCCACCAAATTACTCTGACGGTTAACAGTTTGTACGTCGAAAATTATTTAATAACTTTCAACGACTTAAGGACAGACGTGGGAAAAATTTATTTTTTATTTCAGGAAGATTTATACAGGCAGATACTAGATTCGACCGATTACAGTCAGACAGAAAATTTTTTAGTAGTACTAGAGGTTAGAGCGAACAAATTTTTTTTGAAGACAGTAATCACAAATCCGGTTAAGTATGGATATATCACCAGAAGACCACAAAATGTCCAACGCCGACCATCAAGAGGTAATGACGGCACTCCGTAAGAATAGGAAAGTCAGAGCAATAATCAGAGAAATAACCAAATTGGATCGACGAGAATTACGAGATTATTTAGAAGTACTAAATGTGGATACTAACGGCAGTAAAGCAATACTGCAAGACAGATTACTTAGAGCGAGAATATTAACGGAAACAAATATAACAGCACCTTGGTACGAATGGGACGGTCAGCCGATAATCCCACGACAAATACAAACGAATAACGATGCAGTTGAAACTAATAGAAGAAATGTCACAGAATTAACGACACAGCTAAAGCCGATAATAATACCGGAGTTTATTCAACCGAGTGCGTCGACGAGTATACAATATTCCGAACACGTAAAACATTTATTGACTGAAGCTGCGAATAAGTCATTACCCAGTAACAAATGGTATGTGAGCTAGCGTACTTCAACTCTGCTGCACTCCTCACCAGGAAAAAAGCATATCCCTGTAAGCGACTCATTCGCCAAGAATTTTCCAGAAATTGAAGCAATTGCAAGTGATACAGGAACAAAAAAGAAATCGAAAAATACTGATGAGAAACTACAGGTTAGCCCAAACTCGAGCGAGGAGTCAGAGCATGAAGATTCACTCGAGGCACAGAGAAAACAACTGGAAAAGACAATCCATGAAATGCAAATTACATCGACAGAAGCGGAAACCAACAGCACCATAAGAACGAAAATCAGTCATAAATACAGACGCGACTCCAGACCGAAGTCAACACCGAAGATTGGCAAATCGAAAACAGAAAAAAGAAGTAAACGATACAGAAAGTCAAGATCGCCATCTACAAGTAGCAGCTCTTCAGAAGAATCGTCCGACACTTCGTCAGACAGCAGTTCTTCAGAAGAGGACACGTCATATAGGAGCAGACATAGGCGACATAGAAGAGAAAGAAGTAGTAGCCGCAACCGTATCTCTGCTAAAGACCATGTCAGTCATTTACAACTAATCAAGAATCTAAAGATAGAGTATTCAGGCTCACCTAAAGATGACCCCGAAGATTACAACAGGAAATTGACAGGCATTAAAGACAGTCTAGAGATACCGGGAAAAGCCATGCTAAAGCTAGTACCGTATACTTTGACAGGAAGAGCACAAATGTGGTATCAGACAGAAAAAATAGACATCCACTCTTAAAAAGACTTTTTGTCAGCATTCAAAGAGCAATTCTATACATCTGCCAAGACGAACGATATAATGGACGAACTGTTACGACGAACACAAAGCAACGGCGAAAAAATATCGACATACATTATGAATTTTAGACATATCGCCGATCATCTGCAAAAACCAATGTCAGTTAAAAAACAGTTATGTCTACTCATCGGCAGATTAAGGCCAGTCTACAGAAAAGCTCTAAAGCACAAGAAGATTAAAACATTCCATGACGTAAAGAAGTACTGTAAAGAACTCGAAGACGAGCTAGAACATGATGCCAGATATGCTCCGCCACCACCTGCAGAAAAGTCCAAGTTCCCAGCAGCAGCATGGTCGGCTACACCAAAACCAAAGGTAGCTGCGACAGACGAGATAGCAGAAACAAACGAAGTTGCAACGAAAGCAAAGAAGAAGAAAAATAAAAAGAAAAAGGCTGAAACAACCGAGACGACTCCTAATCAACAAGAAACTACGACACAGGAAGCTTGTGCAGCTAATCAGCAAGTGCAAGCCCCGCAACAGCAACCGGCGCAAGCGCAGAAGAAACCTCAGCAACCTTTCATACCAGCACTGAGCCAACAACTGAATCAAACGCAACCACAAGTTCAATATTATGGACCGTGCCACGTTTGCGAGACAGTGGGACATAGGGCAGCGAATTGTCCAAAAACGCAATGTTATAATTGCAGGCAATTCGGTCACAGGAAAAACGCCTGCCCTTACCCGATAAAATTGTCCGGGAAATGCCAGTGGTATGGCCAAGTTGGAGCACAATTCAAAAACTGCAACAACTGTGCGAAAGCAAGAGAACTTCTCCAAACGTTGCAGCCGAAGACTGAGCCACACACTGCATGTCAGGTATGCGGACAAAAAGGCACGACGCTGCGAGACTGCACGAACTGTGTTCACGTCAGAAAGCTTCTGGGAAACGACTCGACGGAGGCCGCCAAGGGCCAGCCGACCTCCGTGTTCACACCTTGGGCCCTCAACTAGCGAACAAAATTGACAATCATACCCCCGCGTTTTGCAGGAGTATGTAAATTTTGGGAGGGGGAGAAAGTGGCGGCAAGCCACGAGAAATAGTGCGAAGTCAGGAAGTAGCAGCCAAAGCTGTAAGTAACAGCCAGACCAGCTATTTAACGACAGGCGCACAACAAGAAGAGACAAGAGAGATAAACAGAAATTCGAAGCCTGAAAGAAACGCTGACGTAACCCGTGGGCAAACGCTGCAGGCCGAGAAGGAAGTAAACGCGAATGTAAAAAGAGGAGACGCCATTGCAACACAACGGCCAGACTCTGTCACAGAGATGAAGAGACTAGTGGTTAATTCAGGGGCAAACAGAGGAAATCACGTTAGAGCCAGTATCGCTAGAGACACGGAATCTAAGCCAGACGGGACGCTGGCTGCGCCAATGGAGAATAGTGACGATGATACGAGGTTAAACGAAGAAATCCAGCTGTGCAAAAAGCGAGGCTTTAGAGTAGAGAAAGACATGATTCAAGGTCGAGGGCTAGAAGATATCGTGGAATTTTCGAAAAAGAGCCTGGCAAAGGTAAAAGAGTTAGCAGAGTTCAGGAAAGCTGAAAAAATCATGAGAGCTGAAGCCAACTTAAACTTGGAGCCGAAATCCACTGTAGAGCCAGACAATAACGGCGAGCAGAGGAAGTCAGCTCAGAGGTTAACACAGGCTTTAGATTTCGGAGAAACTCGAGTAACCGCCCTGGAGGGAGACAATAAGTGGGAAGAAATT
The DNA here is from genome assembly GCA_018906965.1 of Philotrypesis tridentata. Taxonomy (NCBI): domain Eukaryota; kingdom Metazoa; phylum Arthropoda; class Insecta; order Hymenoptera; family Pteromalidae; genus Philotrypesis; species Philotrypesis tridentata. Next base: position 111,793 of record JACCIB010000610.1, read on the forward strand.
GAGGAAATTGACAAAGAGGTAACTACATATGATGATGAAGATAGCATGAGTGAAGAGGAAATAGTACTGATTGAGGCAAACGAATTATTAGAGGAAGAAATAGAGGAAGACCAAAGAATAAGGACGAAAGTGAAAGATTTGCTCGATGAAGAAACAGATTACGTGAAGTTAAAACAAATCGAGGCAGCTGTGGACACTCTAATCAACGAGACGATGTCAGAACCTAGCACCCCTACACAATTAGAGGAAGCCGGAGTCGACAGAGATTCCAAAGAAACGGAGGTGCACGCAGCCACGGCCACGGTAGACAATAGAGACTACATTAAAGTCAGTCTAGGAGGAAAAGAGTACAGAGCCTTGTTCGACCCTGGAGCCATGATAACTATCGTAGGCCCAGAGATCGCTAGGAGGTACAAGACTCGACTCAAAGCTAGTGAAGCTCTGATACGAACGGTGACAGGAGGAACGTCGCCCGTATTAGGATTTCTACCAATCCGAATAGACTTAGACGGAATAGACAAGACGATTATGGCAAGAGCAGTCGCAGAAGTAACACATGAACTGATTTTGGGCAAAGATTTTGGAACACTATTCAAAGTAGACACAAGTCACAAAGGCCTATGGCGAGCCAATCTGGGAGAGTGGAGAGAATTCGACCGGCCAGAAGCTAAATTTCCGGCGATCATCGTAGCAGAGAGCGCAGAAATCTCCGAGCTCAGCGACGAGGAGAGACATAAAATTGAGGAACTGGTGGCCGAAATACTACCAAACAATCCCGGAGAGGAACTGGGGCATGCGGACTTAACTGAGCACCACATCGTAGTGACAGACCCAACCCCTATACGCTGTAAAGCCAGAAGACATTCACCGAAGAGGATAGAAGAAATAGAGAGAAGCAATCGCACCTTGAAAACAATGATTTCCGCATTCGCGAAAAATCACAGTGATTGGGATAAGCATTTGCACGAGTTACGACATGCGATAAATACAGCTAAGCAAGCGACGCTAAAAACATCGCCAGCTTTCTTGAATTACGGCAGACACCCTACCCCGGTGAAAAGCTTACGTGTGGAATGGGAGGGGGTGACGAAAAAGACTAAATTAGATCCCGAAGTTTGGAAAGACAAACAGAAGAGACTAGACGCACTACGAGACTTGGTAGCGAAATATGTAGACGACGAACGAACGAGACAAGGTAAGCGATATAACGAAGGCCGTAGAGTCGTAGAATTCCAAGTGGGAGACTTAGTGATGAGAAAATCTCACCCCTTGTCTAAAGGAACTGAGAAATTCTCAGCCAAGTTAGCCCCCAAGTATGACGGTCCGTTTAAAGTCACCGAGAAAAGATCGCCAGTCGTTTATATACTAGAGCCAGTCGAAGGGAAGAGTAGGAAAGTGGCTAAGGTCCACGTAAGCGACCTCAAGCGATACGTATCCCCTAGAAACAATCCTACTAACAAACCTTCTTCCCCACCTGTAGTAGTGTCCGACAGTGGTGCATGCGGTTACATTGCGACGCTCCCTAAGTCAGCAGTAAGTAACCAGGTGGCGGGTGTGCCCCGTCAATCCACCATGAAACATATCTCTAATTCATTAAAAATTTCAGACATGAGTTCAAACGACGGTCAGAAGGTAGGGCCAGCCAAGATGAACTGGGCAGATGAGGAGCCAGAGGTGGTCAACGACCTGGTGGAGTTGACTCCCTTTGAGCTGGAGCTCGCAGCCCGCCGAGAGCAGGCAGCCCAGGCGGCGACTCGACGGACCGAGCAGCAGCAGGGGAGCCTCGACGAGGTCGCCTCCATCGGAGAGGGTCAGGCCGCCCAGGACATCCATCCTCTACCCCAGGAGCCAGACGACACCATGGACGTCTGCATTACTGAGGCCGAGGAAAACGACCTCCTCGCGGAGAGCAAAGAGGCGCCGGCGCCCAAGTCGCCCCCACGCGCTCCGCTGCTGTGGACGAGAGACGGGCCGCTGCGCATCACGGCCGCAACGGGAGCCATCCCTCGCCCCCGAGCCCTGCCGCTCAGGCGCCCGACCGCATCCACCACTCCGCCCGAGAGCCGCGTAGTGACCACGCGCGACGGCAACCCGCGACCTCGTGCTCCCCCGGTGGGGAGAGACGTCGCCCGGCTGGGGCCACCTAGTCGAGACTCCACCGTGCCCTCCCCCAACCGCTCAACCCGAAGAGCCCATTCTCGGGGCGGCGGGGAGGACACAACGAGGAGAATCGGCAGGAAACCCCGTCGTCGCGCCCGTAGAGACAGACACGTCCGCGCAAGTAGAGCCAGTCATCCCGCGGAAAAACGCGACGAAGCCGCGAGCCGCGATTGGGCCGCTGGAGCGACCACGCCGGCCGCCGGCCTTCGTGCCCATACAAGGGAACACCACCCCAGCCCACCATCTCCTGGCATGGGACTTGGGCATCGAGCCGAGGACATGCCGGATTTCCAGCCGCCGAACGTGCCCCAACCGCGAGCAGAGGATAACCCTGCCCGCCACCGAAGCACGTCACGGCGACGTAGACGAGGACCTCGACAGCTGACGGTGGATGATGTATTCTTCACCATCGAGCGGCCAAGATCCCCAAGTCCGGCAGGTCCCCCGACTCGCCGCGGGCCGCCGGCCAACGTGCCAACATATAGCTAGAGACAGACAGAGGGTGGCGGAGGGGACGCTGCCAGTCAAAAGAAGGGCCTCCACTTCAGCGGACTGACAGCGATCCCCACCGACCCAACGCTCGATCCACCCCCGTACAGTTGCTTCAACTGTTGGAGGTGGGGACATGCGTCGAGCCGGTGCCCGTCCACCCTCCACCGAGTGCACTGCCACAACTGCGGGAGACGAGAGGTAACCCTCGTCGACTGCCCGCGTTGCGGCGAGCGCTACAGGGAAAGACGTGAAAGGGATATAGACAGTCATACAGCCAGGGGTCGAGGTCGGCGTCGCGTACGCGCGCCATCTCGACCACCACCTCTGGAGACAGGCCCGACGCCCCGTCAGAAGCCAGCCGCCGCGCCAGCCCATCCCCACGGAGAGAGCGGGAAGCCAGGGAAAGGAGGGTAACCTTTTCCTCCACTCCACTGACCCCCACCCCACTCCCAAGGATAACACGGCCAGCGGAAGCAGCGACCACAACGGAGGACGACGGACCTTCATCCCCCAAGCGGTCAAGCGAATCCTCGCCAGAGGAGGACACCCCTGCACCACCAACTGGAGATCCAGAGGTCCTGGCTAACTGGGCGATCATCCTGCAGGAGACGCGGGGGCTGCCCGAAGAACTACGCCAGGCAATCCTGCAACAGGCCCTACAGCAGCCACAGCGCCGGTCCCGCAGC